>JALRMK010000036.1:0-385306 GCA_026119845.1 Pezicula carpinea | reverse complement strand
AAATATAAAGTGAGAGATGTTAAGTAGATAAATAAGAAAGAATAAATTAAAAGATATTTAAAAATACACTAAATAGTATTTAGACTAGTCTCTAAATAAATTATATATATATCTCTAACACTATTACATACATAGATAGGTCCACCAGTAATATATAAACTTTTTTAAAGTCTATTTTAGTATAGTAACCTATAACTAAGGGATTTCTCAAGGGGTAGAATTAAAACCTATATAGAGACACCTTTGAAAGTTCGAATTATAAGTAGATATAGTCTATGTCCCTTTGAAGTAGAGGGCTACGTAGTGGGCTAATACTTATATATTACTAAAATAGCTCTAAGTAACCCGGAAGCGACGTGAAGAGGGAGAAAAGATAACAGAAAGAGAAATAATCATGTGATAATACGTCCTAGATTTCTTCACGTGAATGACTAGGCAGTCATGGAAGACTTGACTTTCTTAAATGTCCGCCCTCGGATCGTGAACGAACAAGTTTACCTAGGAAAGCCTATATTGCTATAATTGAGTGGGGATAGGTACACCAAGCCTGAACATAGTGTCTAAGGACTTGTCGACACTTCTGACCCGGGGGATGTGCGATAGGGTGATTATTCGGGCATTGCAAATGGACGTCTACAGAATAGTATCAGCCTCTTGCATTCGGTTCTACGGGCTCACCCTCTCAATCTTCCACTCTTCTTCCAATGCGTCTTCGCCTTGTCCCTTCCTGGTGTAAACAAATCGATCGTGTAATCTGCTTTCCCTGCCTTGCCAGAATTCGATCATTTCAGGTACGATTCTTAAACCACCCCAGAATTCCGGTACGGGAATGTCTTTTCCCTCGAAACGCTTCTCCACGTCTGCGACTCTCTTCTCCAACTCCCCTCTACTCTGAAGTACTTGACTCTGTTGACTCGCCCAAGCACCAATTCTGGAGCCCCGTATCCGCGTGTCGAAATAGACTTGACTCTCCTCTGCCGACAACCTGGATGTCTGGATCAGCACCATGTCTTTCCTGTAGCTTGGACAGCTTAGAGAGGCGCTGCCACTCTAGAATTATGTCGCTGAAGCCACGAAAATTCTCAAAAAGTAGCCTGGGTTTCGGAAGTGTACTCACCTCTCGACACGGCCTTCAATCCTCACCTGTCTCTCCAATTCCCTCCACCAGAAGGTCAGACTGGCCCATTTGTTCCCCTGAATATCCCGCGCCTTCCTGCTCGTGCCAAAATTGCTGTATATCACAAATCCTCTCTCATCCAACTCCTTCATGTATACTATTCGTGCGCTCACCCGTCCAGATGGAAGGGATGCTGTAGAGAGGCACACGGTTTCGGGCTGGTGAACGGCATTGGATTGTGCGTGCGAGAACCAGGCGTGAAATTGCTTGAGCGGATTGCTGTCAAGCTGGGACCGTTCGAGGGAGCCCTTGGTATATTGGTCGGCTTGGGAGTTCGTCTTGTCGTTTGCGGGCGCAACTGGCTGTGTCAGTGGAGTGTCAGTGGAAGTGGGGTGGTGGAGGGGCACGAACAGATGAGTTTGTTTGTGTTTTGAGGCGGATGGAGAGCCATGTTGCGGAGTGAGCGAAGAAGAATCGGTGATCTGCGCATAAGAGATGAGAGGGAAGTATATGGTGTGTCGTTCGGGGAGGAAGAAAAGTGAAATGGGAGCAAGTGGTGTGTTCGGTCAGGTCAGTAGTCATGACGCTGTGTATTTGTTCCTGCACTAGCCGACAACCCCGACAGCCTCGCGCGCAAGGCTACACGTGCCCGGTGACTGCTTTGATGTAGATGCCAGCAGAATCCAAGGAGGGACTTGTTCTCAGGTACGAGAGAGGCATTGTATCTGGTCAGTGCCGCACTTTTGCGATGGTTGATCTGGGTTTCCCATTTTACATCATGTGATCAACCCCCCTTTCGTTTCCTATTAACCGAGATGCGCTGAGCTTCAATGCATCAGACACTCGACAGTCGTCGGTTAGAGCGTAAATCAATAAGCAGTGGTGGTTGGAAAGACACATTGCCAGATCTGTGTCAAAGAACAGTGTCTCAAACAATGTTCGCCATAGTTCATCGAGACAGATATCCATGCTTCGGCGATTTAGCCCTTCTCTTTCTGCAAGCATGCGCAGAACAGCGGCAAGGGATGTCCCCCAAAGATGTCCTGATGGGTATTGTACAGGATTCCGCGACAACTCTTACGCGGGCTCGTAAGGAATGCTCTATATGTGAGACCCTACGACCCAGACAACGGACTGGGACAATTAATTTCTGTTTACTGTGCTATACTTGATAGGACCGTAATCGAGCCAAAATGCACCCGACTTGCAGAAGGAAAATGCGCGCGAGATGTGCCTACGCGAGTAAGTATCTATAGATAGCTTGCACGAGTCGGTATATCCCGAAATCACAATCCAACTTACTCACACCCTAATTTACTCACAACCCAATTTATTCACAACCCAACTTACTTACAACGTCAAAGGCAGAAGAACGGCTACTCTTCCTCGACCTACCTCCTCGAGCAGCAATGCTGCTGCGGCGTAGTTTTCGGTGGTGTTGCCGAATCGTACGCCGTACAAACTCCTCGGTTCCCGTAGAACTCCATCCTCGTCCTCGCACTACACCCCCAACTCTCTCACATCTCCCCACTCCAACTCTCTCCTCTCCAACCCGCTGCAACGGTCCGGAAAGAGACTTCGCCAACGACCAAGCATTTTACAGAGACTGCAGCTTTGGGATCCAATGTTGGAATCATCTGCAGCCACTCTATCTCGGCCGACCTCAAACATGGCAGAACTCGATACAGCAGCAACGCAGAAGGTCCTTCTGGGATGCACAACGCATCTTGCATCGACAGACGGAAACCTGCGAATTGCAATCCTCGCAGTGCAGGCAGGGAACGATGTCCTGGGATTGTCGGTTCGAGACTTGATAACATCTGGTGAACAGCTCCAGGTTTCGCTGAAGCAACCCCCCCCCCCCCCCCATATTGCGTCTTATCTCCAGTCCCATGCACCATCATCTCAGCTTCTAAAGCTTCAGTGAGCGTGGAGGGAGCCTTCCTCACGACTTTTCTGCACGTCTTTGTGACACATCTTCCTTTCCTTGAGAAACGCTAGCAGATATGTCCTTGATCGAGTCCGTCTTCAACCATTTGGTCCTGCCGCCCAAGTTGCCTGGAGAGCAGGATATAGACCTCGAGGACATTCAACGGAGCATCCTGACGCGCCTCATACGTGCTTGTAATACCCTGAGATACACCACAGGCCAACTATATTCGGAAACATGGTCTTCTGTTCATCGTTCTTTTCGCGTTTGCCTCAACACCAATACAGGCCGCCTTGAGAAGGCATCATTGCTGCAAGAATTCTGCAATTTACAGCAAAACGATCTCCTCATCTTGCATGTGGTGGAACAGAATGCCGCACTCCTTATTCGACGCCATGTTAAGTAAGTATCACAGCTCAAGAAAGCATCGTTCAAATTCCGACTAATGCAAATAAAAAACCTAGTGATGGCGTGGATACCGTCATATTCGAAGTCTTTGAAGCGTCACCCTCTTGTGAGGACGTCCTCGCGGCCGAGAGTGCACTTCAGTGGGACTTTCCTGGTCGCGCTGCCGAGATACCTTTCGATAAATTCCTTGAGGACTCTTTCCGGGAAAGTCTAGCAGCATTTCTCGAGCAAGCTAGTATGGAATCTCTGAAGCAGTTCGCGGCGCGGTCTGTCAAGGCAAAAACTTCTGTTATCGAGGCCCGTGATACCACCGACCCAGCTCTCATTATACAGATGCTCATGCCCTTACTTGAGGCAATCGGGTCCTCTATTGATGTGCCCAGACTAAGAAAGCGAGTGCGGGACGACGTCAACATTCAAGATACGGAGTTTCCGTGGAGGAGACTGCCTATTTGGCTTGTTCTCCGTGTTGCTGCTCAACGTCAGCTTTGTCTTGCTCTTGGAAACGAGACTGGACGAGCCTGCTACAAATTCCTCATCTGCACTGTTCTTGCACAGCTTCTTGAGGATAGCGCTGGTCAGCTTGCCCCAGAACTGACAGTGATACTCAAAGCCAAGTTGTGCCGTCGCCTTGCTAAGTTGGAGATGGATAAGACTCGGGTCTACTCAGACCTAACTGTCTACAAGGAACTCTTCGACTTGATTGGTCCATTGCTGAAGGGGATCATTGAAAAGACTACAAAGCAGGTTGAATCAGCCTGGGCTAACTTCAAGATAGCAACCACACGGCCTATCACAACACTTCCGCCTCACGCCGAAGAAGGGAACCTCCGCTTGTCCCTTCCAAACAGCGAAAAGTATCTCCATAATCTTCTCGCTTTACCTCGTATACCACGAAGAGAGCATCCATCACTGCAAATTCCGCCTCCGGGCGACGGCACGATAGAACAGGTTTCCAAGTTCACTAATCGCTACTTCAACTTAGCCAGGAAGGAGCATGACATTAAGATGGAACGGAACTTGGCATCTGAGCCGATCGCTGATTACCAAGTTCGGTGTGTTGAGCTCGCAAATTCGATCACCGATCTGTTCGCCGCGGTTGGGGGGCCATATGATTCCAATCCAGAGCAGATGAGCATTTTTATCTTGAATCTATTTGACCTCTGGGTCCAAATGGATGAATGCGTCGTCAAAGCCTGCCCTCTCCTCGCTGACTATGCGCCAGTATTCAGCCCCGAGCTGCTTGATGTTCTACAACTCCCTACTCTATCCAGTATGCAGCGCCTCCAAGATATCCAGAGACATCTCGAGAGAAGACATAAGAATTGTCGGTTCGCCGACAAGACCATTTTCAGCGAACCCGATGAGAACTGCTTAGCTGCGCGATATGTGGAGCAGTCTACTCGGTTGAGTAACCTGCGGAAAAAGATAGAACAAGCCTCGATCAGTTCGCGTGGGAAGAAGGAATCTGAGTGGAAAAAAGCTTGCGATAAGTACGATTTTCACAGCCAGAAAATCTCCAGCGGTACTTGTGTCTGCTCATTCAATAATGATGGATCTCGTAACGTCAAAGGATGTACAAAGTGCTGGCACCGGCGCTCCCGGAAGCGAATAAAAATCGCTGTTCATGAAGACTTCCTTCCTCATAACCATGCCCAAAAAGCGGCTGTAATATTTGAGCTCGGTATGCCAAATTTCCTGGCAGCATATCGAAATGCTACATTCGGAATTATTAGCAACCTGGGGCACCCAAGCAAGCCCAGTACCTCCTCACCACCCGTGATGCAGCTAAAAGACTACTCCCAGCTCCAAAGATATATGAACACCACTGTAAACGCTGTCTCGCTTGCGTCGGCAACCAAATCCTTTCTCCAGACCCATTTCAAGGAATTCAAAATGAAGGTCGAGCTGTCTGACATTCTTTTGCCGCTGGGGCTAAACTTTGCGTACTATGACCTCAAGTCCCAGTTATGGCTAAAGGATCTCGACAAAAGCCTCACATTTCAACACCACTGTGGAGTCCATGTTCCGCGCTGTCTGCAAGCCTCGACCCTTCGATGGTCGGTACATCCCGCTCTCAGCATCGATGATACCTCATCCTATGAGATCATCGCCAGCCAAACCAAGTGTCCGTCAGATATTTCCGTCCACGAGTTCACGAGCTATCAAAGATTGCTCTCTGGGAAGACTCGTCGCTGGCTGACTATGCTAGTGGAGTTGGGTGCCTCGAACTTGAACTTCAGCGCCGAAGATACCATGCTTATGTTCACCCAACTTGCCGTGCAGGCAGGACCAGCAAATTATGAAGGGCACCTTATGCGAGACGCACATTTTGTCTTCCGTGATCAATCCTTTTGTCAGCGCTTGACAGAACAGATCGGTAAACGTCTTCGCAATATAGCTACTAACTGGCGCGAGGTGTATTCCATGGAGATGCTTATCACCCTAAGCCTTCGACTCTTCACCTTGACTTCTGGCCAAGAACGCCAATCTGCTGAACATCTGCTCAAGACTGCTCGTGACTCAACTGCGCAATGGATATCTCAGCTTCGTGACGAGGTCAGGAATGCAGCCGAGGCTGATACAGCAGAGAGGGCTGCAAGATACGGATTCTGGGCCGCTCTGCTTTGCCGCAGGACGTTCACCACATTTATCGAATCGCATTCCAAGATAAGCGCAGAGGATCTATGTTGCTTCGTTCAAGCCTCAGTGGCTTTGCAGGAGAATCTCGTGGTAGATCTTGGGAAGCTACCCTTGATCCTAAATAATATGCTGGTCAGAGATATAAAAATGACATATCGACTACGACCAATCCTTAAGCAATCAATTGAATCCTATCCCGACAGCCTAGCGACTGCAATCAATCTCACTTGGTCCGATTCTGGTAATTCCACGGGGAGAACTTACTCTCGTTGGCAGTTTCTTGATCAGAGATGGGTCGTGTCAATTATCACTAGTACGGCTAACAAGTTCGTTGTCACTCAGGTAGTCCATTACAACTTTGTGGAGGGACACCTGCTGTTGGACGGTAAGCCACTTGGTAGACTACCATTAGACATCCGAGAATCAGAGGATGTCAAGGAACTTTTCGGAAACCAGCATCTTCTGACATTTCCTTCGTCGCTTAGCGGAATGAGCCACGTCATGGCAACTCGCATACTCGACAATGAAGTTCATTTTGGTCTTCGCGGAAAGAGCGTGGTTATTCGAGCTCTCATCAGAGGCAGTCTTTTGGAGTATGTTCCGCGCCGCGTATTCATGGACAACGACATGTTTGATTTGCCCTCGGCTCTTATCCATAATTGTGTGCACTGGCTCAATCTCCAAACAAAACGACTAGAGATCCGACGGAAACCTGCCATATGGAGGACTAAGCCTCGTGACTGGGTTCTGGATGTCTTGAATCGACGGGCGCAGAGAGGCAAGGTATTCTT
Source organism: Pezicula carpinea (assembly GCA_026119845.1). NCBI lineage: Eukaryota > Fungi > Ascomycota > Leotiomycetes > Helotiales > Dermateaceae > Pezicula > Pezicula carpinea. Next base: position 378,417 of record JALRMK010000036.1, on the reverse strand, counting down.
GGTCGATCCCTACTCCGACGTTGGCCAACGCATAGCTGGGTTCTTCTGCCACTTTGAGGATCCCCGAAGGTTGACTGTCTTCCAGCCTACGGTCGGCAAATTGTCTGTTGAGCTGCGACATCTCGAGCTCTCCTTCTTTGTCAATGGAAACAAACTTCTTGAGTGCCGTGAGCTGCATGCAGAGATCGATCCAAACCAGGATGCCGGGACCCTTTACGGATTCCAGAGTATGATTGTGCTTCGCGACGTCGCTAATAATCAGCGGCGAAGCATAATTACTGCCCTGGGACCATTAACCTACAATCGTCATGGTATGCATGTTGCCGTCCGGGCCGGTAGCACCAACGAATATGGCAGGTTCGGCATTGACGACGTTCTGGGACGATTGTCGTGTCCGCCCGAGCCACGATTACTGTACTCCAAAGCTCAGTTCCATGCATTCACCTCATTTCCTTTTCCTGATCCTCTCACTGGACGCACTGGCACTGAGGAAGCTCTCCACACACTGAGATCAGGCTATTGTCAACCCTGGACGCCGATAGGCGAAAGTCCTGCCTCCATTCTAAGAGTTATCAAGGCATTAAGCCCGAGTAGAGAATATTATCCAAGAGATAAGAGACGTCTGCAGACGGTCGTTTGGGACCAAGGACTAACTATGAGTATTCAACACGATAGCTATGAGACTCTCGTACAAGAGATACTGGCAAAATCAGACAGGCTTCGAGCCTTCACCGCACATAATGACGAGGTGAGAGATATTGACATCGAGATCCCTTCCCATCTCCGAATACGCAGCGAGGTTCGTCGCCTTCTTTATGAGCGTGGTGCTTCTGGCCAAGCCGTTTTAGAACCTGGAAAGGACATGGTTTACAAAAGTAGAGATCGACAGGCCAATTTACCCCAAGCAACCAATGTTTATCAAATCGTTGGACTTTTTCGCAAGAAAACCTTTGGTATATACATGAAAAGACAGCTGGCAGATGTTCTTCATGACTGGAATTTGATCGGTGGTTTTCACAACTACTCAAATCCAGAAAATATTTGGTGCCTAGCCGATTTGATTGACAACAATATCGGTGAACAATGGGGTAGTCTCGTGGACTTTTGCCGGCATGCTAATACTCAAGATCCATATAAATTGATCTTTCGACTAGGTCTTTTGGCTTTTGGCGCAAAGGCTGACTTAGATGTGATCCGGTCACTGGCAGCCTTCGGCTGTTTAGCTGAGTTGAAAGCCCTACAACCGCCATCCACCCCTTCCTTTGCTCAGTTCCAGCTCCACGCTTGCCCCACGCTTGAATCTATTCTAAATTGCATAGCAGCTGACTATCCCTCGATGGAATCGCAGACCAAAAGGAGTAAAAACCAGCGAGAACTGGCCCAAGAGAAGCATCGGCTCCTGTGCGAGACTGAAGGGAGACGTCTCGCCCACTTCCTGCTGGAGCAGTGGCCTAGCCCCCAACTATCAACAGAGGGTTTCGAGTCGACCGTGTTTGATGTTGAACTTGCTTTGAAAAGGATTCTCCCGGAGTGGCAGCGCCTGCATCGGAACATAGACCTTTCGCGGTATGTTGTTCAAGCTCAGCAGATCCTAAATCACCATAAAGTCGCGAAGGACACGTCGGTACCACGAATTTGGAACAAGGAACCTACAGTAGCCTTCTGTGCTCCTGAGCGTGGTTCTGCTGTTCCATCACTATCCCGAGATTTTCTAGGGAAATGTGGGCCCTTTTCGTATGGCCACTCGTCTCTCAATAACACAGTAAATAAAGATTTGTCACGCGACTTACATTCCCTGAACAAGTCCAACAATATTTCTTGTGAACCCAATCCGCCTAAGGAGGTCATTGAGCTAGGTAACATCTTGGGCTCATTTGCTAGTTCTCCAGACGTTCTGAGGCAACAGTACGGGGAAGACCTAAAGAAAAGTCTTCTTACTCTAGGGCTCGTTGAGAACAAACCTATGGTCCAAACGATGCCACTAGATGTCAATGTTGTGAGAGAAGACATCGATAAAGCTCGGCTGACTCTGGAGTATGAGTTCAAACGCATTCAGGGTACCTTCTCTGCCGGTGACGATCGCTTCCACTGGCTTCAACTAGGTAGCCTGTGGCCATGCATTACTCCAACAACAATTCTTGAGCAGCTGCGTTCAAGTTCTGACAATCTATTTGGGAAAGATATGAGGGAAGCATTGGTTTCGTACGGTGTTCTAGTTACTCGCTTGCAGAGGTTGCTTCGAATCAGACATGCCCATTTAAAAGGAGACCACCCTAAACTGCTCGAGGAATGGCGAAATACTGGCCATGAAAACTGGAACCCATTGGAGTTCCCTGACTGGTTGCTTCTTGAGATTGAAAGCGATCTCCTCATTCGCTGTGAGCAGATAGATGTCGCACATGCGATTGTATCGCCGGTCTCTAGATCAAACTCTGTATTGCAAATGAATATGGGCAAGGGTAAGTAGTTCATACTTTGACCTTTCAACCTAAAGCAGAGTTTCCTTGCGGACATTTTCTGCTTGGAATAAAGTTGAAGTTGACATGCTAACAATAATTCAGGCAAAACCTCGTGCATTGTGCCTATGGCAGTGGCGATTCTGGCAGACAAGAAGCAGCTCTCGCGCCTGATCGTACCAAAGGCGTTGCTATTGCAGACAGCTCAGACACTGCAGTCTCGACTAGGAGGGCTAGTAGGTCGAGAGCTCAGGCATATTCCATTTTCTCGTAAGACATTGACAACGCCTAACATGCTTCGCTTGTACTCCGAGCATCATCGCAAACTTCTTCACGACTGTGGTGTTATTCTTTCTACTCCTGAGCATATTTTGTCGTACAAACTCAGCGGCCTCCAACGTCTTGCAGACTTCAGGCTTGAGGAGGCGCGGGAGATGGTCAAATTTCAGTCATGGTTAGCAAGCACGTGTCGCGATGTCCTTGATGAATCCGACTTCACATTGGCGGTCAAGACACAATTGATTTACCCAAGTGGTCCACAATTATCCGTCGATGGACATCCAAAACGCTGGGAGGTTGCGCAAATACTTTTGTCTCTGGTTGAGGATCATCTGCCAGATCTTCAACACGACTTCCCACGAAGCATTGAGGTGATCAAACGACCTCGTGGATTTCCCATGGTCCACTTCCTCCAAAAGGACGTCGAAGACGCTCTACAACACCGAATCATACATGACATCTGCGATGGTCGGATTCCATTTCTGCGTCTGGCAGACGTAGCATTAATTGTGGGTAGGCGCGAGATCAAACGTGTTTTATCGGAGGAGAAACTCGATCGAAAGCTCATCAGGCAAGTATCGGCATGTTTTGCAGATGAGTCTTCGGCATGCAAGAATATCCTCCTCGTTCGTGGATTAGTTTTGGACAAAATTCTCTTGCTCTGCTTGAAGAAAAGATGGAACGTCCAGTACGGATTGCATCAAAACAGGGATCCTATCGCTGTGCCCTTCGAAGCGAAAGGTGTTGCATCTGAGCAGGCAGAGTTCGGTCATCCGGACGTGTCCATCCTATTCACTTGCTTGGCATTCTATTACTCGGGCGTCAATCTATCTCAGTTCCGCGAAGCTTTACAGCATGTTTTAAAGTCTGATAATCCAGCCGCTGAGTATGATAGATGGACCTATAGTTCCGATACTTTGCCAGAAGCGTTGCAACACTGGAATGTTATCAACGGCGATGACCAAGGACAAGTTGAAGAGCTCTGGGGTCATCTTCGACTCAACAGAAATGTCCTTAATCATTACATGAACAACTTTGTCTTCCCCATTCACGCTAAGCAATTTAGTGTAAAGCTTCAGGCCTCTGGTTGGGATCTTCCATTATTCTCGCACTCGAGACCAGGAGAGACCCCTTGCGCCAAGACAACTGGATTCAGCGGCACAAATGATAATAAAATGATGCTGCCGCTGACTATCAAACAAGACGATCTACCAAGCTTACGACAGACGAATGCAGAAGTGCTCACGTATATCCTGCAGGCCCGCAACCGTCAGTATAACCTCGCGGCTTGGCAAGGAAAGCGCCTGACTGAGGAAGAGCTACTGCGAAGGATTGTGGGCATGCATATCAGAATTCTAATCGACGCGGGTGCATATATCCTCGAAATGGACAATCAGATCCTCGTTAAGACATGGTTAGATATCGACACGCTTGCTAAAGGGGCTGTTTACTTTGGTGCTGACAACAGAGCTTGGGTGCAGTATCGAGGAGGAAAAGCGGCTGTTCCACTGCTCGCTACACCTTTTGCCGAGAACCTTGACGAATGCCTTGTCTATATTGATGAGGCCCATACACGTGGAGTCGACTTGAAGTTACCCCAGATGGCTTGCGGGGCACTGACTTTGGCTCTTGGCCAGACGAAGGATCACACTGTGCAAGGTAAGCTTATCACCATCAATAGCGCCGAACTCAACTGTACTTACTATATCAAGCTGCTATGAGACTTCGACAACTGGGAACCACTCAGTCTATTGTTTTCTTCGCTCCTCCGGAAGTCCACCAGAGTATCCTCGATGTGTGCAAGAAGAGAAGTGGGAAGGTAGTTGACTCTTCCCACATTGACTCCTCTCACGTCGTTAGCTGGCTTCTGGAACAGACTTGTCGCACAAATGAGCACTTGCAGAGCTTGTATCTTGCACAAGGAGCAGATTTCTGCCGCCGGACAAACGCGCAGTGGAAAAATGCAAAATTCCTCACCAAACATGATAAACGCCAAGCCTATATCAAAGCCATTCAATATCCAGAACGCCAGACTCTTGAGCAGATGTATGGAGCGATGACAGACGCCCAGCCTATCTCCATCATAGATGAGCCCTCCCTGGAACTGAGGGGCTTCTTGGACGAGCTCAGTCGGCAGAGACAAGCAGCAAACGGCAACGGAAATGACATTCATAACTCTGTGCTAGAGGAAGTAGAGCAGGAACGAGAAGTCGAGTTCCAAGTCGAAGAGATACGTCAGGTGCAGAAGCCCACCCACTACAACGCCCTTACATTCCCGGGACTACATAGGGCAGTCTCTCGCTTTGCAAATACTGGCCAACTAGCTGGCGGAAAGGGGTACGAACACGTCTTTGAAGCTTTGGCGCGTACAAACATTGGTCAAAAGTACAATGTTCACCACACAGCATCGCAACTGTTTATCTCGACTGAGTTTATGCGCACTATTGAGCTTGAGAAGCGTGTTCCCAATGATAACTTCATGGTATGTTTATGTGCCATCACCTTTCTTTGTCTATGGCGGTGCTGATAATGCATTTTATAGCGGCCCGTGGAGTGGATCTTGTGGAATCCTTCGAATGAAACTGGACTCATAGTCATCTCCGAAGAGGCTGAACTTTTAATTCCCATTATTTGCGGAGCCAAAGAGCCGAAGGTACACCTCATCACATATGCAGCCCCTGTCACGAAAAATATGCTGCACTTCAATGGTCTTTCATACTACGTCCTTCCTCGCCTGCCGCTTGGCTATACAGTGCCCAAATGGTTGTCTATTGAACTTGGAATATTCGCTGGCCGGCTTTACATCAACTTTGCTGACTGTGCTCCTCTGAGAAAATACCTAGAGGTTAAACAGAATGCCGAACCAGAATCCACGCAGAGTTATAACGAGCATGGCAACTTCTTTGCTACTAATCCTATCAACTTCCTTCTGGAGTGGCTTACTCTGTGCCGCAAAGGACAAGATATTATGCATACACCAATGGGCTATATCTGCCAGGGACGGCCGTTACCCGAAAGCCACTCTTTCTTCGTAACGCGAAATACAGATGCGATTGTACCGGCTTTAGTAGGAGGTGGAACTGGTCACAGTGTAGACGAAGCTGAGGATGATGATACAGACATTGAAGACATGGGTCCCGCTGAATAACCGAGGCTACGAGGACCTACTCAAATAGGAATTAAAGGAGAAGACTACACAATATTCCTATTTGTTTTTAAACACAATTCCATGGAAAGCCGAACCTAAGTTGTAAAGTCTATATCTAGACTATAGCTCTCTCTAAGAATTAGATATAACTAGAAACTACATTATAAAACTAGAGAATCTAGTAAAGAAATTAATATATTAATAAAGTATATTAATAGTGTTAAACTAAGACAATTTAAGTAGATCTAAAAAGGGTACTACTTAAGCTGACACTTAGAGTTGAATTATTTTCCTAAGTTATATACCTTACTTATCTTTGTACTACTAGTGCGACAACGTATTACCTCTTATTTAACAGTCTTCTCTCACTTACTATTTAACTTAAAGAGAATGAGGTTAAAGCACTACGTTCCCGACCTAGGTAGATTAGTAATTATTTTCTCTAAGTCTATAACGTAAACTGTTAGTCCGCATTATAATTGCTTACTCTACTTTTAAGACAACACAATTTCGCTAATATATCTCCTGTACAGCACACATTTATTTAGATATATATGAAAAACATAGGTTCTTCTAAAGCATATACATGTAAATATGTTAAAGGCCCGGGCTTGTAGTACTATACCACAAATCGACCGATGTGATATCAAATTTCTTCTAGTACAGTATCAAGACCGAGTATAGTAGGGTAGGTCGTATTTAAGTTCCAAAGTACATACATACTACCCCGATCCAAGCTTTTCAAAACCTTCACAGAGACTTCCATTTAGCGTCGGTCCGAGCAGCATTGACTTTATCGAGGTTAAATTCGTTCGCAGTATCGGGATACAAGGGTTACATGCACGCACGCACGCACGCACGTACGGAGGAGGATGAGCGGACGGCGATTACTGGAAACTGGAAACTGGAAACTTGGAAGAAGGGCCTTTGCGTCTTCGGTGACGACGAACGTGCTTTCGGACCATTGAAAATAGAGCGATGGCCCGATAGTGGTACCAGCTTGATGGCGATTGTGACACATTCAAACGGCTTGGGTAGTAGTTATCACGGTGATCTGGTTGCGAAAGGGATACAAAGGTTCATCCGTAAGCTCGAGGTAAGTAGTAGGGAAGAAGACCATATGGAGACGTGAGTTATATTATTCTAGTTACATTACTTCCGTACCTTTAAATTAACTTACACCACGCTTTTAACCAAAACCCTCAAGCCTTGACTCCCAGGTCTCGGAAACGGTATAAACGAATCACTCACAAATCCGATATCCTCATACTCCGTCTCAAACATTTCAAGCTCACATCTCCGCACCAAGTTCGCAAGCAAGATGTATAACTCGGCCCACGCCAGATGCATCCCGATACACTGTCTCGTGCCCTTGTTGAAGGTAGCCAGATAGCGCGTGAGCGGTTTTCCAGCTTTCTCTTTTTCGTTTTCTGAGGAAGATGCCATTGCCGTACCGATTGTATCGAGGGCTGCGGCCTTGGGATTGGATAGCCAGCGCTCGGGTGCAAAGGTGAATGGATCTGGGAAGAGCGTGCTGTTGGTGTGGACACTGTACGATGTCATTGATAGTGGCGTGCCTCCGGGAATCGTATAAGGTCCGTATTGAAGTGGTGTAGGTGAGATGCGCGGATGTCGGGCGGACGTACCATAGGAAAGGCGTAGACCTGAAGTGACAAGAGTCAGTAAGCCGCCCTTCCCTCCTCTGACATACATAGACTGAAGAAAGTATAGACGGGCTAACTGTGTACAAAAAAGAAAATGTGGAAACTTACTTTCTTGAATCACTGCAGTAAGATATGGCAATTTCTCCAGGGTCGGTAGATCTGGGGCTTCTGAAGGATCAGGAAATACAGTCAAGACTTCTTCACGAAGCTTCTTGAGGATAGACGCATTGTCAAGGAGGTAGAAAACGGCGTATTTTGCCACGGCTGCAGTTGTATCCTGGCCAGCACCAAACAACGTCACGCCCTCGTCCTTCAAGCGATCAAATGTCTTCTCTTTCTCCGGAAGATCGGAATCAAGGAGCTCTTTAAACACGGTAGGATGGCTCGCATCCTTGTAGCCCTGATTCTTATCCGTCATAATGTCCCGGACCTGTTTCTTGATGTCCTTTGACAAAAATCAGCGAGCTTTTCCTTCTGCCAGATTATGGATCGCTTACCCGTTCAAAATTGATAATTGGCATGGCCGTCGCAGGCATGAGCAAGTCGGGAATAGATCGGAGTACCGGGACCAACCAGGGGAACTGGACCATCCAGTGAAACGTCTTGGCCAGCTGGTGGATGGACTCGACAAACGGCGAGGAAAAGTCGGGGTAACTCAAGAAGTCATAATTTTTGGAGAAAAGGTACTGCATGATAATATCGCCTGTAAAGCAGCCCATGCCAGTAGACAGGCAAACCACCTTGCTCTGGCCACTGTAATCCTCATCGAGTCGGCGGATAAACTTGTCAGCGGTTGCTTGAATGTATGGCGAGAAGTTGAGAATCTGGCGCTTGGAGAAGAATGGGTTCTGAGGAGCTCGTCGGATGCGGTGTAGATCGTGGTCTTCCGTCGCCTGGGCGGCGTTGTACGTCCCGATCCATTTTACATGCCACGATGGTTTGTTTCTGCGGCCTGTCTGCGTGTAGATAGTCTCGTAATAGTCGGGATCCCGAATGTGCAGCTCCCAGGGGTTGATTCGTACAATTGGACCTTTCTTGCTGTGAGTATATACTTCCTGACGAGTTGAATTGACACTGGGAATGGGATAGATAGATAGGCCACCATGTACAAAGGTTGCGACTACTCGGCGACGTCGAGAAACAAACAGGCTTTTGGGTGTGCAGTTGACAACTCGTCGGTACCGACAAAACGCCCCATCCGAATCTTAATTGACAGGGGAGGCGACGAGGGTTTGTACGGAGACCTGTCCAACTCACCGTATTTGTCGTGAAGTCTCTCGATGTGGAAGACAAACTGTCCTGTCTGGACAATGTTCCAGTAGAATTCGTACCAGCCGCTCACAGCGCCGAGGACTGGCCCAGGAAAGCCAGCCAGAGGACTGAAGAAGAGTCGATAGGTGCAAAGGACAACGAGATAGCCGGCGAATGCAAGGCCTGCAACGGTCACTAGGCTGCTCGCTTGGAACCAGAGATCTGGATTGAGTCGCTCCATTCTTGTATTGGCGTTGTGTCCTCAGACGGAAGTATAACGGCTTGGTGAAGGTATTTACATCGATGCATGGAGAGTGCAGAGCAGAGCAAAGATGATGTGGGAGATGGCCTGGACTTGGTGCTGCCATGACATGAAGACCTGGGTGAGCAAAGGCCAACCAGGCCCGGCCCCTGCAAGCGCTCGAAGCGCCAATATGATCTCGCTTAGCACCTCAACATCACGAAAGTCGGACGACAACGCCAGACAAACACACGACAATCCGGTCAAGGTGGCTCGTGTCGTTGGCCTCTGCAGATGGAATAGGCCTGATCCCCCGACTCCCCCGCCGAGTGCCCGAGGAGATACTGTACACTTGCTGTCCTGCAATGCAGCCGCGGACGAAGCACAGTGCAGTATGTAGTACTCGTACGGACAAGTGCAAGTCAATCGACGGGGATGCTTCCCCGTTCCAACCAGCGTCAACATCATTCCAACATTCCAGCAGACGCAGCAGAGTTTTGCTCGGTATCACTGCATGAGACTTCGGACGATGCCACACGAAGCATGCTGTGTGGAGAAGGACCGGCGACCGTACTTTGGTCCCGTAGAGGTCCCATTGACCGGGATTCTAGGATCAGAGGATGGAAGATGCAACGTCCTCTTCCCCCAAATGGGATCTCCCGTCCGCAACACAGGATACAGGGAGACCAAAACAGCCATGCCTCTGCTCAAAGCAGTTGTCGTCGCTTCTTGTCTGCAGCAACGCCCAGCAATACCGCGTGTTGGCAGCGTGGACATGGTCAATGAGGATCACCTTTAGTCACACAGTCTCTGTTTTCCGCCCCAAACTGGGAGGTCTTTGGGAGATCCGAACTCATCTCCGCATTAACAAGCATCCCGTGGGAACCACCAGACCGTTCCCCATACCGGTGCACTCCCGCACTGTTACCGTGTTGCAGATGGAAGAGGCCAATCGTTGGTGTCCCAGAACTAACAATCGCGCGCCTGTCCAACAGCTATGCCGCAACCACTGTGATCAGTACAGTACCTTGCACCGCAACGGCTTTCGTTGTAGTAGACTTCGCCAGTTGGGGGCTTGACTTTGAAGGACACATTGAAGGACACATGGGTGTCAAGGTAGAGACTAAAGCGTTCAGAGATCTTCTTCTTCCTCATCTCCTATCCAACTCCCTACGCCAACTGTGTACTTCTTATCTGGTAGTCCCGCCCAGTCTTCGGCGGCTCCACTTCCCTGCCGGCCAGCAGAATGGTCGTCTCCTGCATGCAGTACTTGATAACGGGATGCCAATAACAATATGTGTTTCCGTTACAGGATTCGCAGCCGGCTAATTCCCAAGATCCGCTGTCCAGGGTGTTCCGGACGGTCAACATCGTCTCCGCCCTCGTTTGGCTCTTGTACAAGTACTTCGTGAGATACAGAGGAAACGGACTCCGGAACTTACACATCAGTTGTCCTGGACTTTGTAGCACACGCCATTTGACGTTGCCTTTCGGAAACCGAGCAGCATATCCTCTTTCACCCGACTCACTCACTCGCCATGTCCTGCTTCAAGAACATCTGGGCTGCGTTGCCCAAATTCAAACGCTCAAAGAAGGTGGCGCCTACGACCAACGAGGTGGCGTCATCCAAGGAGGTGCCCTCTTCTTCTGAGGGAACCCCTTCTTCAGAGGAGGTGCAGGCAGGATATACTTCACACGTCCTTCTTGCCAACAGCCTCAAAGGCAAGACCATCACGATACCAGACCTGGACCTCATGTATGCCGGCTGGCCTCTGGGTTTGATCAACCCCTGCTACGAGCGACTCAGGCCCATCGCCTCAGAATACATAGATAGGTACGTACTACGTTCGCGCACTGCACCCCAGTACCCGGCAAACCCTCCAAAGAATTTTTCGAAGATTAATGGAATCTTTTAGTCTGGGTTTTAGCGGAGACAAACTTGCCAAGTTCCAGGGTTCAGACCTTGCGCTTTTTGTCGCTTGTTGGTACCCGCGGGCAAATTATGAAGCTTGCGTAACGCTCGTCTACTGGATCATCTGGCTCTTCGTCTGGGATGACGAGATCGATATGGGCGAGAACGAGGTAGGCGAGAACTTTGCCGCTGCTCAAGAATTCCGACGCCAGACATATCTTTTTGTCGAGCATTCGTTAGGTTTTGGCAAGAGTGAGGTGGCTCCAGTGGCCCCAAATCCTATCATCAACAGTTTCAAAGGCGCCGGAGACAGATTACGTTCCCAATGGAATGATGGTAAGTAATATTTACTTTAAAGCTTGTGTTTTCAGCAAATGGAACTAATGTCTTGCGCTTAGAGCAGCGTCAGCGCATGTTGAGGGAGGTCAAGTTCTACTTCGACATGACTGAGCTGGAACAAGCGACCAGGTTCAAGGATAGACTACCAACTTTGGACGAGTTTTGGAAGATGCGCATGGGATCTAGTGCTGTTGTTCCTTGCCTGGTCATGGCTGAGTATGTCATTCTGCCAATGAATGTGGTGTCGTGCTTTACTGACTTTGTGAAGGCTCGCCATTGACTATGCACTTCCAGCCCACATAATGGATTCCCCGCACATGAAGACTCTGTGGGACAACACGAATATCTCGATTTCTATGTAAGTCACGCCACCTAGTAGTCAGTTTCCAAAACTCATCAAGTTACTAATGTATACTGTAGAAGCAATGACATCCTCTCGCTGAAGAAGGAACTAGTGAGTTATTCCCGCAAAACTCTCTTCATTCATCTGAACATGCTTTGCTAACCAACAACTACCAAGAAATTCAATGGCGTAGTATCCGTACTCCCACTGTCGGTAGCCTCAGGTCTCACACTCCAACAAGCCCTCGACAACGCCCTCCAGGTGCTCCAAGACTCCGTTGACAAGGTCAACGAGGCAAGCGAGAAGATCATGCAGGAAGTCCCCGAGGGCACACCCGATCACAAAGCACTTGCCGCATACGTTGATGTCATGAAGACGAACCAGAGCGGACATCACTACTGGAGGTAAGCGAAGCATCTATTTCCTCATCTCATCACGTGGGAGCCAACGGTAACTAACACTGGTGGTAGTCTACGATCCGGCCGGTATCTTCTTATTGGTACGGTACAAGAGGATAAATCGCTTAAAATTACACTTTGATTTGTCTGGAAGGGCTCTTGCTTCCTGCCGTTTGGTTTTGTCTTTTCAAGCACAGCGTGATGTGGAGTTTTAAGGAGATAGAATAATTAAGAAATTACGAATTAAAATTATTTGATGAACATATCTGCTAGGGTTGTAGAGATTGCAAATCAAGCATGCTTGCCTAATAAATAATGACGTACACCAGGTGTTGATCTAAACTTACGAATTTCATAAATTATTTCCCTATCCTCTTGATCAGAATGTCACATGTGATAAAAGCGTAGATAAAAGTAAAAACTTCACTTTTGCCTTCTTCCTGCGCGATTTACAGCCCCTATCCTACATGACTTTGTACCCTTGTATTACCCTTGTCCCCGTAGTAGCTGAACTAACGAGATTTCTAAAGAAAGAAGTAGCTGAAGAAATCCTAAACTCTAATTAAGCGAGCGCTTGTTACCGTTTCATGTAAAGTTAATAGGCGAGCAATTCATCTTACTCTGAATTTAGATTTATAAATTCTAAAGAAGTAGCATATAATTACAATTTAATTAATGATTTTAAAGAATAGATAAATAAGATATAATAATTTTTACCCCCCTGTTTACTTTGGTAGAATTACTTTATTATACTATAGTAGAAGCGTATATAAGTAACTAGTAAGGTATTATAAAATAAGAAAGAAGAGAAGAAGAAAAGTAGTAAGAGTTTTATACTTCTATATAAAGATTCTAAGAATTATTACTACTACTTTTAAAAGTTTAGAGATAGTACTTAATAAGATCCTAATAGTATAACTCTAACTATCTACCATATATACCCTCTAATGTTATCGACCTTCGTCTTCTAAACTACTCTCCTATCCTCGGCAGTAGGTAGTCTATAATAACAATCATTATAACAGCCTACTTCTCTAAAGCCTATATATCTAAATACTCTCCCTCAGTACCACTAAAGCTCGAATACATACTCTTTTTAAACAACACTATTAAACAGGGTAACTTATCCTGTAATTTACTTTGTTAATCTTGTCTAATTATGATGAGAGAATCACGAAGCGACCGAATCCAAGGTTTTTTAGGAAGTCAGCGTCTCGTGGCTGAGACTAGTTCTCGTCCGCTTTATTACTAGATAGCGCGGCTGAGGGGGGCTTACTATCCGTTGTTATACACTGTGGCATAGTTAACAACTCGGAATTAGTTTAGGGAGATTATATTCTGTTGACAATTAGTGAATTAGGTCACGCTAGCGTTTAGGTAGGAAGCTATATTTAGAGGCGATTAGTAAGTTAAAGTAGAGGAGAAGTTTTAAGGTGAGAGGATGCGGTCTTGGACTACCCATGCTATAATAACAGAGGCAAGGTTAGGTAAGGTGTTTAATGCACCAGTGGCATTTACCGTAGATATGGTACTCGACGTTGAGGTCGTTTAAATCCTCTGTAGCTGAGCACTAGCAGCTGGCTGGTTCGGTGGTCGCACATCCAGGGACCGTGGACTGTGTGATGCATAGGAGCTGTGAGTTAGCTGGTTTAGAATAACCTGCTTACGTTTAATGCAAAGCCTGTAGAGGCGAAGGCTAGAGTTGAGCGAAAGGAGACATTGTTTATTGTTGAGCTAAATAGGTCTAATTGAGTCTTAAATAAGCTCAGGCACCTGAGGTCAAATAATATAGGTAAAAAGTGGCAATATTAAATCAGCTAGCTAGCTACATAAAGTAAGAATTGCTAGTATTTTAGATATGGACATTAGAGACTCTACAAGAGAGGGTCTAATTAACTATATAGAATGGGATTAATGGTCTGGAAAACTTAATACCAGGTACTTAAAACAGGGCAATCGTTTCTTAGAGAAGCGATTATGAGGTATCTTAGATGGCAGGGCAAAGATCAGAAAAGTTATAGAAGTAAGGGAAACAGATGTGGATCAAAGTTTAGCACTCATTGCCGCGGACTCGATTTCTCAGTCTTTGCGTGCGTCCTGGAAGATACACAAAGAGTTGATACATAGATAGTCGAAACCCAACGTCTGGCAGCTAGCACATTATTTTAGAAAGTTTGTGGTATCTGTGATAAGAGAAAGACATTAAGTCCTTCTCTTAAACACTGCTCTGTGTTGCTCGTCAATCTGAAGATTTCAGGGTTCCTTAGCAGTGACCGAGTGTTGCGCATTCCGTTTGGAAACCGCAAATTAAGTGTCTATAGGACGGATTGCTGATGCAGCACCTGTTAAAAGGTCGAGTGACCTAGTGCGTCGTCTCCGCAAACTCTTCTTGCTCTCATTACAATGCATTGTAAATGACATGTTCCTCACGACACTCCCGCATCCAACCTTTAGCAATGTTAAAACTCTTTACCGAGTCAGCACTCTCTCCAAAGTAACCATAACCCAGGCAATGGTTGATGACTGTACACCATTATTATCTTCAGTCATCCGTTCCGACACGAGATACACACGGCTCAACTTCCACAGCAGATACTCTCTCCTAGCCAACCTCATCATCCGCCTATCACTCCTATCCCCACCAAAATCAAACGCTAAAAAGACATACTTCTTCGATTGAGGTTCATCAACTGAAATATTTAACATATAACATCTTGGCAAATACGACATAACAGCCAGAGCCCTCTGTTCTCCCTACTCAACAAAAAGAAAACGTAAGAAAATGTAACTAGTCGGCTAAGGACGAGGCAACAAGATCTACAAAAACCGCGAGGCGTAAAAGGTTCTAGAGGCAATACCTTTGAAGCTACTGTACGTACAACATACTCTAACTATACCCTCAATACTAGATTAAGACAAAGTACACCTCTTAAAAATTAAGAGATCAGCCTTCTTCTCCTATGCCGCACTCAATAATTAATTGTAAGCGATACGAGTAAGTGAGCTCTGAACTCAATAATCTTTCATCACGGACATTAAGTAGGCTTTGTACTGCGATAATTATTGGACTGGGTTGGGGCAGTAAACGGGTATTTGCCGTGACCGGGGTATTTCCGGTACTTGGTCCACGGTATCTGATCAAAATCAGGTGCTATGGTTAGGTTACACAAACACCAATGACAGTAGCAGGTGGCAAGAACTTAGAGCGCGCTATTTAAGTCGGGTTGAGGATCTTTGACTCCCCAAACTTGCACCTTTGCCATAGCTCATGCTAAAGCTCGTCAATAAGAACCACGAGGTGAAATGAATGTACATGTCGATTGAAGTACAGCGGTACTACTATATAAAGTCTCTACCCAAGACGCAAAACGAACCTATCCAAGAAAGAAATCGCAAGAAAGTGTATCTGTTCCATTTTTCTGATCCAACGCCATAAATGTTTATCCCATGTTCTTTTCCCTTTTATGGCGCCAAAACCAATGCAAGCAGGGCCATTCGGCAATAGAGACCATATCTCATCTACAAATCTCTGATTAGCATATAATATTGGGAATGACAGCGAATTAATAGAAACATACCTGTCTAAAATATGCAGCTCTCTGATCAAAGTCAACCTCCTCACCAATCTCATTATTTCTAGGCAATGGGTGCATGACGACCATCTGGCTCTTTGCATTGCGAAGAGTCCGGTTGTCAACAACAAAGCTATCCTTCAGTCTCTCGTACTCGGCCAAGTCTGCAAAGCGCTCCTTCTGGACACGCGTGCAGTAGAGGACATCGCTGCGAGCGATGATTCCGGGTGTCAGTTCAGTAGACTCAACGAGCAGCTGTCCAGGCTTAGACTTGATAAGATCAAGAATTTCAGCGGGCAGAGCAAGAGCCTTGGGCGAGACAAGTTGGATCTGTACGTCGTAGTGTTGGAGTAGTTTCACCAGCGAGTGGACCGTTCGTCCATATCGGAGATCACCAGTGAAGGTGATGGTGAGGCCGGTCACGGTACCGAGCTCTTCTCTAATGGTGAAGAGATCTAAGAAAGCCTGTGTTGGGTGTTCTTTGCTACCATTTCCACCATTGATTATGGGAACTGGAGAGAATTTGGCTGCTGTGGCGGCACTGCTCTCATCTGGATGGCGAAGGACGATGGCATCACCATAGCATCCAAGCGTTCGGATGCTGTCAGCAAGTGTCTCTCCCTTCACGGTGCTAGATTGAGAGGTTGCAATTGCGATGGTCCTTCCACCAAGTCGTTGCATAGCTGCATCGAAGGAAGCAGATGTCCGTGTGGATGGCTCGTAAAACATGGTGCAAAGAAGTCGGCCTTGGAGAATAGACAAAACACCCTCACGCTGTACACCAAGGCGCATCTCTTGTGCGACTGTAAAGAGCAGATGCAAATCTTGGCGCGTAAATTGGTTGACTGAAAGGACGTGCTGATTCTTGAATGGTGATTGTCCAAGCAATGTCTGCAATGATGGCGACATTGTTGGTTGTCTTGTTAGTGCGGGGCCAAACCCATCTGCAATAGCAGAACCGTTGATTCGCGAAGGCGATGCTGGTGAGGCAGAAATCCCATCAAGGAATCTTGATCGAGTGGCCGGCCTCATTGCTGGTGCACCAAGTGTTGATTGACGTCGGCCCCCAATGCTTCCGTTCAAGCTACTTAAGACTGGGGATGCAGGAACAGCCTTGACGCTGGGCGACAGTGGTGTAATGAGATGGGAAGACATATCCTTTCCATCCAGGGCATCTGCAGTAAGTTCGCCATCCAAACAGGCAGTCTTTTCCTGGAATATTACTCTCTGCACAGCACCACGCATTGTCTTGCCAGCGAATGGAGACCAGACCGAAGTCTTGGCCAAAGTGTAAGGACGATCAATTTCAACCTCTACAGAAGCCCCAACTTGGTCGTGAAGCTCGAAAATCTCTTTTGGGTTGTCATGGAGACGAACTTTGATATCATCAATTGTCAATTTGCCATCGGCGACAGCTGAAAACAGCAATGGTAGAGTATCGGCAATACCAGCAGCAGCATCAGCCTCTTGACTAGCAGCATGAGCAATTTGGTAAGGCAGACTGCCTACGGAGAAAACATCGATGGTGCTCATGTGGTCCCATAGTGCCTTTTGGTCCTTGGCAGTTGGTAGGAAAGAAGCCTTAGGGAAGTCCTCCTGCGACAGGAATAGGGCATAGACCGAGACGTCACAAGTCACCTTGAGTCCCTTCTCCTTTGCAAGCGCAATAAGTCTGATGTCGTCTTTGGTGGTCACGCTGGTGACATGAATCTTCCTGTTGTGTAGACTTGCAAGAAGGAGAATTGATGCAAGATCCGTCATCTTGGCATCGGTCACAATTGGCTTGAAGCTTGGCCAGGCTTCAAAGTGGGCAGTCACGGCGGCAACCTTGCTAATGTTGTCATTGTCGGAAAGATGGTTAAAAGGAATGAAAAGTGATCCCACTTCACCAGTGACATGGCTGATTTGATCAGCATTGCCGGAGGTCGCAGCAACCGAGAAGTTATAGTCGCAGCTTGCCCCCCGCTTGGTGTTCAACTGCGCAGCTTTGAGGGCACGAGTATCGGTGACTGAGCCATCAATTCCTAATGGCATGATGCGGATCATGCTGAATCCAGCAGCAATGGAAGCCTTTGTAGCTGTTTGGAAATCATTGCTGCCCCGAGTAGCAATGCCAGGGACAAACGCGGCAATATTGACCAAGCCAGGAAGAACGACGGTGCGATGGCTTGTCTGGGCGTCAAAGGTGCTAATCTCCATATCGAAATGTCTTGCAATGGCTTCGACAAGAATCTTTGCATTCTTGACATTTGTTACCAATGGGGTTTGGTAGTCCACAGCCATTCTTCGTGTCCTGTATCCCTTGCTCATGTAGTTGGCCGGTCGTCGGTATCGATTGCTGGAAGGAAGATTGATGTACAGGTCAATCATATTGTTGGCAAGATGCTGTGTAAGAGAAAATTCCGATTTTTGCTCGTCGTCGTCTTCTCCAAGAATCTCCAAGTATTGGACAGGCACGTCGTGCTCTTGCAAGAAATCAGCGGTTCCCGCGGTAGCGAACAGCTTGTATCCAAGTTGTTGCAATTTGAGCACAGAAGGAAGCATCTCCTTTTTGTCCTTGTAAGAGCCGATCGATAGCAAGATGTTGCGATTTGGCAACTTGAATCCAGTAGCGATCAAAGCTTTAATGTATGCCTCGTATTTGTCACCACCGAAGCATGCCACTTCACCAGTGGATGCCATCTCAACTCCTAACACCGGATCTGCACCAGAGAGCCGCGAGAAACTGAACTGCGGTACCTTGACACCGACACAACCAGATTGCAGATCCGTAGGAGGGTACTCCAAGAAGGGGACACCCATGATGGCCTTTGTCGCCATCTCGATGAGGTCCACGCCCATGACCTTGGATACAAATGGGAACGATCGGGAAGCGCGAACGTTACATTCAATAACCTTGATATCATTGTCTTTGGCAATGAACTGAATATTGTAAGGTCCAGTGATGTTCAGGGCAGCTCCAATTTTGCGGGTCGCTTCCTCGATTCTTTGGATAGTCGTACGCTCAAGATCCTGGGGTGGTAAGATAAGGGTCGCATCGCCCGAGTGGACTCCAGCGTTTTCAACATGCTCCGAGATAAAATGGCCTACCATCTTGCCACCCTTGGCGACAGCATCCATCTCAATCTCCTTCGCATTCTCAATGTATTTGGTGATGACGACGGGATGTTCTCTTGAGACCTCAGCTGCTTGCTGGAGGTATGCTTCGAGATCGGCTTGGGAATATACAGTGTTCATAGCGGCACCAGATAGGACGTAGGATGGTCGCACAAGGACTGGATAGGAGACCTTGTCGCAGAAGACTTTTGCCTCCTCGAAGCTCGTGAGCTCCTTCCATGTTGGCTGATCAACACCAATTCCGTCAAGCATGCGGGAGAACTTGTATCGATTCTCGGCAGTATCAATCATTTCAGGAGATGTTCCCAGAACCTTGATGTTGACACCTTGCGCTTGGTGCAATTGAAGAGCAATGTTATTGGGTGTTTGTCCACCCATGGCAATCAAAACACCGCTAGACGATTCGAGCTGGTAGATGTCGAGAATGGTTTCCAGGTTGATGTTTTCGAAATAAAGTCTATCGGCCTCGTCGTAATCTGTGCTTACCGTCTCGGGGTTGTAATTGACCATGACAGTTTTGAAACCTGATTCGCGGAGCGTTCGGATGGCCCTTACAGAGCACCAGTCGAACTCAACGGAAGAACCAATACGGTAAACTCCAGATCCAAGAACCATAACTCCCTTATCCTCAAAACTAATATCGTTCTCTGAACCATTGTATGTGAGATACAGATAATTTGTGAAGGCTGGAAACTCTGCAGCAACTGTATCAATCTGCTTGACGACAGGGACAATTCCGGCCTCGACTCTGAGCTTTCGTACAGCACCTGGGTTGGAGCCCCAGAAATGTGCTAGCTGCAGATCGCAGAAACCAAGTTGCTTGGCTTGACGGAGTAATTCCATTGGGATAGTGTGAGTGTCGTACTTGGTCAACATCTTGCCGAAATCACTAAGACCCTTGAGTTTGCTCAGGAACCATTTGTCAATCTTGGTCATCTCCCAAATCTTTTCAGCGGAGTAACCGTTGTGCATGGCGTTGGCGATCGCGAACAGACGCTGATCGGAGGGGGTCTGGAGTTCATCGTCAATCGACATGAGGGCTTTGGTCTCGTTGAAGCCCAAGTTGTGGAAGTCGATTGCTCTAATGGCCTTTTGAATGGCTTCCTCGAATGTTCGACCTATACTCATGACCTCGCCAACACTCTTCATAGACGAGCCGAGCTGAGTAGAGACACGGGTGAACTTCTTCAGATCCCATCGGGGCATCTTGACAACAACGTAATCAAGAGATGGCTCGAAGCAAGCACATGTGACCTTGGTTACCGAGTTGGAGATTTCGTTCAAAGGAATGTTCAAGCCGAGCTTGGCGGCAACAAATGCCAATGGATAACCGGTAGCTTTGGAGGCAAGAGCTGAGGATCTCGATAACCTTGCGTTGACCTCGATAATGCAGTATTCTCTCGAGTTCGGGTTCAGCGCGTACTGGATATTACACTCACCAACCACTCCGAGATGGCGGATGACATTGACCGCAGTTGTGCGTAGCATGTTGTAGTCCTCGTCGGACAATGTTTGGGAAGGGGCAACGACAATCGAATCTCCCGTGTGAATTCCGAGGGGGTCAAAGTTCTCCATGTTGCAGACAGTGATGCAGTTATCACGGCAGTCACGGACGACTTCGTATTCGATTTCTTTCCAACCTTTCATACTCCTCTCAATCAAGACTTGAGGACTTGCGGCGAAAGCCTTATTGCAAAGAGCAATCAATTCAGGCTCGTTGTCGGCAAAACCACTTCCTAGACCACCCAGAGCATATGCGGCACGCACTATCACTGGGAATCCGATGTCCTTGACTACGCGTACAGCTTCTTCTACTGTGTTCGCAGAGGCAGACTTGGCACATTTCTCGCCAATGGACTCCATACTACGAGCGAACAACTCTCGATCTTCGGTGGTGATGATCGTGTCGATCGGAGTACCGAGAATTTTCACGCCAAGCTCTTCGAACTCGTCTTTCAGTTGTATTCCGACTTGTAAGGCCGTCTGCCCGCCAAAAGTAACATAAATCGCGTCAGGTCGTTCATGGATGATGACCTTCCGCACAAACTCCGCGGTGACAGGCAAGAAATAGACCTTGTCGGCCAAACCCTTTGATGTTTGGATGGTGGCAATGTTTGGGTTGATCAAGACAGTGTAAATGCCTTCTTCTTTCATAGCCTTGATAGCTTGACTTCCCGAGTAGTCAAATTCTCCGGCTTGTCCAATGCTCAAACCTCCACTTCCAAGCACAAGGACTTTCTTCACATCGACTCGGGGATGAAGTCTCTTGTTCTCTTCAATCTCGCCGCCAGGGAAGTGGACAGGGGCTGTCATGAGCTGGCGATCGCCGATGCTTTTCACGATTGTGTCTATGAAAACATCAAAGAGATACTCGGTGTCTCTGGGGCCCGGTGTGCTCTCTGGGTGAAACTGCACACTGAAATACGGCCTGCTGGTGTGCCTGATTCCCTCGTTGGTGCCATCGTTGGCATTGACGAAAAGCTCCATCCACTCTGCAGGCAAGCTCTTTGCGTCTACTTCGAAACCGTGATTTTGGGAAGTGATGTGACATTTTCCAGTCAGCATATTCGTACACGGGATGTTGTGACCGCGGTTTCCAAACAACATCTTCTGGGTCCTCGCACCAGCTGCTCTAGCCAAAAGCTGATGTCCAAGACAGATACCGAAGATTGGAGTCCTGTTCTCCTCCATGGCAGAAGCGATGTGTTTCACAGTTTTATCCATCACAGCAGGATCACCAGGGCCGTTTGAGATGAAGAGGCCATCATAGTCCTTGCCAGCAAGGGCCGGAAAATCATAGTCCCAAGGGCAGACAAGCACTTCAATACCGCGTTTTATAAGACACCGCAGTTGGTTATATTTTAATCCAACATCCAGGCACAGCACACGAATTGGTCTACCGGAAGGATGTTTGAGGGCGGTTGATGGGTTCGAAGAATACAATTTAGGCTTTTTGATCGAGACTGCACTACTATGTCAAACCTTGGTCTTCAGCTAGGAACAAGTACAAACTTACCATCTGCTACGAGATTTTTCGTGTTTGGATTTACCCATTCTATCGTCTCAAATGCAGATCTCCAGTTTTCTGAAGAAGTAAGAGCAACGGTACCGTTGTTGAGGCCATTGCTATGCCCATTGGTTGGGTTCTGCTTCTGTACGAGCATGCGACCCAGTGTGCTACCTTCGCTTCGAATCTTCTTCGTCAGTGCTCTGGTATCGACTCCGTAGATTGCTGGCACGCCTTGCTCCTTCAACCACGTTCCCAGGGACGAGGTGGCAAGGAAATGCGAGAAGTCTTCGCCGGAGTAGGATGCTGTAATGAGACCAGCAATGTGAATTTCCGAGGACTCGAAGTGAGCTGGCAGGTCCTTCAGTAGATCATCCATGGTTTCCCGCGAGGGTACACCATAGTTTCCGACCAAAGGAAACGTGATGACGAGAATCTGGCCACGGTATGAGGGGTCGGTCACAGACTCTGGGTACCCCACCATGCCTGTCTGGAAGACCAACTCGCCGGCGACACTCTTCTTCGCACCGAAGCTGTATCCTTGGTAAACCGTGCCATCCTGCAGCTCGAGACTGATGAGTCCCTCGTCCTCAGCATCGAGAATCTGGGCGGCGACCGGGGGGTGTGGGAGCGGAATGGTCGAAGGCATGTTGTCGAGGATTCGGTGGTGTGAATCGGTCGTCGTAGGGCTGATTCGATTATGGATAATCAGTGACAACTGCCTACAGTCTGTCCGTCAACAATCTGCAGAGCAGAATGCAGGACAGGAGAGAATATACTGGAGCTCTCCTCTATACTTCCCCCTTTCTGAAATAGCAATGGGAATAAAAAGGTAGGTATCGCTGACAAACAATTGAGTTTGCAGAAGGAGTGAAGGAATTCATTCAGTTCAGAACAAAAAAAAGACTTGCCAGGGCGGACTAACGATGGTCCGGCAGGGAGCTAGAGGAGGCCTCGAGAACTTAGCGTGCAGGTGCATAAACCTAAGGTAGCAAAAGAAAAATGATGTCAGCCTTGCATGGGCAGCCTCGTTCAGCCACCAAGGCCGAGTATAACCATTTCGATGGGCCACCAGGCGGCCGCAGCCTAGGTACGGTAGGTGGCCTACTATCGTAACTACCTAAACACCTGACCAAAATCGACCGAGGTTTAACCAAATTATGGCTTGAGTATAGGTGGCGATTCATAATTGGAAAATTCCCTACCTCCTTAGATTCACCAGATTCGGGTTCAAGTGGTTATATGTAATACCTATCTACTTATTGCATCGGTCCATTGTTTTGGTCAGGTGGCCCGTGCACAGATCCGCCAGGGATTTTTGCAGACCGCCTTGCGGCAGAACGCTCTCCTACTATCGCGCCTCCGAGTGTTAAGTCCCTCGGTACCTAGGTGCCTAAGACCTCTTACTCCACGTAACTCTCGAAGAACCTAGGTTGTCGTCTACGGCGAGCGCTTTCCTTTAGCCACGGAGTTCTTTTGGCTTTTTTAAACCCGTGGAGTAACTTGACCATACAACATCTAGCTCCATGGACATTAGCCCTGGCAGGTTTGTCAGTACTCGGTTACTGAAGGGAGGTGGTGAGTTCAGTGGCTCAGATAAGATAACACGCCCCAGGACAGAAGATGGCCCGGGTCAGTCGGGCGTGAGACATGATGGATTCACCAGCTTTGCATTTCCCGCTCCTTATCTCCTGTACCGTGCCTCCCTCCCTGCCGTACTGGACCGACCGTCCTGTGGTCCTTGGCCCTTGCAGTGCAGCAATGTCGAAAATGCAGACGCACCAAGCTTATTTGTGCCACCGCCCCGCCAAGATCTGTCCAAGATCTAGAGTGGTGTCGCTGTCCAGCGCCGTGATTGGCCCCCTTGCATCTTGATCATCAACACCGCTGCAGCTTTCTTGCATGCCGTGATGGCTGCATGCCCTCCATGTACATCGTCCTCTTCGCCGTCATGACTCTCCGACAAAAGGTCATGTGCGCTGCCCGAGTCAAGATAAGCAAATAAGCAAACAAGCAAACAAGCAACCAAAACCTGCCCATTCCTCTCCCGTCCAGACCTGCAACAATATCCCTCAGTTCGCACCTGTATCGCTTTTGGTCGCAGCGGTGTACACTAACTCCCCCGTTCGTCGCTTCCGAAGATGAGCCATATAGCGCGATAGCCGTGTTGACTTTGGACATTGCACATCTGCATCGATCGTCAACAAAGCCCATAACAGTCCCATTCCGCCACAATTCGAGTTCTCGAAGGACACAAAGAGGGCTGTATGGTTGTGGGAGTCGTGGTCACCAATCGACTTTGTCCATGATGCTATCGTCGCTCCTTCGACCACGAAAGGGGCGTAGACGCGTCCAAGAGCACTCGCCCTTCTCATCGCAATTTGACCGCAATTCTCCTGCCCCTGCGCGAGAGGGACGCATTGCCCGCCACGCCACCGCAGATTGGACAGAGACCGAAGATGGAGACCGGAATTCGGAAGAGGACGACGAGGAAGATGTCGACGACCGGGAGCAGGATGGAGAGGACGACGAAGATGGCGAAGACGACGAGGATGGAGAAGAGGATTCCCCTCTGCTTCCAATCTTCTCAGCAGCACACCTGGGTACATCTGCCACCTCTTTTGCGCTGCGTCTGCAATGGCTAACCTCCGAGCAGACTCCATTCCCGTATACAACCTGACGCATGCCATTCGACTTATTGTCCTTCCCAGAACCGAAACCACCTTGAGTTGGGACCAGTTGCGGTCTCCTCAGGTGTCCCAGTTTCTTGTCAAACCGATGCAGCAACAAATTCGAACGGCTCACTTCTCTCGCGCGACATTATATGCGCTCATGGCCAACTGTTTACAATTCACAAAAGAAGGCGAGCGAAATGCTGGTTTGGCAGGCAACAGCAAGACGAGGGCCATGGTCTGCGAGCTCCTAGCGATCAAGCTGCTCAAGGAATACAACACCCGAGAACTGATTGATGCTCTGTCCTACGATTTCTTTCCCTTGCAAGGATTTTCGCCTCCAGAATCCGGAACAATGACTCCACGACCAGGCACAGCTCGAGCAAAGCCTGCCGCAGCTCGAATTTCGACGTTGGAGGTCGCTATAAGAGCATCGGCAAAGCATTTCATTGCACACCCTCTTGTGGTACAGCAACTCGAGGCTATATGGGCGGGCTCTATAGTCTTCCACTCAGCTGCTGATAGCCTGCATCGCCCCAATGCTGCTATAATATCCAACCAGACTCAAATCTATCGCAAACCAAACGAGAACTCGAATTTACTGATAGGACATGGCCAGAACTCCGGATACGGAACGTCTAATGACCGCGGATTGCAAAGGTCTCCCGACAAAGCACAATCACCAAAGCTAGGTTTCCTTGAACCTGTTCAAGTCATGACTCGGCGCACCGTCACCCTCTACGATCCTAGAGATGCCTCACTCTTCAAGTTGTCTAGACTACGTGTTCCTCGGTACCGCCAATTCTTTTCCACCCTGTCATTTGCCATCCTTCTTGGTCTGTTCCTGGCCGTTCTGATTGAACGATCTGTTGAGATTACGCCGCTTGAGATTGTCTTCTGGTTTTGGAGCGCTGGATATATGCTCGATGAGCTCGTCGGCTTCTCAGAACAGGGCTTCCAGTTGTACATCATGAGCTTCTGGAATGCGTTTGATCTAGGCATCCTCTTTATTCTCATCATATTCTACTCTATGCGCTTGTATGGGATCTTCTTGGTGGATGTTGGAAGGCACGATTGGAACGACATGGCATACGACGTGCTCGCAACAAACGCGATCCTTCTCTTCCCACGTCTGTTCAGTGTCTTGGACCACTATCGATATTTCTCCCAACTTCTAATTGCCTTTCGGCTAATGGCCATTGATCTGGTTGCGGTATTTGTCCTCATTCTCATTGCATGCAGTGGCTTCTTCGTTGCCTTCACACTTTCATTCGGACAGAACGAGTATGATGCGGCTGGAGTAGCTTATAAAATCTTCCAGATTTTGATGGGCTTTACTCCTGCAGCATGGGAAGCTTGGGAAACATACAACATGTTGGGGAAGGCACTCTTGGTGCTCTTCTTGTTCATTTGTCACTTCTTGGTTGTCACCATCCTCATTACCGTGCTTACAAATTCCTTCATGGCTATCGTCTCCAACGCCAATGAGGAGCATCAGTTTGTCTTCGCGGTAAACACCATCTCGATGGTCAAAAACGATGCACTCTTCTCATATGTGGCACCAAGCAATGTAATTGCTTGGATTCTCACTCCACTTCGATTTGCTCTGTCATTCCGGTCTTTCATCAAAGTCAATCGTACTGTGATCAAGATCACTCATTTTCCACTTCTGTTCATCATTTACGCCTACGAGAAGGTTTTTCTTGCCAGGTCAGTATTCGAACCCACCGATCTTGTGGAGAATGTTGGCCGTGGTCGTCAAAGACTTGTCTCTTTCGGAGACCCCGGGTTGTTTAGTCCTGGTGTACGGATGCGGCAAGAGTCTGTTGCTGGTTTCCAGAAGGACAAAGCTCTTGATGAGGTGTTTCGTTTGGCGCCTCGTGGCGACACCCTCCGGAATAGTCGAAAGAGTCTCGAACGGCGGCAGAAACACAACGTTGTCCACAATTGGATGGATACACACGAGGGTATCGCAAGCCCACCTCCGGAACAAGATCGATCGATTGTCGACCGGCTAGAAAGGCGAAGACAAGCCCGGAGAGCTACGCTGCTTCGCCGCGGTCTACATCGTGAAATCTCCGGTAACAGATCAGTGGCGAGCGATCCAGCTGACTTCATGTCTACCGGAATATTCAATGACCGTGATGCCTCGCCAGATCCAGATCTTCCTCCTAACGAACTTGTTGGGCAGACAGAAGATGATGGTGATGATGAACTTGTTACTAACGATGACAATGAGGATGAGGGAATGACCTTGGATAAACGCAGTCGAATGTCACGTAGCCGAGCTGCGGATTCAGACAAGGAGAATGAAGAGGATGACTATTTTAGAACACCCACTTCTACAAGATTTACTCAACCCCACGTACCTTCATCGGTGGGATCCTCCCGGATGAACCGCTTTCCTCCCACAGTGGCTCCGGAAATTTCTCACCCATCACGAAGGACTCATGACCGCAACATGTCTACAAATACCATCCTCTTCAACCCGGTCAGATGTACGTATGATCCATCTACTGTCTACTCCTTTGCTGATGTTAATTCTCTAGCCGCCGACCAATCTTCTTCTGCGTCACCACCGAAATCCAGGCCAACGCCCTCGACTGTTCGACAAGCTCCGACACCAAAAACGGGCACAGGCACCCATACCCCCGTGGCTCCCGGGAATCGCAGTCCAAAACGATCAATCTACACCACTGCAACCACCAGGCCTCGACCAATTATGCCATCGCGGCAACACTTTCAATCCGTCCCCAATTTCAACAACATGACTATTGATGGCACTATCCATGGCCAGAACCGACAACGTGTACGTCACCGACGTTCCTCGCTCGATATGGGCATGTCAGAGCTTGGTGTAGGTGATCCCAGCAACGCACTAGGTGCTGTACCCAGCAGTTTCGCCACCCAAATGGCCATGGCTACAGGTATGGGGAAAAGACAAAGCCGAGAAGAGACAGAGGGTATGATGGGTAGACTCATGTTAGCGCGTATGAAAACTCTTGAAGAGGGTTTTCAGGAGGTTGTAAGAGAGTTCCGAACCATAAATTCTAGGGCCAACACGACGAACGCAAATAGTCCGGCCGACACTGGTGGCAGCGAGCATGCCGCGAATCAAGAGAGAAAACGACGGAAGAAGGAGAAGGGGAAAAAGAAGCCCAGCGCTAGTGGAAGTCGCCCTATAAGCCGTGCGAGCATGAAGGATTTCGCGGTCATAAGCAAGGGCAAGGGGAAGGAAAGCCAGAAGTCAGAAGAGGCCCAGCAGAAGCAGGGCAATGAAGGTCCCGTGCAGAATAGAGATTTGCCCGTGGCTGAAGATCCACCCTTGGAGATGTACATGAGTAAAGGAAACTCGTTGTAAGGTACAGGCTGGATGGGCAGGGGAACTGTGGTAATATGGCGGGTCTGGCGTTTTTGGTTGGTTGTCATTTTCATTCGTACGACTTTGCTTTCGCTGGTCATTTTATTTTATGCATTTGAGATACCATTGTCTGCAAGCAAGTGTTGCAAAGCAGTCACATACATGTACTTGGTTCGGGTCATTTCTAGTTCGTCATCCTCTTGTTTTTGATTGGAATGTTCTTGGTTTTGTTCAGTTTCCGGTATGTGGTCAATTACAAAGATTATTTGGTGGTGGGAGAAAAGAAAGGGGAATTTTGAGACTAGAGAAGTGACAAGGGGAGATGGTAATAGATGTTTAGGGAGAAAATTACATATACAGGAACATGATTATTCCACATTTGGGAAAGCCATTTTCCTGCTAGTTTTATCGTGATTGAATTTCAAGGCCGAGATTTTGCACTCCTTTTGATATAGGGGCGTTGAAGAACTCGGCAGCTGTTGCAAAACTTTCTCGATTGTTATTGTCACCATGGCTGGTGTGTAGTCCAGTTAGCTTTCGCGACTTTCTCGCCCTCCCTCGCCTCCCCCCTTTTTGTTTTCTTGATATAATTGCCGCGTGAGAGACACTCTAGAAAGAAGCCACGTTAAGTCTGTAGTGACAAACACATGAACGTACTACTGGACACATCCTGTTTCACGTATATAAGTGCTGTAAATGCACTATCTCACCAAGTATACTTTGTGTAGGCCTCTATAAGCACTTCTACTATGCATATAGATATGACTGCTAGGTCTTCTACTGCTGCTAACGTACGCAGTTGTGCATTAGTTGTAGATTTCTACATAGTTTTTTCATTGGCCTTAGCGTTTAGGAAAGAGGGAACTAAGCAAAGACTTGTGGAGTTCTTGCCTTAGCTATCAAACAGTTCATAGCTTGGAAACCGGAATCGGGTGAACGAGAGCTTTGCTTAGACTAATTTTCTCGGCATAGATAGGCTCCTAATTCGGCTTTAGTCACGAAGCGTAGCGAAGAATGCCTTGAGGGTAGTTGCCAATCGAGTCATTGAGTATCGTCAAAGCTGTACGGGTCAAGTCCTAAGCACATTTCACGCTAGCGAGCAATCCTTCTGGAACAGATTGTCTTGATCGGATTCAGTCAGTTTCAAATAGCGATCAAAAGCCAACACAGAACTGTATAGTATGAGCAGAGCGAAAAAGTAGTAAGATACTGAATCCTAACTCTTGCTCGTAATCCTCGGCCAAGAGAAACGCCACCAAAGGTTCTCTGAGTACACTATGGTGCTAGGCTGTCATTGAGTTCATGTCATCCCATAACTGTCCCGACAATGAAAGCTAACGATAGCGGGAGCAAACAAGAAGATTAGATGACCTCAATAAATGAAAAGAAGTCTTCTGACAACTAGACTGCTGGGCATCCTCAGACGAAGGGCATCCTTAAACTTAACGCTTAGGATCCAGCCTCAAGTCTTGAGGCTCAAACAAGATCCCAATGACCAAGCTTCCTGGCATAAAAGAATCCTCTGAAACCTGCACAACGGCGCATAGAAGCTTTTCCAGAGCGCTTCTAGATCAAACTCTACATGCTCTCTGGGTCCTTCTGCTCGCTTAAGGGGTTTCACAACTAGGATTCATATCCTTTTTCTCTTTACCGAGAGGTAAGGTTTTCGGTTTGCCGACACGAGTTATTGCAACCCCGTAAATTATGCTTCCTCTTCCTGGGGCTCCTTTGCAGTCGTTGCGGGCAGTGCAATCTCTCATTTCCGGAGTCAGCGAACAGGTTTCTTCGAAGTCTGTCCGGCGGTGCCCGAGTTTAACAAGGGACTCAGGACAATAAATATACCCGGTACCCCAACGGTCACATTTTCCCCTCACCACCAACCACAGTCTTTCTTTAAAACAGTGATCAATTATTAAACATGCCGTCCCTTCGAAGTGTTCTCCTCAACGTTCTGCTCGTCGCCAGTACCAATGCCGCCCTAACATGGACATCGTGTGGCACGGGCCTCGAATGCTCATCCCTCGAAGTAGCACTCGAATACGGCTCCACCACCTCAACGGATAAAGCTTCAATAGCACTCGTACGATACAATGCCACTGTAGACTCTAGCAAACGGCTCGGCTCGCTACTAGTCAATCCAGGTGGTCCTGGAGGTTCCGGGGTAGATTTTGTTACTGCCGGTGCTGGAGCAGCCATCTCGACGTTGAGCGGAGGTTTATATGATATTATAAGTTGGGATCCACGCGGTGTTGGAGCTACCACGCCGTTACTTGAGTGCTTCCCAAATGCGACTGCTGAGTTTGAATTTGCGAGCGCTTTTCCCTCGGCGCCAAACTTGTACATTGGCACCTTCAACGACTCGTCTTTCGATGCGGCCATTACAGCAAACATCTCAGCTTTCGATGTTGCGACAAAAGGCCTCGCCGACGCGTGTGTAGCTCAAGCTTCAACTGCCCTCTTCACGTCTTCGGCTCAATATGTTGCTCGCGATATGGCGGCCATTGTCGACGCAGTGGATGGCACGGATGCAAAACTCAACTACTGGGGCTTCTCATACGGCACCATCTTCCTCGCAGAGTTCATCCAGCAGTTCCCTACCCGCGTTGGAAGAGTGCTCGGTGATGGTGTCTTCGACTCAAAGGCCAATGCTCTGCCCTATGTCAACCAACTGCCCAATGATCAGATCAGCATCCGGGATTCCCTCAACGACTTCGCGAGCTTCTGCACCGAGGCTGGTAGTGCTGGATGCCCATTCTCAGTAGCACCCACCGGCGTAACGGGAGACCTCGCAACTCGTATGGACAACATGCTCGCCGACCTCTTCAACAATCCCATCGTTGCGTCCGGTTTAACCATCAGTCTCGACATCATCAACCCACTGCTCAACTCGCTTCTCAGAGTACCCACGACATGGCAAACCCTCGCCACCGTTCTCGCACCCCTGGAAACCCGCGATGCCACGGCGCTCGTTACGCTTCTGAGCTCCCTCGCCGACACAGCACCCACGGACGGGTCAGCAGCAGGCGTCGGCACACTATCAGTCAACCCGCTCCAGTGCGTCGACAACGCCGCCTCCAGCAGCACAACGCTAGACGAAGTAGTCAAGCTCACGAAATCCATCTCCCTCGAAGAAAAGACGCCTTTCTTGAACGCGGGCCTCACTCCCGTTACCTTCTGCCGCAACTTCCCAGATACCCGTCCCCAAGTCTCGAACCTAGGCGCCAGCAAGATGACCGAGACAGATACCATCCTTGCCAAAGCCGGAACCCCAATCCTCATCATCTCAGCCGAGCACGACCCAACGACGCCCCTGAAATCAGCGCAGAGTCTACGAGCCATGCTTCCCAACTCCAGCAAGCTTGCGGTCCGAGGAGGAAGCGGTCATACCACCGTCGCGCACGCCTCTCTCGGTTTAGCCGAGGTGATCTCAAAGTTCTTCATCAACGGAACCATGCCGGCTGATAATGCATTCTTTGCCGTTGATCAGGAGGTTTTCCCTGCCGGTGTGACGGATTCAAATTTGGTTACGCCGGCGGTGTTTAACGGTACTTCGTATACTACGGAGCAGACTGCGTTCTTAAAGGCTGTTTATGCGATAGGCGTTTCGTTTTTGGCGATTGCGTAGGTACCTAGGCATTTAGAATTATTGTGTTTTAGTTTTAGGATTTTTTTTCTTACTTTACTTTTAGCGTTTATATAGCTTGCAATATTAACATTCTGATCATCACCTCGATTTGTCTCTTCACTTCGTTTGTTGCTACTCAACTACTTGAACCCTGACATAAGGGTCTCTGAACTTTATTATCAACAAGCCAGTTTCTAACATACGTTAAGTTAGTAATAGAGGAACATATTATTCATGCTAAGAAATCTAAACCTTTTATCTTGAGACTTGAGAAATTTTACGTACTGAAGGCTCGCAAGTATTACCTTACAATAGCCTGATATAAATAACTCCTAGACGTTGAATACATCAACTTGGATACTTTAACTACTTTCTACTAAAGTAACTAAGACAAAGTACAGTAGTACGCTATTTAAAAACTTTTCTTTCTTTCTTTATAAAACAAATGACAAGAAACTTCTCGGTGTCAACAGCCTCTACAATAGCAACAAACATTTATATGACAACAATTAACTACTTCGCCATATACTTTTAGCGTCCTTCTTCTTTTAGGCGGTGAATTGGTTTTGCTGGGCTAGTTTCTTCAGACAGATCACGTCGACTTAGAAGTTAGGTGATGTAGTTCTTGCTAGCGTACTCCTTGTGATGAATACAAAGACATTGCTTGTAGTTCTTTATATCGCATGCCAACGCCATAGTCAACTAGGGAGAGACTATTGGGCTGATCGGAAAGACGGATGAAATAGCATACAGCTTGCGGGTTGTGAGACTAGAGGTCGACAATAGCGCATGTATCACCCCTGCAGGTCATAGCTAATAATCCGGTAGTTGCACTCATCCAAATCACTCAGATCATCTATTGACAACTTTACATCTAGTTTCAATTTCCGTCTGACCTTGTTAGTTTTCATAATCAATTTACATGGCACTTACCTCTATGGCGTTTTATGTTTCATTTCTATGTGTACATTGGAGTTGATTCATCATCTTATGCGCCGAACGTTCTTGCCAATAACGCAATTATGACCACGAAATGCTAGTAAGGAGTTAGTAAAGTAGCTGATTATCAGGAGAAACAGGGACTTACTAAAGCATTATTCCTGCACCAGCAGCCATAGCTGCGAACTGCATTGCAGTTTTTCTCAACTCCTCTCCCCGATTCTTGCCAGTCTCCAACAATTCTGGGATGACAGCGACGGTACCAACATACAAGAAGGTACCAGCCGTGAAAGGCAGGAGCATATCACCCCATGACAAACTTGTCCCCATTAATCCCTCAGTCCGGCCAATTGAGCCATCTCCACTATTACCACCGTATTCCTGGACAGCGATTCCGATGACTGTTCCAAGCAGAGCCCCAAGTGCTGTGACGAACTGAGCACCCATTGCTTGGCGCTTGGAGAAGCCAGATTGAATAAGTAGCGCAAAGTCGCCAACTTCATGTGGAATCTCGTGGAAGAATACTGCGACGGTAGTAGTGGCTCCAATGGTCGGCGAGGCGTAAAAGGAGGAGGCCATAGCAAGACCGTCGGTAATATTATGGGTAAAATCGGCACTATTCTCTTTGTCAGTATCATTTGAATGGACAGTGGCAAAGACTCACATCAAGTTCAAGTATCCAGCAAGCTTCACACTGGCATTGAGTTCCTTTTCGGTCTCCACAACAATTGCCGCTGGACTTCCATTCTCCTTCTTCCTTGACTTCGCTCCCTTGCTCGGCGTCTTCGCTCCCGAAGCAATAGCGGTGGGCTTCTCGAGCTTGATAATCTCTGTCTCGCCAGCGTGCGCGTGCCCATGATCATGTCCGCCCTCTCCTCCAGTAGCAATTCTCAATCCTTTATCCATCGCCACAAACGTGACAAATCCCACCATGATGGCCACACCGAGCAGTAGGTTCTTATTCGGCTCGACAAGCACAAACCGTACATGTTCGGGTGAGTCTTCACCGAGGAATATTTCGGGGAGGAGATGGAATAGAGTATCTCCTAGGAGACCACCGACTGCAAATGCGACCATGACTGAGAGGGAGGAGGGATCGATGTTCGGAGGGCATAGTGCCAGGAGGAAATTGGGAGGCCCGGAGATGTAGAGGGTCGCGAGAAGAGCGTTGACGCCGGGGCTTCCTGGGAATAGGACTGCGAAAATGCGAGAGGTGAGGGATGAAGTCTGCGGACTGCTCGCCAGCTTGTAAGTATTGAGATCTTGCACGAGCGCACATTCCTGCCAATGCCAATTCCAATTAGAAGGGATACGGAGAAAGGGATGTTGTCTGCTGGAGGTGGGGTACCTGGAGCTGTTCCTCGATTTCTGGCACGCTCATGGATGCAATCGACGATGCATGTTTCTCGGCATAGACACAAGCCACGGCGACCAGGAGGAGGATGGCCACACGGCGTGGGTGGAAGAAGGACATTGTTGTGAGGCTTGTCGTGGTGTTGCAAGGAGAAGAAGCTCCAAGCAGCTCAAGCTTTGTGAGGTGTGCGACCGGTATGTCGGCACTCCGATGTTGTTACCGTAGCGTCTACAGGGGGGGTGGTTCATCTGATGATGCAGGCACTTCCTTGGTGACTTTCACGACAACATAGACATCAAGACCTGCATTGTCCGTTTTGGTGCTATTGTACTGCTGAATCGAACTTGATGATTCGCAACCTGGTTTCTGGAGCTATCTTCAAGTCGATCAGGGAGCTAAGCGACCAAGTCTACCAACGACTGGTATGTTCATAACATTGGCAGTAACCTTCTTCACTTACTTGAACTAAGCATCAATGCTCGAGAGACCTCAAAAGGCTCGATTGACTCCTCCGGGCACCACCACTCCCTTCTCAGCATCTTCCTTATAGCTCTGGACCAAAGCCCCAGGCCAACTGGCGTTCGGAGCCTTCATCAATTGCGCACTTTCACCATCCTTACCCACCGCCTGAACAACGACCGCATCGCCCAAAACTCTCTCAATTTCCTGTCTTGGCAAGTCTTTTTCTACCTCGCGCTTCTTCTCGAGCGAAACAAGGTCTCCTATTCCAAAATCTGTGAGGACAGCAAGGCGGACAAACCGACTCATGGTTGAGTACCGTTCAGCAATGCCGGGTGATGAGTGTATGGAGATTGACGTCCATACATCGAGACGCTCTGTAACCGTGCTCTCATCGACGAATGTCTTCATCAAAGCCACTGCAGCGTCGGCGCCACATACTTCAAATCGTTGCGAGCCGTTGAAATCAAACTCGCTGTTTGAAGCAGTGCATCAGCGTGATTAACTCCAGATGACAGTCAAGTATAATAGGATATCGGCATGGCTGGGAAAAAAGGCTTGAAAACACCAAAGAGTAGGAAGGGTGTGTCTTACCTGGCACCAAGGTCGTGAAGAATGCATGCGACGAAGAGATGAGAAAGTTTTATCGATGTCTGAGCGATCGTAGCCGGGTATGGGAGATTTGAGATTGCAGAAGCATTCTCGAGGAGGTGCGTCGCGTATAAGAAGACGCGGAGGGAGTGGTTGAGGATTGCTGAAGGTAGGTTTGAAGCTGCCAGTTCATATGCAGCGATACTAAGAGGGCTATTGGCTGGCACGAAATCTGGTGGTGTTATTGATTGGCTTAATTGCCTAGAGGCAGAGTCGCTGAGAGACTTTGGAGGGCACATTGTTGCCCAGCTTGTTGGTAGTGAGTGATGCCTGAAACTAAGAGCCAGTTCCTAGCTACTGAAATGGTTTAGGTAGCTAAGACAGAAGAATGATATTTTCCAAATCTGTAAGTTGCTGATTCGTAAGCAGAAAAGGACATTCGAGTCACCATTTTAGGCTTACGGAAGTCACGTGTTAATAGCCTCCATATCAGAAAGCCCAGCTATATTGTTGATAATCAACAATTTACCAGTATGATCCCTTAGGCTTTTTTTAATCTCTGCAGTTTTCAAATGAACACCAGCATGTCGCTTTATTTCTCTGCACTCGTTGGCCTTACCACGTGATTCCTTTTTTAATACAGTAAATCTTGCTAAGCGAGGGGTAGGAACATGGATACCTACATGGACAGCTATAATTATTAAGCACATTGGGGATATGAGCGCTTTAATGGAACTCCCTATAAGCCCCTTGGAGGCTGGCTGAAAATGGTCTTCTCATTCTCAATTGGAACTTCTTTTAATTACGTGGTAAGGCCAACGAGTAAGGAGTAAGCGCCGTCGGTTATCGCTTGCCCAGTCCTCCCTCCCTTTCACACTGCTCGCTTCTCGCTTAGTGTCCATCACATGATAGTGCTTGCTTCAATGACACCTACTGCTGCCGCTATCACATGGCCATTAAGATTTCGTTCAAAATCACACGCTGAATTGTAGGATATCGCGAAGTTTTCTACCACTGTCTTGACTTTGACGGCGAGGTTGTCAGTATTAGTTAGTGATGTGGCCACTCATTGGTTAAGGAAGCGTGGCTCGGCGGGGTAGGCGACGTTGCAGCCTGAAAACTAGGCAGAAAACGCAGGACTCAGTCAGCCTCACACCAACGACCTACCTACTCCAAAGTCGGTAGCTATATTCTTATATCTTCTCCCTCAGCATCAACAAGGCCACCTCCACAGTTGCAACTCTTGGCCATCCACGTATCACGACCCTTGTTCTATCAAACATCTCCTCAGTCCCTCTCCAAGGTATGTACTTTCGTACCACGTACCCCCCCTTCTCATCAACGCATGGTTCGTCATGCTTGCCACACGTTGTTCTCCGTCAGCGCGGACCGCCTTGTAGCTTGTGAGCGTGACTTTGGGTAACCTCCACGTACTGGAAGAGAGTTCTACGTGTCTAACAGCAAAGGAATAGACGTTGCACTGTGTAGCTTGCGGGTATCGACAGACCCATCGTCTTCAAACGTCAACATGGCGAATCATGACCCAGCTGGTGCGCCTCACCCATATATGCTCATAGCAGCCTGCTGATATCCACAGACTTATTGGCATCAGATGTCAACATAGCGGATCATGGGACAACCAGTGCGTCTCGCCCAGTTACTACTTATCCTCCTGGCAGCTTGTTGTCATCTACAGCTTTGTTGTCACCAAAGTTCAACCTGGCGGATCATGACACAGCAGGTACGTCTCATCCACTTACTACTTATGCTCCTGGACGCTTGCTGACACCCGCAGACTCAATTTCATCAGATGTCAACATGGCGAATGTTGCGGCACCAGGTTCATCTTGCACACCAACTCGGGCTGAAGCTTTGAGGGAGTTAAGGAAGACGCTTCACGATCCCTCGTCACCATTCGCTACATCAAACTTACCATCTTTTAACTCGCTACCCTTGGTCGCGGAAGACACTGATCCAAGTTTCACTAGCTCCAGCAGTGGTCTGGATCTCATGGCACGAGATAAGATGGGTATTGCGTACTCGAAATCATTGTTGACGGATGGTGATACAATGGTTATCATTCAATTTTCCGGTGACAACAAGTTGTACGACTCTTCCGGATTTGGCTTGATCTCAAATAAGCATATTGTACACAGCTCCAAGCTCCTTGCTACCGGCTCAACTAGGTTCAAAGAGCTTCTATCACCCATTGCGCAGGCCCGAATGTTACGAAAGAGAGACATATCAAAGCACCTGGACCAAGGTAAACTTCCCCAGGGCATCTGCTACGTCTTGGATCTTACTCCGCCCACCGAAGACGAAGAGGCTGTGTGCCTTACCGCCGAATTGATGTGTTCTCCGGGGTTTATACACTGGTACAAGTCCGAGCGCATATCGTGTGTCCCATCGATTCTAGTAGGAGGAAAGGATGAGATGACGAGCAGCGAGGTCTATGGACCCGATGCAAGAAGTGCAATGCCGAATAAGAATATGAATGATCTCGAGGCAATTCTAGACACAGAGATACGCGAGGGTTTAAATTATCTTCCCAAAGTCCCCAAGTGTCAAGAGACTGGAGCCAATGATAAGCCTACCTTAGCACCATATTTTGGGAGATTGCCAACAAAGGACAAGGATGCATCACTGGATCTGGCATTTGCTGAGGGTAAGCAAGTTACCTTCTTCGCTAATATCGATGCACAGTTTGCCTACCTCTGCTCAGGTGTAGGAGTTCCAGAATACTCCCCGACCCGCCACCGCAGTGGTATTATCAAGCTGTTGCAAATTTTGGAGGGTAAGGAGATAGTGCTGGATTCTGCTCCGAAGGTCTGGACTCTGTTCACTTTGGCTAAGTGGTTTGAATGCCCGATGCTTGTCGTAAGTTTTTACTCACTCCCATCCCTAGGTGTCAAAGGTCTTACTGGTTGTAAATAGTGTGATTACATTGTGCGATGGATGACCACCGAGCCAAACACTCATATCATTGAGATCCTCCCGGAGAAGTGCCTTGAAATTGGAATGGGTATCAAGTCGCCCCTCGTTGCACGCCCGGCATTCGCGATTCTCGTGGCCGAGGAGGCAATGGTGCTTGCAGGACGTGGCAAACAAAGCCCCAGTGCTCTCTCTGGCACAAAGGATCGTATAACGCCACTCCATCGTATACGTGAAGATCTTGATGGCGAGTTGAAGCAGATAGTCGAGCACGCAAGTCTATCTTTTCATGATGATATCATGGACAAGTTATCATGGATGCGCGAGGGCACATGGCTGTACGAACTACCTGAGTTTGCGAAGGTTGAGGCATCCACAAACCAAGTTTGCTGCAATGAGAAGCACCCAATCCACTGGAAGACTTTGCTCAGCAATTTCAAAGACGCGCTTCAGAAATACTTCATGTGTCGCATAGAGACCGCATTTCACGCTCCCCTCGCCTCATTTACTGCCACCAAAGCAAATTACCATCGTAAGATTGAACAATACCACATGCCATGGCAACTCAAATATTCTGATATTTACGATGCCCTTTCCATCAACGAGCGTGCATTCACCTCTCAGTTTTGGGATCTCCTACAGCATTTGAGCCAAAACATCGAAGGAGCGTTTATGGAAGTAGATGACCCGTATGGTTACTCTGCTCCACCTGAGGGTGTTGATGTGGTCACAATGGCAGATGTAGAGTTTGCGCTCCAGCAACTCTCCGGTATTCCAATATGGCCAAACCTGTTCAGCTGTCGCCGTCTCTTACTCCAGGCTTCTCAGTACCTCTACTATTTCGCCGAAGTCATGCTGAAACGCGACGATCCTTTTCTTCGAACGACCTATCTAAAGTTCGAGGTCACAGATATGATTCTTTGTCTCGGCCAGGACCAATACAAATACCTTCCACTTTGGGCCGACGGCACAAACGATGGAAGCTATGGCGTATTCTCATCCGACGTCCCCGATGCCGATGTCAAGTTTGCACCCAGTGGTCCCGGACCAGATTTCCACGGGGCAGATTCTCGATTCGCATCCAAAGCCACTTCAATGGTGAATTTCGGTGAGGATTCTGTTGATTTGAGCGTTGCCGTCGAGAATGGCCAATCTGATCACATCAACCGGCGCCTTGTAAAATATCTTGATAGTTCAGTTGTAAGTGACGGTTTCAGTGAGGATTCCGGATATTTAGTTGAGCGTATGGATGATTTGGACATGTGTGATGCCAAGTCGGATGCCGAAACCATTCGTGGTTTCGAGGATTCTGACGAGGACTTTTTCAAGGATGCATGTGATATGGATCTCGACGAGCTTGAGGAACTTTATAAAGAGTAGATAGGATAGTTAATGAATAGTATCCTGATAAATCGTTGCCATTGATTGCACTGTGTCAATCTTAGTTTCGTTGTCAAAATGACGTGGTTTCGTCTACATAATAGGACGACACTGTCGGCTACGTTTCGAACGACTGTTAAATTGTGCACTTAGCGGCAACAATAGAGTTAATGAACATTTTCTCGATACTATGATATCACTCCCGGCCACCCCTCTTACAACCACCGACCTTTGCGTAAACCTACTAAGACCATGACCTTAACAATTTTGATCCCGATAAATGTTAGAGTATGTGACATTTCTCTAGTGTGAAGTCTGTAAGTAAGGTACTATCATGTTATAACATCTACTTCCTGGGTATTTTTTACAAACAAACTTAAGCGAGATACACCGTACTTTACAACAGTCTGTATAATTCCACTTTTATAGAGAACAAGATATTTATAAGAAGGTATACCGTGACTTATAAAGTCCTTTCTACTTATAGGGTCTAACATTTACTATTATTACTACATTGTCTTTATATCTTGAGCTCCTGTTTACTTTGTTATTTAAGCGAGGTAAGTTAGTGTATGTATTCGCAGCCCTAGCTCTCCTGGTCCTGCTCATATATATAACCCTGTTGTAACATCCTTTGTAATCTCCTCTATTTACTGTCTTATTACACCTTGTTGATTTTCACGTGTTCGATAATAGCACATGTTCTGGCTTGCCACACTACAACGAATGCCAGACGGATATAGATCCAGATTGAATAGCCAGGTCCATAAACTGAGAACACGAACACAATATGTTTTGGCAAAAAATTCAGCCAGATGTAGGCGAATGAAAATTAAACCACGAGTGAAATCCATCTATAAACATGCTACCACTTTACCTAGCACCATCCAAAGTCCCCTCTTCAAGCCTTGGGTTATCAGTATTCCCGTGATTTTCTTTCTTCTCTCTCTTTCGAGGTGCTCTAGACTTCTCGACCAAATATTCCCAAGCACGAGATAATTTTCTTGAATTGTGCTCGTCGGTAGACTGGACGACTTGATGGTTTGGCCTCGTAGTGATAGCGGCCTCTGCATCACTAGACCTTTTAGAAACGGTTCTGCGGTCATCATTAAACCTCTGACTCGCTGGTGATTCTCCTAGGTGGAAGGTATGGCGCGATGCTTGGAAAACCGGTCTGAAGAGTGTTCTATCTACGAATTCGGCATTGGCCAGAGCAATCACGGTGAGAAGGAGTGTAATAAAGGCCGTAACAACCATGCCAATCAGCGGTGCGCTTCCGGGTGCCCCGCTCATGCTGAATATGGCTGTAGCGAATCCAAGTGGAAGGAATATTACTGTGACATATGTGAAGAAACGGACGTTTTCCGCGCTCTGGAAGCTCAATTCGTTCCGTGTAGATTCCAGCCTGCTCGTGAGCGATGTGTTCAGTGATTGTATTTTGGCCAGATACCTCTCTAGCTCCCGAATCCTGTGGTTGTTCGAGGTCGTTAACTTGGTTATTACTGATTGGTATTTGCTCTCGTCATTACTTGTCCATCGCGGTCTTTCCAACTGCCTATCCTTCTCACGGGCCCTCCACAACACGATTTTATCGAGTGTTTCCGTTAGATCTTCCTCCATGATCTGAAGGCTATATTGGAATGGTGGCCATTGTTTGCTGAAGTCTTTGTAGGCATCATTATTCATTGGCTCCGAAAACAATGCATTTGATACCGAGAGGATATCTGATTGGGGAGAAACGGTGGTGTTTTCATGTGGAAGCAGTCTTCTTAGCTGTTCAACAGTTTCTTTGAGCATCTCTTCATAACGGGTCGTTATCTTGTGAAGCATTCGGTCGAACAGAAGCAGCTCTAGAACCTTACGCTGGCGCCATGGCCTTTTGTCCGACTCAATTGCCGGGAGTATCTTCTTAGGTTCAATAAGTTGGTTGAAGCGTTCCAAAATCTCATCACGGCGAGGTATGACATAGTCATTTCCATTGAACATGTTGTCCCGTTGTGCATCATCCTTAGGCTCGTACTCTAGTACGTGGCAAGTCCAATAGCGATCAAAAAAGTCGCCTGCGAACTGGAAGCCCATACCTGCGCGTTTGATCTCTTTCTCGCCTCCAAGGAATTTCAGGCCAGCGTTCTTGTGGTCTTTGCCTCTTTCCATTAGTTGGTAAGAGGATAAATGGAATTCGGTCCTCCAAAGATTCAAAGTAGCTGTCGTATCATCAAAAAAGTATTTCTCTTTGCGATCATGTCTATCAAAGAATGATGACAAGTATGTTCCCTCTGTATCAGTGGATGCAAGAAAGCACCGAAGTCCAGTATCGTGATCGGCGTTTGGTAACCAGATAAGTCTCTTCTTCGCATCTTTTGCCGTTCGTAGCCTTTTGAGCTTGCGGTAAATATCACTGTTGGACAAGAGTTCCAAATTAGATTTATTCCCCCGGAGTAGATATTGAGTTGCTCTATTCCTGCCCTCGCGACTTTTGGTATGCATAGTCTTGGGGATATCGACAATAATGCCTCTCCACTGTGGATCTTCAGGCTCACTGCTCCCTCTAAAGGATTTATTCACGTTTGAAATGAAAGATCTCGGTTCGAGTTGACACATCCTTTCTTCGATGTCATCTATGCGAGGTTCGAAATCCAGGAAATCCGGGTAGTTGTACAACCATTCATCTTGTAGCTCAAAAATGTTCTTTTGATCAATGAGATTGCTGAACGGGATTGCGCTCTTCATTTCCAGGGATCTCTGGCTAATGTGGGTCTCTTGAGCGGTCGAAATCTTCTGCGTTTGAGTTGTTTGCCTAGGATTTCTGCCATACGATTTGGGCTGTGGAGGATTCTCGCCCGCTTTTACACTCGTGCCGTAATGCCAAAGAATGTACGGGACTTCGAAGCTGACGTGCCAATAATAGTCTCTCCATTCACTGTTCTGGAAGATCTCAGGTTCTTTGGTCTCTTTGTTCAGTTGGCCTGGAAGAAGCCCGTTTCCCGAAGAACTTTCAAGCAGAACACTTTTCGCAAATGTAAACATTTCTTCGGGCAAATTGGAGTTGATCTGGAAACCTTTGGCTCCCATCAACAACGCCAGCGTGTAGCGTAATGGACTGTCCCATCTTGAATCTTGGTTTGCCTCATGGAATCTCTGC
The DNA here is from genome assembly GCA_026119845.1 of Pezicula carpinea. NCBI lineage: Eukaryota > Fungi > Ascomycota > Leotiomycetes > Helotiales > Dermateaceae > Pezicula > Pezicula carpinea. The sequence goes on along the minus strand of JALRMK010000036.1, from coordinate 336,236 downwards.
GCATCTGTCGTAGCCTTCCATAAAGTGTTTGATTTGTTAAAGAATGGGGTGTCCGCTTCGTAGAACAGTGCAGTATCTCGAGAACGAAACTTGAATTTATTGTCTGATAATGAACGTGCAACAGCCAGCATTCGTTGCCTGGAGACGGTATTCTCTGTGGTGAATCGACTCAGAACGTGCCGTTGGAACTCTGCTGAAGAGTAGTCTTAGGACAGCGAGCTCCTTTCCTCTGTGTCAGACTTCTTCCTCTTCTTTAGTTCTCTGCTGAAGCCGTATTCCTCAGCAGACCGAAGCACTCTCCATACCCAGACATGATCGTCCAAACGGTATCTATGATAATGAACACGCAACGCGCTTGCAGGACGGGGAAATGCAAAAAAGCCACCTTTGTTCTGTTGATCTAGGTTCTTGATCCAAGGCCGAATGCAGCTTTTAAAGAATTTGATGTCGTGCTTGTCCTCAAAGGTTGTGGCGAAATCGGCGAGCTTCAGAATTTGAAATGGGGTATCTGTTAAGGACCTCTTGCTCAGGACTTGTTCTCTGAGGTGCGGATGCTCAGTCTTTATTTCTTCACCCGAGGCCCAATAATTCGTTCCAAAACAGCCATTGTCGACCTTGGCTTGTTTTACCCAATTCAAATGTGCCTTGCACGTCTTTTCGATCCTATCACGTAGGTGGCGGGAGAATTCCCATTCACTGACCGTTCTATCATCTTTATCCCCCTCACAAGTAGAGAAATGATGATCTGGAAATGTCTTCCCGAGGTACTCGAACATCGAAAGCAAGAATTGGAACGCAAAACTGTCGCTTCTCAGCTGGGAACATATTCTGCAATAAGTGTTTGACTTACTAGCTTGCTGATGTGACGAGCCGATGTCCCGACATATCTCCACACGTTATAGCAGTGGCGTCTTCCCTCGCTGCACTTTTGCTCTCTCGATCCTTCTCAGGAGACTCAACTTTAACGAACCCGAGTTCTCCGTCCTTGGTTCCTTCAGACTCGGACTTTGTGGTATTGTCTGACACTGGAATACTGCAAACCGAAAGTATATGTTCTAGGTTACGCCTCATGATGAAATCCAAGTGAGAATCAGATGAGAACTGTAGTTTCCTAAAAGAAGCTGTCTGAAATGCATAGTCGATAGCGTTAAATTCGGAATTAGAGATTAAACATTGTTTCCAGCCGACCTCTTTAGGCATTCGCTGCACTCTGAACGCCTGTGTTATCTCTAGAGGCTTTGAGGGATCTACAGAGAAACCACCTTCTCCAACATTGAATTTGATCCTATAGCAAAAGCGATCTGAGTTCTGGATTCTCTCCAGTTCTTGGACCTCACCATTTATAGAAATTGCAATGATCAAACCAACGGTGTCGGTGTGTCCTACGCTACTGTCTGGAACAACGCCCTTGTTAACTAAAATAAGACTCTTTTCATGGGGTCCGAGGATATAGAGATACTCAGAGTCATTGTCATTAAAGCCGTGTCCAGCGTCCATGAATTCCAATTCTCGTATCCGGAAGTTTTCCACTGGAAAGACCAAATTCAAAGAGCTCGATAAGATTCGAATGGGCTCGCCCTTCGTTTCGTAACGCTGATGATGAAAAATGGTACCTTGAGATACGAAGTGTTGCTTTATCACAGTGAAATCATCTGTGGGTTTAGAAGTATATCGTGGCCAACGATCATGAACGAACTCCAACTCCCACGGAGTTTCGTAAGCCTTTCCAATCTCTGGTGGATGGTCTTGCTCATACTCAAAATCTATCCCCGGGATATCTGCGCAACGTTCCATGAGCCCCTCCACCCGAGACTGAACAAAGAACGGCTCCAAAACTTCTTCTAGGTCTACTGAGAAGAAACCACTCCGACCAGCTCCAAGAAACCGAGTGATCTGGATCAAATTTCCGTATACGTTGACACTTGCTGTTGTTCCTTCATCTCCGAAGGAGGCATATGTGACCGCGTCCCTTGCTATCTTATTTATGTCTTTAGGGATTGCGATGCGCTCTTCCTCCCTCAACTCATAGCTCGGCATTTCTCTATTTAAATCGTCTAGCAGCCACCTTGTTAGCTACCCATAGAGCAATATGACGCTGTAATCACTGACCGAACACGAAATCTCGGAACTCAGCATCATTAGGGCTTTCGGGGATTCCTATAATACTGAACCGCTCCAAGGGGTTGCCTGACGCTCCAGGGGGTTCCTGGGCTTTTCTGGGTGAGTTATCTGATTGTTCATCTGACTCGGAAAAGTTCTTGTTTGTGGTCCTACGAGTTTCCGTCATGTTGTCAAAGCTCCAAGTAGCACTTTATGCGAAAAGCGAGACCAAAGTCGAATTGAACAGCGATGTTACACATCAAGGCTGAATTATAACGAGTTGAAGTTTTGCGAGGCTACATTTTGAGCCTCTGATTATTCAGGCTCTTTGCGCACGAAAATTCAATAAAACCAGTTGATGCTTAGCCAATCGGTGCAGTGTTGAGTACAGATATCTGCACGCCGGCATGAGAGAAATGCTGTGTAACGTCTATGTTCGACAAGCTGCAGCTGTACTAAGTGAGGTTGGCAGCTCGCTTACTGTCTTCGTCAGCTTCCATCGCCGATTGCTGTCCGAATCAGGTACCGAAAATTGGTTCTTCTCTTTTCATCACATACGCGTTGTTATAGACACTACTATGAGATCATCCTCCGCTGCTCCACAGAATTTTAGAGCAGATATATTTGAGCCTTAGCAGTAGCGTTAACTCGAAGTATCATCTATCCGTTGTGTTGCAGCATAATTTCATGTAATTGAACAATGACGAAGTAAGCCATTATTTCTGATGCTATGGATGACGCCACAATTTAATGAGCTGAATGGTGCAGTGCATAAGCGCGCGGCAAACCCATATGTTCAGCTCCTCCACCACGGAAATGGCTTATAGAAGCTGAATATTGAGATGATAATGTGCGTTTTCCTGATCATACCGAGAGCCAATCGGTGAACGAGGCTCTTAGGTAGCTTGAAAGGTGCAAATCGATTACCACACTGGATCGCAAAGAAAACAATCGCATTCTAATATCCAATTATATAATTATTAACTCGGATAAAGATACAAGTGCTAGCTAGATATTTGTCTAAAATAAGAAGCTCTATAGCTCTGAAAGTTCTTCTAGAACAGCTTGTGCATTTTTATATAGCTCGCTAAAAATCATCTTACTGTTAAGTACAAAGGGCTGTCACCCAACCTTTCCTCCATGACCATACATTTGTTATGTCTCAAAAGTAGCATCAGAACTGTAACTTGATTAGGACACCTTAAGTAGCTTGATAAAGTGTGTCAGACAGCTAGTCAATAAAGAGAGCTTTGTCTTTTTCCTGTTTTTTGTGGCTTTATGCTGGCTTGCTCTGGTAGTTGTGATCAATCAGGTTGCATCCCGGCCTAATATTAGATCGGCGATCTACTACTCATCACTGTTGACTTGTATATAGACCTCGACCAACCAGACCTCGATATTTCGATGTCCTTGAGCAACAGGTCTCAAACTTACCTGCCTGGGCAAAGCCGAGAGCCGCAAATGCAGATTTGCGCTAAAAAAAAACGACCCCATGCCAAATTATATGCTTCTCTGTTGCCTAATAGAAATCTTGGACCACACTAATTTCAACATGAAAACTTGAATCACCATATTTTTTGTTGCTAGTCACAGCCGGCTTAGGAACAATAACGAAACAGTAGCTGATGTATATTAAGTGGGCGAGCTACTTAAGTCATTTTCTCCTCCGTCTTGTTACCTCCCTCTATATTTACCATAAGGTTTCAGGATGCTAAAGTATAGTATTAACAGCTTTCTTTTTTAATTCACTAAAGCTAACTTAGTGACCTTGGTGACGGAGGCTTTCAAGGCTACTACTAGCCTAAGTCAATGTCGGTGAGGAAGCCTTGACCCCAATCCTTGGTTCTGTTACCAGTTAGAAAGTCGTAACTCTTCTAGGACATCTAGATCTACACCATAGTCTCTCTGTTATACCCCACGATGAAGAAGTGTCAAGAAGTCTAAAGTTTTAAGTCTATGAAAGCTCTACTCTAAATATATATCTATCCTGCACTATCACTTAGATAGTATAGTGTTCTATAATATCCTCTCTGACACTATAACACTCTTAGACTATTCTATCTACTCTTTATTAATACTATTTCTAGTTATAACTATAGTAGTTTCTAGTATACTATACTCTTAGACCCTAAAAAAATATACTAGAATAACTATATAGATTAAAGTAATACTCTCTATATACTCTTTAATAAATAATAGGATAAATTATTATATATCTAACTTCTCTATATTATATCTAGTCTAGTAGTTTTTATAGATTTACTAGAACTAAATCTATAATTAAAATAAAAGTAATATAAGAATTTTTATAATAGAATATTTCTTAATTAAACCTTTAGTTTTCTATCTATAATAATAAGATATAGAATAGTAATAAGAATAAAAGTTATTAAGTTATAGTAAGAACTACTTCTTTTCTTAAATAGACGATAAATCTAGTATAAAACTATTAACTATTTATAACCCTTATATAGATATATTAGTCTCTATTAATAGTTAATAGTAAGGTTTAAGACTTTCTACTCTACTATAATTAGACGGAAAGATCTAGATTTATTTGTTAATATTTATAGATCCGTGAATTAATAATATGTGAAAAGCTCTTAGTTCTAGTAATAAGTGTCGCTTAGATTGTCTTCAGGGGCTCGGCTAACGAGGTTAGTTAGCTTGGTACTAGATGTAAGTGGTGATCATTGAAGGCGAATACACGCGAACAGTAACAGTGAAGCAGGATCTTCTAATGATCATATACACAGCATCGCTCGCTTCTACCTATGGACTTGCCTAAACCCCGTCTCATCTATGCTATATACCCAACCACGTCTTGCCCCTCTCATAAACATAAAAGCTCACCGCAGCCATCGGAACAATCTTGACATATCCAATACTCAAGCCAATCCAGAAACCTCTCCATCCCCGCTCTCTCCATATCTGTCTTGCTGTCTCCCCAACATGCAATCGACGTCCGTCTCCGACAGCACCTCCAACTTGCATTCTTCTCCTTATCACCTCCAATGGATATGATGAAGTCTGAGAGACTAAGCCTGCTATACCACCTGCTGCTAGCTCGGCCCATGAGCGGAGGGGAGGAGGCTTATCGGGAGGTGAGTTTTGGGGTTTGGGGAGAGTAGAATACTTGGAGATGGAATGGTGACGCAGGATATCACCAGCTGTGTCGTGGGTAAGGAAGGACATTCCTGCATAAGGCAACATGCCCATAATCGTGGCAGAGAATCCGCGGTAGAAATTGCCTATCCCGGACCTTGGCGCTATGGCGTGCACAGCAAAGGCTGCTGAGTCAATAATAGCAGCTGGGTTTGCGCTACTTATTTTGGGCGCTGGGACAGGTGGTGGGTGCTCGTTATATATCTGTTTACAGATATCTGATAACGAGGATCTACTGTCGCGCTTGGTTTCGAATGCAAGTCGGACACGGATTACTTCGAGGGGGTATGTGAAGAAGACGGATGTGACACCTGCCAAGGAACCGCTCACTAATCTCCGCCAGGGCGTTTCCTGTTGTTTGTTGCGAATGAAGACCGCACGGATCTGTTCGTAAGCAAGGAATTTGATTGCTGCGTAGGGAAAGATTCGGAGGAGTGTTGCTGAATGACCTCGAAACAGGCCTCTGGTCCCATCTTCTTTGTAGATGTCTTTCATTGCTGTGACGACTCCAAACCATGAACCCGTATATTTGGTGAACTGGGGATTGCGCGCCTGGAAGAGAATCTTGACTCGGTCTAGGGGCGCAACGACACTTTTTGCCTGTAGCACAACACGTCAGCCAGAGAATATCTGCCATGTGGATGCCCTCCACGTACCGCACATCCTGCCAATCCCCCTGCAACGCCCGTCCGCCAGATGTAATCCAAGCTCTGCTTCTGCATCCTCGTCTTTGGAGCCACGACCTGATCATCATCATCTGTCGGGCACAAGGCAGGCGCCTTGATCGCCCTCCCTCCGTCTTCTGGTTCCCTATTCATCTCTCGTGGTTTGTCCAGTCTGTCCATGAGCTGCTTCCCTGCTGGTGGAGACGCATGGTCCAAGAGGGCCGGTGGCATTCCTCGCCGCCCGCCCTACAGGCTCCTTTGTTATCGTCGGGGAGAAACGAATCTGGTCATTCCGCAGCGTGAAGATATACTCGGTCGCGTGCACTGGGCCGGGGCGCGCAGGATTGAGTTGCGTGGTGGGAGTAGTGTACCGTGGGGAAGAAGGGGGAGGTTGTTGAGGTGGAGGAGAGAGTTTCTGATGCCGCGGACGTCATTAGCTTGACCGGAGCTCGGCCCTGCACTTTTTAGCCGAGGGCCCGAGGGATACAGTCAGCAGCCCGGTCGCTCTCAGCTCTCAGCTCTCCGTTCCTCAACAAAGCGCGAACATTGAACATCAACAATGGGAGACATTCCAAATCCATCCTGCATCCTCTACCAAAGCGAAGATGCAACAGTAACATTGGTCGATATACCACGCTCAATCGAGCGAGCCCAAGGTGATGAGACCACAGGCAGAAGACTGATTTCTTCCAAGCCGTTGCAGAAGCCCTACCCATCTGTGGAACCAAAGTCAACCAAGGCCCTAGCTCAAGTCAAAGCACCGTCCATCAAGGAACTGCTTCTCTATAAACATCTACAGTTTGCTCTGCAAGAGATCAAGGAATCTCAGAAAGCCAAGCCATGGTGTCTTCCACGCTTAGTTGGCGCGGCCGAAGAGAGAAATCAGCCAGGCTCCGCGAAGAGAAGGAAGATTTTTGATGGGGAAGATGAAGATAAAGTTGAAGTATCAGCGCCAGTCAGTGCGGGAAAGCAACTTGAAAAGCGTACAGCACAAGAGTCTCTATGCTTGGGTGAGCAGCCATTCGCAAGTAGCAACCCAGAAAACAAGCCTGTACCCGTAACCTTCGGATTACAAGAAACTCCGGCCATGCTTCCTCCCAATGTCTGTTTCCTTTGTGGAAGCATCGAAGAAACCCTCCCAGTCTTTGAGAAGATACTGAACACGTCAACACGCTTCAATCTCTTCGTTCTCGACCCACCCTGGCCCAACCGGTCTGCTCGCCGGAAACAGTCCTATGAGCTTGCACACGACACCGATATCAGGTCCTTACTATCTTCTCTTCCCCTTCAGAAGTCCCTAGCAGCAGAGGGGATGGTAGCAGTATGGGTGACGAACAAATCTGCTTTTCACGACATGTTACTTTCGGAGGGGGGATTGTTTGAGGAATGGGGTGTGCAGTTGGCAGAAGAATGGATTTGGTTGAAGGTTACCATCGCTGGGGAGCCAATTTGTGAGATCGAGAGCGTGTGGAGGAAACCGTATGAAGTATTACTTGTTGCGAAAGCACGGACTGCTGATCAGGGTAGCAGCGAGGTGAAGAGGAGAGTTGTTGTTGGCGTCCCCGATCTACACTCTAGGAAGCCAAATCTGCAGGCTCTCCTCGAACCATTGTTGCCTGCAAAGTATGAAGCGATGGAGGTTTTTGCTAGGAACCTTACTGCTGGATGGTGGTCGTGGGGAAACGAAGTTCTGAAGTTTCAAGCAGAAGAGCACTGGACAGCTCCTTGACATGGTAGTTTTTTTTCCCACAGCGCTAGATACCCCCAATGCCATTATGATACAGAATAGGTACATAATTGTACAACGTGCTCGCCCAGCTAACAGTGTCCTCATGATTTCTGCTTTACGGCATCTGCAACATCAACATCAGTCTCAACCTCCACCTCTTCACCATAATTCTCCCACTCATCCTCCACTGGCGTCTTATGTTCCCATTTTGCCTCTCCTTTCAACAAAAGCGCTGCTTGCTGCGCAATGCTCCCCCGTTCTTGCGTTGGCTGCTTTCTTGCCTCGGGTCTAAACTGGGATTCCTGCTCCTCGCGGTCCTTGTTTGCTTTATCATACGTAACCTTGTCCCAACTGTCCCGAAAGTGTCAGCATATTTCTCTCTTCTTCCCAACGTAGAGCCGAAAACTCACGCATCCAAGTTCTCAGGCTCCTCTGGCCATGCAAAGGGCTTCTCCATCTCCACCGTCATCTTCTTGATACTCCTCGGTCGGTGCCATTTTCGTGGCCTTGGTCTCGTGGCGCCGGCCTTGTCCTGCCGGACCTTCTGCTGTTGGATGTAGGATCGTACGGCGCGGACGGGGACCCCGTACACGTTCAGGAGGTAGTCGCGGAGATCGAGCTTGTTCAGGTTGAGCGGGACGATGAAGGAGGCGAAGGTTGGGGGCAGATTTGGTGTGCGGAGGAGCTGGAGCGTGAAGTTTGGTCTGCCAGGCACGTCTCTTGTCAGTTGGTTCTCTGGGACAGGGAGGTCGGTGTATGTTGATGGATGATGGTGTCGAATCGCTGCGTGATGGCGCATTGGCACTGAGAATGGCCTCGGGGACTTACAGATAGATCTCCTTCCTCCCGAGCTTCGTCGTCCTTCTTACAGCGGCAGCGGCCGACATGATTGACGCAACGGATGTGAATGGCGGTACCTAGGGGGACAACTAACTCACCATCCTCTACGGGCTCTGGGACACGCGACGTTGATGGCGCGCTTAACTTTTTTTCCATGCTCGTCAACCGCGGCTATGGTGGTTCTAAGCGCCAGACGCCAGGCAGATCACGGGTCAGCGCGGCTCGGATTTAGTAAGGTCCGGTCTTACGGTTCGCCGTGGTCTGGCGCTCGGCGGCGCTGTGTCTGTCTCCTACCTGAAGGATGGCGAACCTTGGAGTCAACGGCTTTTACCCGTAACTACGTTAACAACGTGATCACCGTCTGTTCCATGGCGACCGACTTGCAAAATGGAACGCCGTCACGGTCAGCCGAGTTAAGAGGGAGGCAGAAGTAGAGGAGACACCTGAGCTGAGCGCTGAGATACCGTGGCTGCCTGGATACCTTACATTTCGTGCTCGCGGACAACTCGGCACGACTGTCAGGTAGAGCACAACAGCACAACAGCACAACAACCTGCAACAATCAACAAGACCATCCATCTCACGCTCAATCTTCGTCGCAGCTCTCTACCGACTTCTCCAATCTCCAGTAGCTCCCAGCAACCACTTCAGAATGGCCTCTTATCCCCCGGCCAAGTGCTGTACCGAGGGTGTTAGACACGAGTAAGGCATCTTCATCGTTACCCCTCATTGAGGGGTCGTCAATTCAGACATTTCCATCCAATCTTCCGTCGACACCGCAATGCAACCATGAGCTGACATTACCTTTCACGCCCAGAGGCGAGCCAACCGGGCAACTCATCAAGCTTGGCAATGTCGACGCCTACGTCGCAGAGCCCAAGGGGTCCGTCGTCCACAAAGACGTCGCAATCCTGTTCATCCCCGACGTGATTTCCATCTGGAACAACTCGAAGCTGATTGCTGATCAGTACGCCGCCAACGGCTACTACACCATCATAGTCGATGTCTTTCGCGGCGATGCGCTGGCCCTCAACCGACCCGACGACTTTGACTTCATGACGTGGAGTGGCAACCATACTCCAAAAGAAGTCGAGCCGGTTGTTGATGCCGGGTTGAAGCATTTGCGGGAGAAGGGCTTCAAGAAGATTGGATCCGTGGGCTACTGTTTTGGTGCCAAGTATGTGGTGCGGTACATGAAGCAGGGTGGTGGGATTGATGTTGGCTATGTTGCTCATCCTTCGTACGTAGCTCTCTTTACTTCCCAATTCTGCTGTCCAAGCACGGTACTGATGATACACAGCTTCGTCGACGAGGAAGAGCTCGAAGCTCTTGCCGGTCCCCTCTCCATCACGGCCGCAGAAACCGACCACATCTTCCCAACCGAGAAGCGCCACAAGTCCGAAGAGATCCTCAAGAAGACTAAGCAGCAATACCAGATCAACCTCTACTCGGGAGTGTCGCACGGCTTCACCGTTCGTTGTGATCTGAGCGTGAAGCATGAGAAGTTTGCCAAAGAGCAGGCTTTCTTGCAGGCCGTTGCTTGGTTTGATCAGTATTTGCTCTAGCAATCAGCAACTGCTGGAGGCGTTAACTTGAAGCCTGGGAAGTTGTAGATAGTTCTATTTGTGAGGGCAAAATCAATGAAAACAAGTACATATGTCTGGCAATTCGCCCGAATGGTGAATAAGGTGTGAGAGACAGTGGAAATGGGTTGATACTTGCTGCTGTTACAAAGATACCCAGTCAGGTATTTACGGTGTGGTGTCTTTCCTAGCAGCAGTAAAAACACTATTCTGTAAGAGTTGAATAATAGTACGAAGATTAAATCACTTAGAATTAAGCCTAGAGTAGGTGTTTCTTACTAATATTAATGAATAGAACTACACGCCCCCTCTTATTCTTATAGGTAGTTTACGGCTAGAAAAAAATAAGTTTAGGTTATTTTAAATAACTTGGTAACTTTAAATTTAGTCGCTGACAACTTATAGCAGATACAGCTATAGAGAGCGAAGTAGAAATAACTGTTTCCTCATGATTAAGATCTTATCTACTATTCTCTAATTAAGTTCCACAAGCTGAACAGCTAACCGCCTAGAGACCTGAAGCCTGGTACGAAATGACTTGGTATTCTGATGATGGAGCTATTATCCGTAACTTATTATTGCCAGTGAGGTCTCGTCGACCATCGCTTAGCTTTGGTCGGTCGGTCGCTCCGTCGTTTTCTTCCAACAAGCCTTGCCGAGACCGAGTCGTGGAAGTTCCCTGCATTGGCAAGCCCCCTCAAATTACGCGACTGGTGAAAATTCCATGCCAAAGTCTTCCACCATTTCCTTGTCTTCGTTCTGTCCCTCTCCAACCCATTGACCGATGTCTAAGAAAGGCCCTGGTTTGCCTTGCGAGTTGAGAAGAAAATAAACTCCCTGTGGTGATTGCTGAGTAGAAAGTTGGCCAAGTCTTCTTGGCGGGATTTGATGGTTAAGGTGATGGAAGTATGATTAAGATTTGATGTCTCCTTTTCTTCTTGGATTCGATCAACGTCTTGACCGAGTGCCGTCATGACCCGTGCGAGAATCTCGTCGGTAGTAGTCGTCAAAGCTTTCGTCCGATTCATACCCGTAATCTTGCTCCTTCTCTCGGTATTCGATGTGGCGTTGCGGTCGTGCAGAATGACTACTTCGACTGGAACGCGAATCGCGAGGAGAAGAGTACCGACTCCTACTTGGCTGTGAGCCTCGGGGAGAAGCATGTCGGCTTCTACTAGGCTTTGACTCTCGATAGTCTCGTGAATATTCCTCTCCGTTGGTGATCCGAGCCGTGTGTCGATGTTTAGGTCTTGAACTGGAACCTGAGCTAGAAGTTGAACTTGATTTCGAACTGGATTTCGAACTCGCTTTTGAACTCTCTTTGTTGCCTGCAAGTAGTACTGAAGCCAATGCCCCCATGCCCTTTGGAAGTTTGCCTGGGAAAGAAGTCAACATCTCCATCCTGACAAAAGCTGCTTTCATCTCAGATGTCCTCGCACTGAAAACCACTTACTCATGCCACCTTCAGAAGACCATTCAAGATGCGGAAGGTGTTTGCTGGTGTTCACCACCAAAGCCAATGCCGCTCGTTTGGCGTTGACGTTGAATTTCAGATCGAAGCGTTCCCCCTTCTTCACTTCTGGGCCTTTGCCTGTCAGGGCTGCAATGCTCGACGGGTGCAATCCACCGACGTGATATCCACCACCAGTGTGGTCAGCGGTCTCAACACTGAGCGTTGGCAAGGAAATTCCCAAGCTGGTATGCTGCATGCTGGCTGTGATATAAACTCGAGACATGGCGAACGCAGCGAGCGTTGTGATTGAGGTTGAGAATCTGGAAGTCGGCGAAGAATAGGAATGACTGTGACTTGATCTATTGTAGTTATGTTCCAGTATTGCTGTCAGACAAGGGAATCAGAGTATGGTGACTTGGCCTTCAACCACCCCCTTCCCCTTCAATCACACCGACACGTCGCCTAATTTCCGTGCGAAGATTTCCGATAACAAGAACTTTGATGTCCGATTCAACAAATCAAAAACACTTGAGCCCAAGGGTACCGTTACCTATCTATGCTCAACTACCGGCATCATGCCATACCGCGGCAGCCCAAAAACACAACGACGACGCGGGATTGGAACGGGTCGCGCACGCCACGCAAGCTAGCTCCCGCAGGAAGATACTACTACACACGACTCGGGAGGACTAAGACTTCCCTCCCGCCAAACTCCCACTCTTCATAGCTGGGATAACCCCCACGTGAATCGGGTCTGATGAAGATTGGCAGGAAACAGATACGCCTCACTGTTTTCATGAGCCCCATGCTAGCCATGGCATGAGCGCCACGTAACCGAGCAAGCTGGGATACCCAGGCCAGCTTTCCCACACAACTTCCATCGCAAAGGTGTAGCCGCATACTGTACCACATGATAGCAAGGAATGATGTCAAGGCGTTCTACTTATGCAGCAGCAGCAGCCGTTCTGTTTAAACATCTAGCGCCCGTCTCGCTCGCGTTACCTGACATCTCTTCGCCACTCGCTCTAAGACGTGAGGAGCTTAGTGTGGTGCTTTTGCCTCGAGCATATCCCCGGACTTTAGCGAGGCTAGAAGCACATATTCCCTCCCATTATCTTCTGCTTAAGTATCATGGTCAAGAGCACAACATCTCCCTCTTACCTTTGTACATCTCTTTTGGTCAGCTACAAGAAGAAAAGTGCAATACTCTTGAGAACTTAGCAATCTCTGATTGGTGTCGCTTAAATTAGTAGCTCACTCGCTAGTAGGTAGAAATACGATGTATCATGACTCGCAATCTTCTGTTCTCCGAGCAGAATGGCCTTCTTGACGTGTATAATAAGTGCAAAGGTATCTATAATGGTAGGCTGATGGAGAGTAATGGGGCTCGGGTTACAGAGCACTTGCGACTTAAAGTGTCACAAGAACGGAGCTTGAGGCTTAGCGACGACATAGGTCATATGGTGTGAGAGTTGCCAAGATGAGTATTCCATAGAGTCATGTATTATCGGATCCGAGCTTGGGAGACTCTGCTACCTAACACTAGGCATAAGTCAGGCAGTATTCGCCAAGCAGAAAACATGTCACAGAAGGAATCTATCTGCGCGTTGTCGCTTAGACTGTAGCACTTTCGGTGAATCATCAGTAACTATCTCTGACACCCTGAGCGGGACAGGATCTCCTTTACACTTAGGCTTAAGACGTGTAGGTTTATAAATTGAAGTATTTCTCGACGTAAGATGCAAGAGGGTAGAAGGAAGAGAATGTTGCTTTAGATGATATAGGTATACACTGTTACTATATATCTACATAGGTGCCAAGACTGATGTTTTGTAGACACCATGTAGTAGAACGTCCTGTTGCTAATAAATTAACAAGCTTCATATAATCTTAGGGCCCTGCCTCATAGAATTTAAGTACTCGTAGGTAGTCTTTAGCTAGGATATGTATGTTTAAGTTATTATACTTATTTAAGTTCCTCAAACTAACCTAGCAACTTAACAAGAGCTGTAGCAATTGACTACCTACTTTAACACTAGGAGGGGGGATATTAGTAAAAGGTTCTGTCTTGAGGCAGCCTGTGAATAATAATTAGAGGTTGGATCCTCTAAACTAAACCATACAGGCCTAATCTCTACGCTTTTACTGCTCAATCAATGCCCATTGTTATTGCTTCATCGAAGTTTCGTGCCGCTATCAACCGTCAGGCACTGTCACAACCGGCCTCGGAAATATAGGAGGTGAGAAGCTTAGACTACCTATCCACGATAATACTTGTAAATACTGAGGTCAGTGACTGGTGCCGATGACAGGTGCTAGTGGCTGGTGCTAAGCTGTCAAATTTGTACAGGAGTCCGTAAAGACTGAATACCCTCAACTCGCATAATTCTTTTAGAAATCTATCCAGATGCAGTCCATGATCGCTTCGTTGATTCAGGTGGAGTAAGATTTCCATGGAAAAATGCTTCAAAAGACTCGCCGAAGAGCACGAAAGACACGAGCGCCAAGCTTCTAGGTATCGTCGCATCACTATATGCTCGGAGCTGGTCTCGTTCCTCCTTCGAGAAGAGGGATTTGAGGTCTTGATATAAGGATTGCACAGTTCGGCAGTAGTGCGACCCTAGGTCCTGGCGAATTTTGCGTCGGTCCGCAGTGAAGTTTTGCGTGGATTTTCTTCGAAGTTGTAAGGCCTAGAAATTTGGAACAAAGCAGAAGTCATGGACAAGCCTAAGCAAGCTGGATGTGGACTAAGTGGGCGGTCTTGGAGCTATTTGCAGTACAGTTGACCTTCGCTTATGTTCATTCCCCTTCGTTTGCATAGAGCAAATACTACTTAGCTCTGCACACCAATCATAGTCAGCGCTGCCTGCATATAACCCCTCAGATTCACCTATACAATCAAATTTCCTTTTATTTTTATGTATCAAAGGAAAACAATGAATTTAAACAGTACCCGCGAGGTCCCTTCGGGCGAATTTGTGGCTTTTGCCTCCACAATTCTTTATCGTCTTCCAAGAATCCATCTTTTATTGTTATATCGAGGAATAAAGAATACTGCCTCTTGATTTCTTTCTTCGAGGGTGAGCTTTAGAACATAGACAGTTTTAATACTATTTATTCTCTGCTATTACCTACTGAGCTACCGTCACTCAAATACCACATACCAGACCAGAAAACACAGATAATACAGAAACAAAGCAAGCCAAACACCATGGCAGATCAGGAAACATCAGACGCACATCTAGCAAAGCTAGAGCCCCTCGAGCAGGAACTCGAGGCCAACAAAAATTCTTTACATCTCGACAAAAGCCTTCAAGAAAAAACACAGAATGGAGCAGAATCTTCCTCGAGTAACTTCTCACAATCGGGACTGCGGTACCTCCCCGCCGAGATTCGAGAGTTCATTTTTTACCAGGCGCTACGGGATACATGGAACGGCAAGATGCCAGCACTGATTCGAGGGCTCATCGGAGATCAAGGGCTGTACCAGGAAGCTCTGCACGTTTTCTACCAGACGAACACTTTCATCTTGGGACCTGGCAATCTTTGGAGATTCGGAGACATGCCTGAGTCCTTGGTGAAAGGAATAAAGAAAGTGACCATCGCGATAACGGACTGGTCAAGTAATAAGGAATCGTTCGAATATCTGGCTGGTGCTCTACGTACTCCAGGGGCTGTTTGGCTATTGCGCGACGAAGCACCAGAAGACCCAATTGAACGCGAATCGATGCATATTTATTTTATGGGTAACGAGGGCAAGCAGCAACTCCGACGTCACAACCCTGCGTTTATTACCTTGAATTATCTCCACATGAACAATATCCTCGAATCGTGCGAGGCCGAGGAGGTCACGCTTGACTTCGGGCGTGCATTTTGCAAGATCGGATGCAGTCATCCTTGGGACCTCTGGAAAGACGGAGATGGAGAAATTCTGGCCAACGAGTACCTGATCGATGCCCAAATCGAGAGGGTTCTCTCTACATTGAAATCGGTTCCCAAACTTCGTCTTAACATCCTTAATACAATTCCTTTTTGGGATGATGGGCTCCATTATGACACTTCGCTCGTGCGCCACCTCAGTCACTTCATGAAGGCGCCTCCAAAGATGGATAGGGTTTCGATACAACAAAGAGGACCAGGCTGGACTCGGAAAAATTCCAGGCATTACATGGAAGAGTACATGAGTTACATATGGCAAAAGACGGAGACTTCCGAGCAAGAATATGAAGATCTTGAAGCGCAGCAGAATTTCATAGACCTGTACGGCTGGTATGAATTTAGTCGTGACTATTATTACAACCATGGTAGTGCACGAATCATGGAACTCGTCAACGATCCCCGCTATCCAGCGGAAGATTGGATCGGCTGGAACGAGGAGACTTTCAATGACGAGGAGGAGAACTGACGGTGAGGCTGAGGATACTGGCAGTGACGATGGCGGACTTCTAAGAAAGCCAACTTAAGGCTGAAATTAGCTTCTAGCTCTACTAGTCTACAAGTTGTGCTTGAGAGTTTAGATAGGTTATTAGGAAAACTTTTGAACCCCCCAAAAACAGCCAAATGTAAAGATGGTACTTGAAAAGAAAATGCAAATGTTGTAGTTGATAGTGGCTAATTGATTACTCCCCAAGTATTATGAAGAACTCGAAGTTCTAAGCCGGTAATCAATTATGAGTTGGGACAGGAGTGAAGGGAGGGGGCAATGTTTAGATTTTCCAGCGGCTGCTAGGCTTACTGTTCTGTGAACCGCCTTGCAGCTACGCTATAAAATCAAGTTCATAGTATACGCTCCATCTTTGTGTTAGAGTAGGTAGTCTTCAGCTACAGAATGTAGGGTTCGCTTACTACATGTATTTAAGTTACTCTAAATACCCTAATAAGAGTAGAAGAGCTCTAGCGGTCGACTACCTATTGGAACACTAAGAGGGCGCAGGTCCTATAACTACTCGTATATGAAGGAAGCCCACTGATTGCCTAGTCGCAGAACGTTCTGGTACCATGCAGTATTGCAGTAGTAGTAGCCCTTACACCTCTGCAATTTACTAATTCCAGGGTGTCTGAGGACAAGACTGTCGTATTTGCATTGTAAGAATGGCAGATATCAATTGTCGCAAAATTAGTTGAACTTAGTAGTCAAACTGACCCGGCAATCTAGAGGTTGCAACAGTGCCAAACCACCCTCTCTTTGTATATCGTCATTTGCCGCTCGAGGCCACTGGCATTACTCATGCCTCCAGTTCCTTTGTGCCAACTGAGCACTTTCATCAGCGGCGAAAAGACACGCAGGTTTGCAAGAGCAAAAGGTCTGGCATATATTTGTGAATCCGTGAAACTATTGATAATAACAATGTTGTGCCATGTGGAACAAAGCAGCAGCCGAGACGGTGTTTTCCCCCTCGGCTCCGGCGCGTCATGTTAACCATGCCCATGTTCATGGATGGGATCGTCACCGGAGATCTGGAAAATCAGCATCTCGAACTCAATTCTCCTCCGCCATCATCGTCCGGGTCCTCTCTCGTCTCGTCGTCGCCCCGTCCTTCAAAGCTCCCACATCGACGCAATCCCCCATTCTGCACTCTGCACCGCGAGAACGAGTTGATGCTCTCACAACGCCGCCATCTCGACAGCAAGGACCCCGCGGTCACCCGCAGCACGCATTCCAACCTCGCCCACCAATAGAGGAAGAAAAAGCTTACACCGCCAAAGTATCTTCCCAAGGAGTTAGATGTGTGGCCAGAAAGAATGTCTTCTGGGTGCGTTCCTCGTGTCCTCGAGCATACCATACCCAACCTTACGCTCGAGCCTGTTGGTGCCCAAGAGCTGATACATTTGTCGCAGATCTTTGAGAGACCTCACCAAGGCCGTCACCTCCTCCATCAGCACCCCGACCCTCCCTCTCCCCGACGACTTGGTCCAAGTCATCCACGCATACCTCGATAAGCACGATGACAACGATGAATCGGATCAGCAGAAGCTCCAGGAGGAGCTGCTGTCTCTCTACGAGAAGGAGGTCGTTGGTACGCCCGCGCGATATGCTATATTCCTTGCCATCTTGCGACAGCTTAAGAGGGCGATCCAGGGCTCTGGCAGACTCTTACAATGGTGGGATCGACTGGCAGGACCCGTGTTGGAGCAACTTGGGCAAGAGAAGGGCCTTTCGACCGAGGCACATCATACTCTGCTGAGCATTCTGGCCTATGACGAAGACGATGATGATCTGGAGGATGCGAAGACCAGCAGTGCCGTCCTGACGGAAAGTCTACTGTCCACTTGGCTAGTCAAGTTTGTTACTGCATCTGCGGGCGAAATGGATCGCGAAGCGCTGTTCGTGGAGAGACAGATGAAATATATATTGCTGGAGTTTGGCAGGAAGCGCCCGAAGGTATGGTCCAAGTGACCGTCGTTGCAACTTGGCTAATGCGACGTAGGATTTTTTAACATCACTTGATCACTTCGTAGTCAAGCAAGACAGTCGGATTCCAGCTCTTTCGCTCCTCGTCGACTTTATCGAATTTCAACCTCCCCATCTGCACCAGATGCTTGATACACCCTTGTTCGAAAATCTCCTCAGATGCCTCCAAATCGATACTTCGACACGCGCAATATCCCTTGCGATGACAGCTACCATAATGTTCTTGCCCCACGTACCCAATTCTCTCGCGAGTTACCTCCCAGCACTTTTCAACATCTACAGCCGTATGCTGTTCTGGGACCGCTATCGGCGTCCAGGCGCTGATATTCCAGCTGCAAATGAATTGCAAGGAGAAGATGTGGAATCGAGCCTGGCAGAATTGCGAAGTGGAGAGAGCAGCAATGTGGAGTGGGAGAAGCTCTCGTATCTGTTGGACTCTGACGACGAAACTGTTCCAGAGCTGTTACATTACTTCACATTCTTATACGGACTCTATCCCATCAACTTTATGAGTTATATACGTAAACCTCAGCGATATCTGAGGCATGCAGGCTTTCCTGCCTGGAACGAACTGGATGTTCAGCCATCAGAGATCCGGCAAAGATCAGAGAACTTCAGACAGCTGCATCTGTTGCATCCAAACTTTTTTATGCTCACACTTGAGTCTGAACTCACGGATACTAACCGGTGGATGAAAAGCCAGTCTGGCGATGTGGTTGCAGAATGTATGGCTCTCTACAGCCCTGGAGATGGAGGACCAGAGCCCGAATCGAGATCGAGACGGCTGGATCCTTTGGCAAAGATTCGAGCAAACGAGGATGTGCCTGACCACCCACTGCTGGAAAACGAGCACCCTACTTCCTTTGCATCCCGGCATAATAGTTGGCGCCACACAACGTCAACAGCTGTATCTTCCCCAAATGGCGTCAGGGAAAGGGGATTCGCAGGAATGTATAGGAGGGCTTCGCAAACCAGCTTTTCAATGCCATCAATCGCGGATTCTCCAACATTGAGACCCCAAGGGCCACACAGGGGCGAGGAATGCATCAATGACAGTCCAACTTTGGGTCCAGCTCGAGCAACGCCCTCTCCGTCCAATGCCAATCTGCATTCTATATTGGACCACCAGAGGTCATTACGAGGCAGCCTTCCCCAATCGCTCGCCAATGAAAGTGCACTATCCATTGGGTCCAGCCAGAACCACAACGACACGTCTCACCAGATCGATGGCTACGTCCAATCAACCCACAATGGAGCAGAGAGCATCAAAGGCAGCATGGCATCATCAGAATCGCAGATGGTCATTGCGTATTTGCATCGAGAACTCACGCTCTTGAAAAATGATCTGAGCTTTGAGCGGTACTTGAAGCAGCAGCATCTTTCTCATATCGGGCAACTTCGAAGGAAGCAAATTCGTGAGGCTAGAGTTGAGGCAGAGACGCAGTACCTCATCAACTCGAACAAAGCCCTGAAGGGCAACCTCGAGGATGCGAAGAGAAGCAACCTGCAAATGAAAAGGGAAATGGAAAAGAGCAAAGGGCATTCTCGCAAATGGGAGGCTGATCTGTCCGCAAAGCTCCGGGCTCTCAAAGCGGAGAAAAAGGTGTGGACTGCCGAAGGAGATCAGCTCAGACGCGATCTTAAAGTTGCACACGATGAGCTGTACGATATGAAGCAGCTTATTGTCAACAGTGAATCGAGAGAATTTGGTTCACAGCAGAAGCTACTGTCAGTTGAATCAAGTCTTCACGAGCTCGAAAGTTTGCGCGCGGAAGTAGAGAGGTTGACAACCTCTCTCCGAAAGTATGAAACGAAAGAATGGGAACTTCAAAGTGCAAGAGAGACAGAAGAAAATGCAGTCAAGGAAGTCGAGGTTCTGAAAATGAAGCTCGAAGCTCAGAGTGCCGAAATGCAAAAGTCGAAGAAAGCATTTGATGATGAAATACTAGCATTGAACGCGAAGATTGAGGACTCATCCCTAAAGGTCCGGGGGAAGCCGCCCAGAGATTTGCAGGCTCTTTTAGATGACGGTCTAGCTGCGACACGCTCACGTATCGTCGAACTTCAGAAAGCCCATAACCACTTGCTGAAGCGATACACCGCGCTCCAATCAGCATATTTGGATCTAAAAGATTCAGACCGGTATGACGAACCGCTTCTCTCTGGAGGAATCACACGTCGTCGGACAGACCTGCCAATGCACTCAACGCACAGCACTCCCATCGAGTATCATCGACGACCACGGCACCATACTATGTCAGAACCAGATTCTTTCGACAATACTCCCACAAACCCGCATTTCCCTGTTCGGCCATTACGACTAAATACAGAATCGAAAGAATTTGCATCCTCGTCCTCAGATTCCCGTAGTGCTACTGGTTCTACTTCTGGGGGAAATTTCCAGGCATTCAGTCCGCGATCAGTGAAGAGTAGCTTCGCGTTAAAGGATGCCGAAGAGTTGGACGAGGATGGCAAGCCGAAAATCAAGCCGGACAGTGATGTGCGTATTTATGGACGAGGTAAGTAGAGTCCGGATCAATTCAATATATATACGTACTGATCAATGTAGGTGGTGTGCAGAATATTGGCAAGAAAGACAAGGATAAGAAAGAGAGGAAGAAAAGGGGCGAAGAGAAGGATGCGAAAGATAAGAACACCGGTGGCATCAGGGGCATTCGAAGTTTTGTATGATACCCATGAGAAAGAAAAGGAAATGGAACAGCAAAACGGTGGTCTGAGAATGAAAATGGAGATGTAAAATGGAAGATTCAGAATGAAATACTTGAAAGTTTTCTTTCCGTGGACGAGTTTAAAGTAGTATACATCTTGACTAGATGATAACTGGATGGGAAGCTACCAATAACTCTGGCAAGTTCTCATATCGCGACTCCTGCTACCTAATCTTGAGAGCCCTACAACTTGCCATGGCATACGCTCGTTCAGAGCCTCTCTATATAGATTATATAGTTATCTAGGTAGACTCTATGTATATAAATTTAAATATAGTATAGGTAGCTTGTTACGTCACATGATAACACTAGCAAGAGCCGGCTTCGCATATATTTAACTAGTTTTCTTTCTTTCCTTTCTCTTTTCTTTTATTCTATAGAATATCACACAGCCTAGTAACCAATTAAAGTCTATTTATTACTTCCTAGTCTCTTCTTTAAGTATTCTTTTCTCTTATATAGATAGATAGTCTTTTAGCTTTCTATAAAGCAGTATGTATATATATAGTACTTTATAATCTCGTTTAAATAGAGAAAGTTATAAATAGTTGTCGGTATATTATCATATACTCCATCTAGTATTATATACCGATGGGGTTCTCACAATACAGTAGTAATTACTATAGTCGTGAAATCAGTTGTATATGTCTTGTCTTCTACGGGGCTACGAAGGTAGAGGCCTACATAAGCTATTCGGCTATGTTCGGCTATGCCTGTCTCAGACTAGTGATAACCGAAACCTATATAAGCTTAGTCCCTATTGGCCCATGCCGGTGCGGCTCCCAAGGGTCGTCCGCACGTGATATCAGAATATTAAATATCGCAACAATAGTCTTACTCCTTACTATTGTTCTTAGTCTTAGCCTTCTTGTCTCTCTTGATTACCTGCTTTATACTATGTTCAACCTATATACAAGCTTTAGTTAGATGATACGT
Source organism: Pezicula carpinea (assembly GCA_026119845.1). NCBI lineage: Eukaryota > Fungi > Ascomycota > Leotiomycetes > Helotiales > Dermateaceae > Pezicula > Pezicula carpinea. Next base: position 314,624 of record JALRMK010000036.1, on the reverse strand, counting down.
AGAAACTCTTGCTACAGGCTTAAAGTCTTAATCACTATTATTTATAGCTTCTACATAGTCATTATACTTTCAACAGTATATGTATGCTCCACTTCTAAGGTTCAATTTGTAAATGCACGAGCGGCAGAGGTATCAGTATACATTGACAACAACAAGAAAAAAGCCAAAGGCAAAACGAGGAACGAAAATGAGGAAAGGGCGAGAAAACCGTATCACATGTATTCACTCTCCAACATTAACACGGCAACCCTGAAATCTCGCCCACACTGCCGCTACTCCACCTCCCACCATCACTAATCTCCCACTCAACCTCCATCAAGATGCCCTGCATACCGATATCCCCAGTCTCCTCGCTAACCCGCGTTCTATCACCTCCCCCTTTCTTGGCACCTGGCCTGCCGCCCGTTACCAAAGTCCTAGTGGCATTCGGAAAGGTATCCATCCTGAACACCGGACTAACAGGCGGACTCCCGCAGGCGCCCGCTCCACTGCCCTTACGACTGCCATTGCGACTGCCTCCGATCATCCCACCGATGCCAGCACTCATCATGCTATCTTTCCGTCCGACACTCTTCCTACCAGAGCTACTTCCCACAGAAAAGCTGCCCCATGTCGTCTGCGTGCCTTTCCTAGCCGAACCTACAGCCGTCGTTCCCGTCGCAGTAGAAAGTTGTCTCAGCTGATAACGTTCGCTTGGTCCAGTTTGTGGGAAGGAGGTAGGAAAAACTATGTTAGTGTTGACGCTGTTGTTGGTGTTGGGCACTGTAGCACTGCTGAAGACTGGTCGTGTGGTGAATGGGGAGAGGAATGCGCCGAGGCAAGTGAGAGTGCTAGCGATGATGCCGTAATCGAGCTGGGCTTGCGTCCATGACAGGGTAAATGCTCCTAGCAAGGTAGGATTATAGCTTGAAATCTCATCCAACAATGCCGTGACCCGGAAGGCTGAGAAAACAATGACGGGGATGCGGATGCCAAATGCAAAAGCTACTACAAACTTTAGTCGCAGGGACATTCGGATCCGTAGAGTCAGAAATAGTGGGATGGCGATGAGTACTAGCTCGGTCAAAATATCCAGTATACAGATTGTGATCCAGCGTGCAGATATACCCAGACATGTCTGCCTTATTTGGGGCTGGATCCAGGGGACTGGTGGGCATGATATGCTGATTAACAGCAGAGAGGCCAGCCCAGCAATGCTGACGAGGATTATGGTGGTCCATATAAAGCGGGTGTGTTCGCGGAGGGAGGTTAATCGGAGACAGAGGGCTGCGGCAGAGTATTTTGAGGCAAACAGCGTGACGATGTATAGTATATTTGCGGTGAAGACTGTTCGGCCTATGGGGAGAAGAACGGAAGGTAGGAGATGATCAAGGGCTACGCCGTAACCGAATTTAGCGCCAAGGAAGACATCTGCGGAGCGGGCTGATGAGATGATCTACTTCATAATCAGTATCAGTCTTCTATTGTACGTATGTTATGTCGGGAGTTTCTAGGGAGGAAATTACCGTAGCAACAGCAATACACCAGTCATCCAACTTCCAAGGCCCATTGAGCTTTAAGCGCACATACAATCGAACAAAAAAGCATAGCCATATCGATGTAAGGAAGAATGTAGTGATTACAACTATGAGGCCTCGTTGGTCGATGTCAGTAATGACTTGGAAGGCCGGTATGATGGTGTTGTTGACGTGCATGAGACTTGGCGCGAAGGACGCCGCGACCTTAGACCCAGTCATTCCCAACCGAGGTCTCCCTTCTCAATGGTAAGGGACGAGGGAAGAAAACGTGGATATCGCAGCGACATTCGCGTGCTATGGGTGGAGTCGTCGTACACAGTGGCGGATGGCTTCAGCGGCATCTTTTTCCCTGTCAGGAACAGAGACGGCGTTGATAAAAACAAGAGAAGTCATGTTCTTAGCTGGGGGATCGCAAACACTTGTGGCCCGCCCTGAAGTGTAGAGCGTCGGATATGAAGTTCGCTTGAAGGTTCATGATTGCCGACGCCTTTACGGATGCGGTTTTGGAAATGTTGCTTTCATAAGTAGTTGTCGTTCGGATGCGCTCGTAATTTTATACTTTCTACCAAAACCTCATGGAATTCTAAGAAGTACGTACCTATCAGGTGTTTGCTGGCAGCTGAGTATAAGTCGTCTGCATAGGGAGTAGTCCAGAAGTATGTCGCTTAGCTCATTCCAAATACAGAGTCGGAAGCATCAAAGAACAAAAGCTCCAATGACTTTGTATGGGAGTTGGATCTAAAACTGCCTCTCGCTACATGTTGACCGAGGCTAGGCTTGAAATTCTGGAGACACGAGTCCTGAATGCTTATGGACCTTCAAATATGCTCAGGTACACCCGTTTGGTTGTGGACGTATCTCCTTAGCAGGAACTTTATTCAATAGAGGATCATGCTTACATCGGCGGCTGATAAACCAACTTCGATGAAGGTGCGGATCGAAGACACCGCCTGTGATTCACATGTGGATAAATTCGATAATAGGACAACAAGAACTTGAAACCACGAGGAAGATCATCCTGACGTTCATGGTGTGTCTAAAGAGTTGAGACTTCGCCTAACTCTGCAAGATCTTCTGAACAAAGTCTTTCCGGTTCCGGAAGATGTATTATTCTGCTGGAACATGAAATCTCATAGGATACTCGGTAAAACAAGGAAGGAGGCTGCTTGGCTCCACGTTGCTGAGTTCTTTCGAGAATCTGTAGTATCTGCATTCAGAAGAAAACGCCTGCTATGTACAGTCATCAGCATGGCAGTGAGTATGTTCTGCATAACTCGTAAGTCCTGCGGCAAAACACTCGCCACAGGGGTTCGCAAGCGGTAGTACGGTACGAAGCACGAATAGATAAGCCTAGAACGCTTGTTCTCAGAGAACATCCTGCAGCAAGTGAGAGTTTGAGTTAGTCGTAATTGTGATGATTAATCGATCGTCGAGAAAACAATGCTTACAGTGGGGTTTTGAGTTTTGAATTTTAGTACTGCGGCGTGTAAGCATTCCTTTCCTTGCATGATTCTCCGGATGTTTACTGTTCATCTCGGGACAATCTTCTCTGGATCTTACACACTTCCATCTTTGTTTCGAGTGGTTTGGCCGAGCTTGCTTCCTGCCTCTCTTTTTGGATGTCTTTGCAACATAATCACAATGAGTGAGCGTCCATCTGCAGCCGCTGACCCTTTCTCTGTGGTAAGAATGGACTCACGAACGGAGATATTCGATGATGCGGACCACGCAGAATTTGACGACAGTTATCATGGCCACATCGGCCGGTTTGGGTCCACCAGTATGGACCGCAAGGACATGGAGCGCATGGGGAAAGTTCAAGAATTGAGAGTCAGTGGACATCGTTAGCCTATTGCAGGAAATTACTTACCCTGAAATAGAGAACCTTTCGGCCACTTTCCAGCTTCAGTTTTGTCATGATATCGCAGGGCACTTGGGAAGTTCTCTTGGTGTGAGTAACTCTATACATGAGCTGTGCAAAATTCTAAAAGTCCTTAGTGCGATTACACAAGGTCTTGGCGACGGAGGACTGGCTGGATTGTTCTGGTCGTATATATGGACGTTCTTGGGCCTGCTACTTGTCAACCTGTCCCTTGCAGAGATGGCGTCAATGGCACCCACGTCTGGAGGACAATATCACTGGGTCTCTGAATTTGCTCCACGGCGCTACCAAAAGTTTCTCAGTCATCTGACGGGATGGATGTCCACTTTGTCATTACAGGCTGGGTCGGCTGCAGGTCCGTTTCTCGTTGGGACAATGATACAGTCGTTCATTACGCTGAACTATCCACGTTATTCGCCGAGTCAATGGCAAGGCACACTGTTCATAATCGCCATGACCATTCTCATCTATGCGCTTAACAGATGGTGTGCTAGAGCAATGCCTGTCGTGCAAAATATGGCTTTGGTCGTACATGTAGGAGCATTTCTGGTATACGTGATTATCTTCTGGGTACTATCCCCACGTAATACGTCCTCCGCGGTCTTTACACAGTTCCTCAACTATGGTGGTTGGAGTTCAACCTCGCTAAGCTTGATGGTTGGACAAAGTACAGTGCTTTATGCTCTCGTTGGTACGAAGGCTCCGTGCTGTAATTTCCTGTTCAACTCTGATAGCAACCAGGTACCGATATGGCGGCGCATATTTCCGAAGAAATTGTTGATGCCAGCATCACTGTCCCGCGAGCAATCATAAGCAGTTATATTACGAATGGCGCTATGGGGCTCATCTTCCTCGTGCCATTCCTCTTCGCCCTCACCGATATCGATCACGCTATTTCCGATGAAACAAGTTACCCTTTTATCTGGGTTCTCCGACAATCTCTTCCAACCAACGGCATAAACGGCTTGGTTTTCATTGCAGTCTCGCTGCTTTTGGTATCCACTGTTTCGTTTAATCTGGCTACTTCTCGTGCTACATGGGCTTTTTCTCGCGATGGTGGTCTTCCATTCAGCAAATACCTGTCCCACATTGACCCAAAGTACCAAGTACCAGATAATGCCATATTGTGGTCTAACCTTTTTGTTAGTGCTGTTTCTCTTCTCAATCTCGAATCGCAAGTAACTTTCAATGCGATAGTGTCTCTCAATCTGGTCGCGTTGATGATCACCTTCGCAATACCCATCGGCTGCTTACTCGCACGGCGCATTCGTCATCCAGAACTTCTTCCTCGATCTAGAGTTTGGACTCTGGGACGGTTGGGAGGACCTATTAATGTTGCAGGGTTTGCATATTGCTTGTTTGCGGGCTTCTGGGCGTTCTGGCCGAATACGTCAGCAGTGGATTTGGAGTCGTTTAACTGGGGTGTATTGATGTTTTTGCTGGTGGTAGTCGCTAGTGTTGCCGACTATATCTTCAGGGCAAGGCATTACTTCCTAGGGCCAGTGGCCATGACAAGAGGTTGGAGGAGGGACTCAGTAAGCGTGTTAGGCCATTAAGTGGGGGCGAGGAATTGGCAAGTATCCATACATCGAAGTTCTTGTACTTCGTAGAAGTTAGACATAACATCACCTGCAAACATAAGAAAGCCTGATTATCATGTCCTTGCTAGCTCGTTACATGCCACTATCTGCCATCAGTACTTAGAAAGTAAACAAGTTGCTTTGCTAGAACTGAGTGTGTTAATGTGGAGTTGCAATGAGATATATGACCCTGATATTAACTTCTACTTCACGCGTGCATACTAGCCTCTCTCTCCCGAGGACCAAAAAACATGAATCATTACAGAAGGTTATGTACTAGGCCATTTATTAAAGAGTGAATGGAGCGCTATAAATCTGTCAGGTTCTTAAGCGAGCTACCTCGCTTAAGTGATTTATTTCAACCTAATAGTTTCCCGAATTAATAGAGCTCGCTAGGGCAGGAGACTGATATATAGTATGAGAGTTACTTAAGTAGACTAAATTACGTAACTCAAGCGTTTGGAGCTCAGGCATGCAAGTCATTAGGAGAGTTACTCAAAAGAGAATCTGTCCTTCGTTCAGTGATTTCTCTAGAATATTATCTCTATTGCCGTTTCCGAGTTGCCACGCTTGTGCTATGAGTGATAGAACGTTGAACTTTTGTACTATGGTTTGAGATTTTAACCTTATTTGGTGATCTATTGTCTGTTTGTCAGCTGTTTGATTGTCGAACAAATTTGAAAACAAACTCGACAATATCGCGTAATAAAGGGGCCCTTGAAGTCTCTAAAACTTCTTGTCCTCCATATCTTCGTAGCTTTTAGAGTACCTGACTTTGTAGAGCAATTTCTTCTTGAACTGTTCTCGAAGTTCTTAATATGGATATGGAACCTGTTTAGCAGTTTTGTAACAGATTCATTTCTTTCTTTTCGCTTTGCGCCTTCTCATTCTTGTCGTGAAGGGTGGTAATTCTAAGAACAGGAGCTGCGGCAGTAGCCCCATAGGCCTTGTCTAGATTCGGCAAGCGATCTGGGCACATAAATCTCATCACTACGTCGTTCTCTTGATATACGATATATTTAGCATACACCTTTGCATTGACTTGTCAACAACTTTTCCAAAAAGCACCACCGAATCTGTGCCTTTTCGCTTCGAGCATCTCGACCTTTGTGAGAGTTCTCATCAAGTGCCCAAAGATAATGGGCACCGTACCAGCGACAGAGAAGGCTACCCTCCTTTCCCAAAGGTTCACGCCACCTATAAAAGCTGAGGCTTTCTCGGCCAGGGATAAGTGTTGGCAAGTCGGTCTCGAACGTCTCGAGCAACTCAGTGTCTGACGTGCTCCCCTTTTCAAGGAATGGATTGATTCGATGAAGCGAAGAGGTATTGCCAAACTCTGGAGCAATTTTGCGAACATCATTCTGACCACATACGCAGGAGACCAGATATGGCTGGACCCCAGACTTTCCACACATGAACTTCCTAGACTCGAGCACATCGCCGAATGGATTGCAATCGTTCATGCCAAGGCATGTGAAGTCGTTCTTTCAGTCTTGAAGAGTTTGTTGGTAGTCAAGAACCCAAAGGTTAAAGACCGCAAAGTACCCAAACACCACACAGTATATTTCGACTGCCGTTCCGTAAATTGGGAGAATGAACCTTTAGGAAGCTACCTGCAGGAAGGAATCAATGAGTGGTATCTCGGATCAGACCTTGTCGGCTTGGCGAGACTGGAACCGATGAACGAGCGCAATATTAAGATCGGAGCAGCGCTTGTGAAGGCATATCCAATCCCACCTCTTTCGGAAGATGCTCGAGTCAACGATATGAAGTTTCATGACGGTGCTAATGCCTGGCTCAAAGATCGAGGACTAGACTATGGTTCTCTCCATTTCGGTATATCTGCAGCCGAGGGTAATCTCAATGACCCTCGCTCCGGTTCATCTCCTTGGGGCCATTCTGTGCATTCTGAACATATCGTATCGGAGGAAATACAAAGGACGAGACGACGAAAGAGCCAAGGAGACGATTCGCTAGTTTTAAACTTCTCCCTCCTGGCTCATGGCGTGTGCGAGTTCACTAGGCCAAGCCGCTATTCATGCGTGTGAACATCGAAGTGCCACGATGAGTATAAAACCCAAAATCTCCGCTTTATGGCGCGGGAAAAACAGGCGGTAGCACTCGCTGAACGAACAGCCAGACGACAGGCCAAGGATTCAGAGATCTGGCGTCGTACGGAGAAGGAGCAGAAAGTCATTCTCTCGTATCTCAATAGCGAGCAAAGGCAACTGTCACAACTCATGAGCTGCTACGCATCGAGAGAGGGAAGCCACGGTTCGAAAGGGTACATCCGCGAAGAGAGCAGAAGCGTAAGTAGAGCATCTATTAGGATGTTGGACTCTTGAATGGTTAGAAGCTTGAAAGTGGTAAATGGCAACAAGTCTTTGGTAAGCAACCGACTTTTATTCTTTTGGCGCTGTAGCATGATTGTTCAAAGAACGCATATCTATGAATGTTACTGTGACCTGCTCTTATATGGAAACCGAATTCAGAGCCCTGATATTCAACTGCCCATCGGATTAGCAACTCTCCCGGTAACTCTCGCTCCTGACTTTCCTTGACAAGAGGCAAATCCCGTAAAGCTCCTGGTATCATTCTACTAGGTACGCTCTGCGTCATCGAGTGTAGTTTTGTGCCGTAGACGGTGTTGAACCTTGGCTAAGCCAAGGCTATACATCAACCAAGCTTAACTCGACCAAAACTTTCACTTGCCAGCTTGGGCAAAACACGTACAGCTAGCTGCGCGTCATCCAATACTCAATCGGTGTACCATAATAGACCTGTATTTTAGTAGGTACATACCCTCAACCAGAGCCTATGAAATCTTCGGAAACGCGAGACTTGTCTGGGGTTATAACGTCCAATTTGTTGGGATTATCAGTATTAAAGTTGAAATGTCTAACGTTGTCTTCAGTATTCTTTTCTTGGCTTTCGTATATGTTTCAGGTATTTCTGGTACATTACCCGTGCCAAGATAACACTACTGGGAGTTTGCTATGAGGTTCGCTATAAGATTAATGGTAAAAGTAGTAATTTGAGGTAATGTAAGAGTTAATATAATGCCTCTCTGGTATTTCTTTTCGATTTTTATCTGGAAAAAGCCAAGACCCGTCGAGAATTTGCCGGCGCACTACCACTAGGCGTGCTAGTGGTGGCAGGGAGGAAATCCTCAACGCGCAACTTACCATCGATAGCCGCCAAGAGAATATCCAAGAGGCAACAGTTTCCTTACCAAACGCTCTTTTTTCAAGTTGTAGGATCAGGACAGTTTTATGAGTACGTGCCAGGTGTCCTCAACAAGTTCAACCTCCCTGTGTTTGCAACAGACACATCTTCCTTAAGTTCACGAATTATCACAACTGCTTGGTATGAAACAAAAGTTCGCGGTGACGATCGGAAGTAGAGCTCTTTTTAGCGATATGTCATCTTGGCCGCAAGGGACCCAAACACTTGGTCTCCCGGTACATTGCCTGGACTCCAGCACATTGTCCAGTGAAGCGAAGCTTCCCCTTTACCAGCTTTTTGGCATTAAGCGATGGCACCACGTGACAGGGAATGTTTCAAGCACATTGCCAACCCCAGGCTCACCAGCAAAGTTTGCCAGGGTCGGAAACAAAGTTCTGAAAAGCGTCGCATAAGAAGTATTGGCAAGAGTGTTAGCATTGTAAACTTGCTTGCTAAAGCTTCATTGTCATTTGAAGGAAGCGAGTTGCGGATTGGGCATCCGTGGCCTGACCTGCCTTTCTGAATGAGGCGACGATTAACGTAAAAATATCAGCTATCCGTCGCTGGTGGTCGCACCCCAAAGTCCCACAATAACAACCAAGCACACCCAGCACTCCTCCACACTCCAAACCCCAAGTCCAACGACTCTCTTGCAAGTGCTCGGCCAATACAACTGTCGATTGCCTCCAAATGACGTTGATTTAACCTGCATCTCCCCCCCTTTCCTCGCTTTTTCTCCTCGAAATACTCATGCTCCCCGTGAACACCCGTCTGGAGTCCCCGATCAATCCCGCAGCACAATCACGACCACAATCTTTCGACGGTTTCAGGCACTCTTTCAGGGACTTCGGGGTCTTTAGCGACCCGAAGTCGCACCGGATTTCCAATGTAACGTCCACTTTTTGTTGATGCGGCCCGATTCAATTCAATGAACCCCAGGGGTCGCCACGGCGGATAAGAATTTACGAAAAGCCTGGATGTGGACGTGGACTTACAGCAGCTTACTGAGGCCTGAGGTACAGTAAGTACTATGGTACTTTCGTACAGTAACCTTGTGCTTACGTCCCGCTGATGCAAGCTGGTACGAAAGGTCTCGCATTCTGAGTCCTGGCTCCTGCGAGATTCCTGCACGAAATGCTTGCTTGTCGACAAGCCTTCTGCGCACGTTGTGGCTTCACCGCTGCCATCGCTTAGGTGCTTGGGAATCTCCGTGGGGCTCGGAGCGCAGACGAGAGCCATCACAGGACCCTGGGCCCCAGTTTCTACTCCATACGGAGTAGAACGCTCTGTGACTCTATCTACTTACTTCATGGAGACGTGGTAGCATATCATACCATGACCGGATTACGCGCGGATGTGGAAGTGGTCACGGGGAGGAGGACGACGTCGGTCTTCCTCGGTGTCTGGCTGGGAAATTTTTCATCATAAAGCTAGCTCCTGCTCCCAATGACTTTCTTCTCTCTCTCTCTCTCTCTCTCTCTCTCCATCTCTCTCCTCCCGCGTCCAATTGGAAAGAGAAATCATGTCTCTTCTTCGTGGACATAAGCTCTCGGTGGCGCAGATTGCCTTGATTGTAGCTCCCAGCTTTATCTTGTTCGGCTACAACCAAGCGGGGGTTGGTGGCCTGTTATCTGTGAGTCGACTTTGAAATGATCATAATGAAGAGGAAACCCTTCTCTTGAGAAGAGAAAGCTGATTTTCAAAGCTTCCTGACTGGACCAAAACGTTCCCTCAGATCGACACCACAAACACCACCGGTGCCGTCAAGAGCCATCATGCCACTATTCAAGGTGTCGTGGTCGCCACTTTCGTTCTCGGAGCTATGACGGGATGTCTGTCTTGCATGTACATCGGAGACATTCTTGGTCGGCGTAAGAGCATCTTCATTGCTGCCTTATTGTCGCTTGTTGGTGAAATTCTGTGTACCGCGTCTTTTGGACTCGCTCAATTCATTGTCGGCCGTACCATCATTGGTCTTGGAATTGGTGTTCTTAGTGCTACTGTCCCAGTTTGGCAGGCAGAGTGTAGCTCTGCTGCTAACCGCGGAAAGCATGTTGTGCTCGATGGCTTGTTCATGACGTGAGTTGAACGCGCTCTTTTAGCAACGCGAGAAAGACTTACTAACCGTCCGCAGATTGGGATACACTCTAGAATCATGGATCAACCTGGGAGCGTCTCAGATCAAAACCGGAGCAAACATCTCGGCATCTTGGAGAATGCCCCTTGGTATTCCAATTGTCTTCTCCATCATGCTAATGATCTGCATCTTCTTTATGCCGGAATCACCACGCTGGCTCCTCAAAGTCAACCGCGCAGAAGAAGCAACCCAGATTCTCGCTAGACTAAAGGATCTCCCAGTCGACGATCCCCTGATCGTTGCAGAAGTCGATGGAATTCAGTACTCCCTTGAAGAATCGACCGTCAAAAAAGCGAGCATGAAAGATATGTTTACCATGGGACCCGAGAAACTCTTCTACCGTTTCTGCCTCTGTATCTTGCTCCAATTCTACCAACAGATGTCGGGAAGCAATCTGATCTCCGTGTACGCGCCCGTTATCTTCCAGCAAAACCTCCAGCTTGATAGTCAGACTTCGAGAATTCTGGCGGCGGGGACTTTGACTTGGAAGTTCCTTAGTTCGTTCGTGGCGTTCTTTACCATTGATCGTTTCGGACGTCGCGCTTTGTTCATGTTTAGTGGTGTTGGGTGAGTTTGAATCTGGATTTCACCACTTAAGATGTGGAATTACTAATTTTGGGATAGAATGGGTTCCTGTATGCTCGCCTTAGCCATCGCTACCTCCTTCCCAACGACGAACAAATCCGCGTCCATCGCCAGCGTCTTCTTCATCTTCTTCTACAACTTCTTTGTACCCATCGGTTTCCTCGGCGCCAACTTCCTATACTGCGCCGAAGTCGCACCCGTCAAACTACGTGTCGGCATGGCCGCCATCTCCACCGCTAACCACTGGCTCTGGAACTTCGTCGTCGTCATGGCCACCCCCGTGGCCATCGCAAACATCGGAAACTACTACTTCGTCATCTTCTCCGCCATCTCGTTCTGCATTCCTCTCTCTGTCTACTTCTTCTACCCGGAGACCATGGGCCAGAGCCTCGAGCAGATCGATGCCGTGTTCCGTGATAACAGCGGTCCACGCGCTATTGTCAAGGCGAGCAAGTTGTTGTCAAAGGGTGATTTGCGAAAGATTATAGAGGAGAAGCAAAACGAGAAACAGGTCGAGAATGTTTTTATTGACTCTGAAAAAAAGGAATCCGTGTAGCGGTGTTTTGGATTTGGGATTGAATGTGTTCTTGGGAATTGTTTTGATGCGTGATGATGAATAGCATGTTATGATGATGAAATAAAACTGTGCTCAACAACTGACAACTCTGGACCTATAAATTGTTTTGCTTGTACCTTAGTAACACCTAGTGAAGTTTTCCTGGTGCTACTAAACATTGTCCCTTATTTCTCTCTGGTGAGCGCAAAGTTTTCCTAGTGCCAATCACGCAGACTAAGATGGCTAAGCCTCCAGCTCCACTTGGTTCATTGCCCATAGTGGAAATCTAAGAATGGCGGAGTTTTCCAACACAGCAAGTCGCTATGAACTTGGCAGTATTCCCACAGCTCTAGCATAAGCAGATTATCAGTGATCAATAGTTGACGCTAAATAACGTCTCTTGTTAACGTCTCTTGTGTCGGTAACAAGTTCCATTCCTCCGAGTAGATTCCGTAAAGCGCTTTCGAAGGTTTAGGAAGAACACTGAAACTGTGATGGTGACAAATATACTCCTTGACCTGGCAACGGACTTGATGAATGTCCCAAGACTTAAGAAACTTGCGCAATTAGCTGTTCGGTGTCCCCTATGATGCTGCCAAAATGTGGGTCACCAGGCAATGTGAGAAACTTCCTTGGGAGGCGATTAGCGTTTTAACGACACATTCAATATTCGAATTCTGCCTTATTATTAGCCAATACGTTAACGTATTGACCAATTCGAATATTGACGAGCGCGTCCTTACAGAGTCCCAGCCGCTATGCCAACTCACATTATCTCGATCAAATATTATATTGGCTTGATCATCCCTAATAGCGTCATTTTCTTTAACCACTGTTTTGGACAGCCGCACATGGATAGTGTCTATTTGATATACGTCTTGTAGCTGTGAAACGGCTGAATCCCTGAATTCCCAATTCCGCATCGCGGCCCGGTGGTGTTGGAGTTGTATTGAATGTACATTATAAACTCAACAGGGCTGTAAAGCGAGTATTGGACCTAACGGATGTCTATGTTAACAAGGGCGGTTAGGAAACATTTCCCTGTTCAGGACCTTAGCCTCTGGAAATTTTGCAGTTGACTGACTGTGGCTAGTAATGTGCTTTCGTATAATAAATATTGCGCTGTTTAAGGACAGCTTAAGTACTATAGAGTAGAGTGGGAGCATTGAACTTTGCGGTATATTATTTTGGCTTGTAAAAGAGAGCCGTGCCATTCCAAATAGTATGTGAGAACTAAAACAATATTGAATGCATCACGGTCTGAAGTCCTTAAGTTTTGTGGGTAATATTAAGCACCGTAACATTATCAGAATACGAAGCTTATCGGATAGGAAGGTGGTTTCTCTGATTTACACTAAAGTCCTCACGCACCGCTTACTGGGTGTAATTAGGCTAGAAAAGACCAGACAATACTATGATACAGTTTCGGCCTCCCATCAAGTTCCAATACATCATTTGCGGATTCTTTTCCTTTCGATTCATCGGTGGACGCTATAAGAGTGAAGATCACAGCCAGCGACGTCAGGTGAACAGAGGGCGTTTCCAAAGATAAAATATGCAGATATACCGCACATTCTAGACCAGTTTTATTTACAAGTGGAACTTTCTTGCCATCGTTGTTACTGGTGTCATGGCTTGATAGCCCTTGACACATGTAGTTCGAGACAGGAGGCTTTTGGACCTGCACTTTTACCTCGTGGGATGTACTTAATGTGGATATTGAATAGTCCAGTCATTCCCCCGCCACACCCAGCAAGTCTAGATTCATTTCACAAGTCAAATCACTTGAAGTGGCCGTCCTTATAGGAAATCCCATGGTCTTCGTGGTCTAGTTGACTTATTCTAGTCTTCTAGATAGCGAGGCTCTGCTTTTCATGCCGCAACGGGGGTTCCACTATGGTAATACAATGGCTGTGTTCAAAAGATAGTTCTACTCTGTTTACACTTCAATATATGATACTTGGCCAACTTGCCTAGCACATTCATTCACCAGCCACACCAAACCTTATGTTGAATGATGCAATCTATTGAGATTCGGACTAAAAGCTTAGTCTTACTCTAAATCGACAACTTGAAATGCCTTACAAGGACCCAAGGTGTCGCTGTTCCGTCAATGCTTCAGTTCATTTCACTTCCGATCACTACTTTTCTCGACCGGAGATTGAGATTTAAGCGAGTCGAGTCAGAATTGCTTGAATGCCCGTTCAATTCGGAGCAAAAGGCCAAGACCAAGCACACGGAGAACTCATGTTGGTCCTCTTGAAGTATTTAGTTGGTACGCTCCAAGTACGTCTCAACTCAGGAACGGGTAAAAGCTCGTCAGCATCTTGGGCTAAAGCCTTAGTTTGGAACGGCTTCCGTAGTCAATACCTGAACGGCAGCGGTTGCTAAATAAGCGACGGCAAGGTCACAAACGCTACCCAGAGCACAAATCTAGAAATTACCAAATGGCCAATTATTAAGGTAGGCCAATTCGAATAATAAAGTGAAAGGTGATAGAAAACGATTATTGTGGGTAAGATATCGCAATGCTTCTGAACATTTACTACTGCGACTTCATTTTGCCGCTCCGCTACGGATTTATCTACTTCCGAAGAGCTGCAAAGCTGAAGATTAACGCTTCGTACGGGCACTTCATGTGACTTAGTTTCCATGAGTTTGCACACTTTGTTCGGAGTTCAGTTAGCGGATTTCTGCTTCTAGTCCAGTTTAAACCAAATTCACTGCCAGACAGAACTTCAGAAGTGATTCCACCTTCGTTCGATCTTTCTATCACCACTGCATCACACCATCACACCAACACGCATATTCCGTATCTTCGAGAAGAATGCAATTCTTCCAGCGCACAGGAAACGTGAGTGTGCCTGCTATCGCTTGTGCGATTATCCAGAATCTCTTCGGCGTTTAACTTAGGTACTGCAGGGAAGGTCATAATAGCCACATTCTCCGGCCATCCAATCCAGCGCCACCAGACATGATGTCAAGCTCAAATTGGGCCGACGAAGATGACGAAGAGACCGAAATGAAGAACCTTTTGACAAAGCTTCATGACGAAGACTCTGCGTGGCGTCTTGCCAGGAAAAATGTGAGCAACGGGGACGAGAGTCAGGAAACAGTAGTGTCGGCGGAGAACAATATTCAAGCTGGAAACGCAGCTGTAGATCAAACTACTATAGTTTCAACCGATACCTGTCAAAGCTCTATGGACGATTGTTCGTCTGAGATCGAGGTGCCTACCACCGCCGAAGAACCAGAAATCGCGGCAATGATTGTGCCTAACGCCGAAGAAGACAAGCAACACAGTGCGACAAGGGAAGACATCACTCAGAACTCTCTAGAACCTGAGTCGACAGTGGCTATGGTGGAGTCAAGCTCGGAAGCAAGGGAAGACATGGGCGAAGAAAAGACCCAAAACCACGAGATCGCGCAAAAGGCCCACGACGTTAAGGAGAGCGTCGAAGATTCAAACAAGGCAGAAACCAAAGTGCCAAGTAGTGCAGACACATGCAAGTCCCACGCTACTCCAAATGGCAGCCAATACTTAGAGCTCAACTACTCGGAGAGTGATGCGAACACTAGGACGACCCCCTCTCCAACCCCTGCGTGTCCTCTGCGGACGTCAAAAACAGAAAACAAAGAGAAGGGCAACTCTCGCGGTGAGATCGAACCAATTCCCGAGCCGCCTAAGCTGCTTACAGCGAAATCTGAAGTAATGTCTGGCGTAGCTGGCGTTGCTAGTGTTGTTAGCGTTGAAGATGCTGGTGTAAGTTACCTGTCGTGTCAGTTACTCGATTTAACTCTATGTTTTAGATCAAGCAATCACCTCCAGCATCAGCAGTTGAAAAGGTTGCCGACCCGACAAATGCCGAATTGACTCCAGTTTCAGACGTTGCAGCAGAGGCTGGGCCATTTCCCACAGTTGACACAGAGGCACCCAAGACGACTTGGTCGCAGATAGCAGCGGCAGGGGCTGTCCATGCACAAAACCTCGAAGAACAAGAAATTCGTGCTGCTAGAGTGGCTGAAAGTCAGCCAGCTAGCGACAAAGGAAAAGAGCCTGCCGTACAGACACAAGTCAATGGAGAAATTGCTGTTGAGAAACCCAGGGTGCCAGAACCTATCAAGAAATCCGAAAAAGCACCTTCCAAGTCGAAAGTAGTGGTAGAGAAGTCTGGAGCAGCTGACAAAGAGGGCATCGATCCACAGAAGCCAACAACTCAGAAGCAAAGCCACTGCGAAGCTCCAAAAGCCAGGAGGTCTAAAGTCCCCAAAAACACTCCTGGAGTTGAGAATACAGGAAGAATAGAGGGTTCGAGCATCTCGCCACAAGAGTCCGCCGGCCACGATGCAGAATTGGTGGTTTCAGACCAGCAGAACAAGAAAGTACAGAGAAGGATAGAGCAAAGCAAGCAGTCCAAGGCCGCAAAAGACGAGCCTACAAATCCAAGGATGACCGGGATGATAAAAGCATGGGAGATCGTTGAACTGCGGGAAAGAGCAGAAGAGCAGGCGCAGACTAGAGAGTGGCAGAGAGCGGCGGAGGAGGAAAGGGCTACACGGCAGGAAGGAGCTGAAGAGATGGCCATACCACCAGGAAGAAATGGATTGCACTTCCCCAAACCTCCCAAACCTCATGGCTACAGAGGGCGAGCCAGACAGAAGAAGAAAGGAAAGAAGACCAAGGTTAAGAATGCTGACAAGGATGCGGTCGAGAGTAGCTGGGCTAAGCTGTACACTATTCTTTTCTTTTTTCTGGGATTGTCCGCTGTCTACATCATCGCTGCCATTATCGCTGCTATTTCTTATTCTTACTAGCGACGGTACAGAGAAAATTCCAGCATCGAGCACGCACATCAACAGCGATAGCAGCTTTGAATTCGATGCTGCCCCTTGCGATATAGATGCCGAGACAGGTTTCTTTCGACCGTTCTTGGATATTTGCTAGGTTTACCCAGGCTTATGGTTGAGCGGTTGTCTTGCTGCAACTCAAGCTGGAGGTCTCGATCTAAGGCTTACATTTGCCTGATTGTGGACAGTGCTTTTCCCCAAAAGGTGTATATGACCCAATGTAGATTCTATACTTGTAGTATTGAAATAGAGTCTCATTTATAACTCCTTACTGCTTATGTTGAAAGATACGAAGTGACTTTGGAGCAAGATAACGTGGATTAACCAAACACCAGAAATAAGCTGTTGGATGGCCAGAATTCTCCAACCGTATACTACATTGTAGGAAAAGTCATCTATGCTGTTGTTATTATCATGAAGTCTTTCGTAGCTTAGAAGATCTAGAAATTCGATATGTTGGTAGCTAATTCGTACCAGTGAGAATAACCCTCTATTTTTCTTCCGCGATCTTCGTTTTATGCTGAGCATTTCCAACTTTCTAAAATCAATCCATCCTGTAATGGCTTCTTCCTTCGATCGGTCGGTTTTGCTGAGTGATCAGATCAAGTCACAGTCAAAATCCAGGGATAGTCCTATGAGATTACTCTTAAATTCTATTACCATCTAAAAGCTCTAGGCAAGTTTGTTGTGTGATCTTCATTTATGAAATCGCTATAAACTCCTTTGTTGGTGTCATTATTCATGTTTTATAAGTGGATCTCATGAGCCATCATTTAAAACTCCTTCGTGATCAACAATGCCAAAGCTAAAGTTATTGCCCCATCCGTCCTCGGGCAACGGGAAACTGTGCCAATTAGACAGCAGTACCATGAGTCTCCTCTTCATCCACAACCAGCCCATGGACGGTGTCAAGAGCGGCCGAATCATGACCTCTCACAATCATCTCGCCCTCGGTATTCAGCTTGCAATTGCAACCATATTTCTCTCTAAACTCCTTCGGACTCAGTCCATCCAAAGATTCCATGGCCTTCCTGCTTGCTTTAACCTTTGCATATCTGCCACTGTCCAGCGTTGCGTCAGATATGACCTTGTCGTGAATTATTACGCAAGCCGAAACTTGCGGCTTGTTACCATCAATAGCTGGCTGGCTGTGGGAAAGCAAGCGCCAGTTTGTGCAGCCCATATTGATGGAGATGAAGTTGCTGAGGAAGGTGGTGGGATGCTTGTTAGCATAGGTATCATAAATACTCATGTCCTCGAAGAACCACTTGATGTGCTCATCAAAGAAGCGCTCTACTTCCCTGTAGTTATATTCAGAATCGACAAAGACAGCTCCAATGAAGGCTTCCACAACATCAGGAAGGCACTTGGGCGGCGGCTTTGTTTGAACCCAGTAGTCGCGAGCACAGTCTTTAGCGGTCTTGCCGTTTTGGATGGCCTCTTGCTCTGCTTGTAGACGACATTCGGTAATTTCTGAGACATAATCCTGAATCTGCTTGGCAAAACTAGTATTGAAAATGAGGAGATGCTTGTTAAATCCAAGTAGAACACACAAAGCACCGAGGAACTGGTTGGAAACCATAGCCATTTTATGTTCTGTGAGCCACTGAGGGTCGCGTTTAGGGTATTTGTGGAAGAGGTAGTTGACACAAACCATATCCAATAATGAATCGCCGAGGAACTCGAGTCGCTCATAGTGGGGAATTCTCTCGTAGATGGTGGGGTAGGACGGGTGAGAGAATGCAGATGAGAGTAGTCGAGGGTGCTTGAAGTGATATGAATGCTTGGCTTCAGCTTGCTTTGCCCGATCCCTTTGTTGCGCTGTGGCTGGCTCGGTTTGGAACTTCGGCTTGGTGTATTGTTGATAATATTCTGAGTAGGAGTCCAATTTGTGGTTTTCGCTGTTGACCAACACAGTGACTGCCCGGACAGCCATATCCATATTATTTGTGTCTAGATGAGAAAGATATGCGGCGCCTATCAGTGCTTCACAGACATCGGCAATGGTTTTGTCGCCAAGTTTATGCGACTTTGGAGCAGTAGCCCTCTTCCCCTTGACAAGAACAAGTCCCTCAGGATACCATACTCGCCTATTGAAGCTCTGCGACCGGATATACTCGAAGAGCCTAAGCTTGATTGCATTTTGTTTGAGGTTCTTGTTACAGATGAGCATCATTCGATCAACATGGTATTGATACTCGTCGCTGTTAGGATGCATGCCATACAGAGATATTGATGTTGCCATTTTAAGGAAGCAGTCTCCCAGGAACTCGAGACGCTCGTAATTATTGCCCATCCCTTTCTGAAAGTTGACCTGATCCTCGTTGTGGTCGTCAGTATTATCTGAGTCTTTGGTCATAGCTTCGAGAGCAAGATCAGGGCGAATATCAAGATTTAACATCGAACAGGCGTCCAGGGAAATGAGATACGATTCGACTCGATGGATAATGGCTGGAAAAAGATACCCCATCGCGACGAAGGCTGTAGGAATCTGTGATTGTTAGCTCAGGAACAGGAGAGGGGTAGAAGTTTGAAATACCGGAGATATTCTGAAGGGTTCCATAATCAGATAACACTTCTTTGGAATATTTTCTTCAGGTTGAGCGAATTCATCAAGATTATTTCGACGCAGTGAAATGAGCTCTGCTTCAACCACTGGCTGAACTTCCTTGAACTTCGCCTTTTTGCGAGCCTTCTGCCAGAGACTGATGCTGTAATTCATGATATTGGAGTTGTCCATCCGGGCTCCAGGACGTGGGGCTGTGTTAGGCGGAACAGGATCGAGCGGCTGGTACTCATGGGTGACACCGACTGACCAAAACTTTCTTGAGCCATCATGGGGATCAGCGAGAAATCTGTTAGCGTAGAAGTATTCTGGCGTGTTTTCATCGCAGGGAAGCCGCTCATTATCAGCGCACTGGCGGACAACGCTCCACGAGATTAACTCCTTAGGGTCGGAGCCAGCATCCATGCCGGCTTTGTAGTTTATAGGAACGATGAAATAGGGCATAATTGCTTCATTCGGTTCATAAAGCTTGCTGAAAATATCCCAGAAAAAACGGATGTTGAAACCACTGACCAGCCTCAGCATTTCCTCATCGAGTCGCACAGTCTTGGCCATATTGACAAAATCAATAGGCGAACTGAGTCCTTCACCAAAGAACAGTGGGAATTTCGGAAGCTGGGGCAGTCTGCTTCGTGTCAGAATTCCCAGTGGCTGCGAAGGCCGGTCAAGACACTCAGGCTTTTCCAGTAAGAATATGGTCAAGTACAACTCTTCCGGAATACCACCAACAGACCAAAGTGCAGGCTTCGTGCGCATGTCATATGCCACATGCTTTTTGGAGTCGACAGCAAGCGCTGCATTTCGCATAGCGGGCAACTGCTTTGTAAATATAGGTAGTAGCCATTGATCCAGGTATTTTCCCTTTCGGAGCGCCAAACACATCTCGAAAGCTGCCGAGCATTTCGCTACTTGCTTCGTAGAAGCTGGGCGGCCAATGGCTCCCCGGACTGGGGAAGCTTCCGGAAGAATTACCTCGCAGATGAACTGCTTGTTACGAGTGGTAACTACAAAATCTGGGGTCAGATTACTTTCCGCAGAATGAGGGAGCGAATCCACGAAGTTCGCCAAGACCATCAAGCTCATCCGATACGTAAGCTTCGCTCCAGTTTCAGGCACCTTGTAGACGCGGTGTGATTTCTCCTTCGAGAGGAAATAATCCATGTCATAATCGTTTCCCGTAAGTTTCCTATCTTCCGGTAGCTGGTCGCAGAATCGCTTCAGAATACCCTCATTCTTACGGACTTCCCGGATGATCTCAATATGCTGCATATTGCCTGCTTCGTACATATGGATATATTTCGAGTTGGTATGTCGCGCCCGACCGCGAGATTGTATGTACTGAATAAGGGTGGTGTACAAGTCGAACCGAATAACCAGATTGCAGTCCGGGATGTCCAAGCCCTCTTCGGCGACAGATGTAGCAAAAAGACAGTTTAGTCTTCCCTGCCGAAATTCGCGCATGGTTATAACTTGCTGCTTGAAAGAGACGTTTAAGTCCCCGGCATCTCCGGTTCTGGTGCCGACCTATTGGTAACGTAGAAAATTAGTGAATGGAACTGAAGACTAAGGACGGAAGACAGGTACAACTTACCAGTGTTCCGACACGGAGATAAGGTGTTCCTATGTTCTCTTGCTCGAGCAATCTAGCGAGAAGGCGCGCAGTATAACGCTGCGTGACAAACACAATGCATTTGTCTTCTGTTGGACGCTCATATCGCTCCTTTAAGTATTTTATGAGTATACGGACTTTGGAAGACAGGTTCTTGGACGTCGGGTCAGCATCATCTACACCTGTTACGTATTCGGGTGGCTCGAAGTTATAAGATTTGACAATTTTGTGGGCTTCATCCAGTTGAGACTTGCGTGCTTCCAGCACGTCAAGTGGTGCCACAACTCTTGTTCCAAGGTAATGGCGCTCAGTCTTGGCATTCAATTTCAGTATTTCCTGCTCGTCAGTCAAGCTGAAGACCCAAACCTGGTCCGCACACCAGGCACCTAGTTCTCGTGTCGCCTCGTATGCGTAATTCATAGGTTTGCGGAGGACAATGTTATCCTTGAATCTGGACTTCATCTCCTTGTAGAGAGGAGTTTCGAATCTTGGGCCCAGAGCAGAATAAGGGGCAAGATGCTCGGCTGATTTACTAACCGAGTACTGTAGTAAGCTTGCATCAGCTGCAGTTGCAATCTGACAGTGGAGCAATGCTTCCAACTCTGCTGCAGCTCTCCTAACGTCCACACGCGCATCTACTGGCGAAGCGGTCATGCCAAAAATCTTAGGTCTTAGAATTCCAGGCTCCATCTGATAATAGAAGTCTTTGATGATCCTTGCATAGGAGTGGTTCTTCTTGGCATGATGTGCTTCGTCGAAGATGAGTAAATTGATTTGCTCCATGGATATGAATGAATGGTGCAGACACTGGTAGAGCACCTCAGCAGTGCATACAATGACGTTGTTCTCACTGAAGTGCTTCTCCCAATGCCTTCTGTCCCACAGGTCGCAACCCATCTCACCACAGAACTTCTCAATTTTCTGGTCGAGATTGGCTTCGAGAACGCCACATTGCTGGAAGACAAGTTGCACAGAATCAACCTATAAAATGGTCAGATGAGCTCACGTTTCATGGTATAGAGAGTATCGAGAGACCTACTAAAAAGAAAGCTATGCGTTTGGGCTTGCCTAAAGCCCGGTCCTCCAGCTCCTGCCCTAATATGTGACGAAGTAGCATGACTGCTATCATTGTCTTCCCAGAGCCTGAAACTGTCAGCTATAGAGAATTGAAGCGGACGAGGAGTTACAATACCTGTGTCTAAGACTGCAATGATGTTCCGCTCTTTTGCCCTCTCAAAGAGCTCAATCTGGTAATCCCGAGGACTGGAAATGACTTTGTAGCTTTCCGACTGTTTTATGAGCCATGTCAGCGATTGTTTATCTTCGTCTTCTGGCAAAACCTTGGGCACGAGACCGCCATCCTGCTGTGCCTTTTTGAGAAAGTGTGCTTCAGCAATGGCTATTTGACCACGTCTACGTTCAGAGATTTTTCGGGGTTTCTTATTCTGCTCCTCATCAGTCTCACTTTCCTCGCTTTCATCTTCTTCTTCAGCAGGATCATCCTCATTGATCTGTGAATCCGATATGGCAGTCAGCTGATTCGTTTGAGACGTGGTTTGTGCAGACTTGGACAAGGAGCCTTGGCGATCTCTTGATGGCGAAGGAACCGAGATGCAAGCAGGACGTCTGAGATCAGCAATGACCTCTGCGGTTGTTCTTGGATCATCTCCGTTGATCTGTGAATCGGATGACGCCATTTCCTGGGCTTCGAAATCCTGACAACGTGTTGCTGAAGAAGTAGTGGGTTTCCGGGCACGACCTTTGAGATCGGCAATGACTTGTGCGGTCGTTCTTGCGTTTGGACCCGTGGGTGATAATTTCGGGAGAGGCTGTGGGGAAAGGGGAGCAGAGAGAGCAGGGCATGTAGCGGATACCTTCTCCGCTGCCTCGTGGATGGGCACTGGAGATGATTTAGAGGCTTCGTGGGGACGTTTTGAAGTTGGCGTTGATGTTGAAAATGGAAGACTAGGAGTTGCAGAAAGATTCCTCAGCACATTATATTTGCAGTCGGGCTGCGGGGATATATGATTCGATGATAGGAAGGGTGAATTGGGAGATTTAGGAATGTAAAGGGCGCTTTCAGCTAGATCAGTCCAACTTCCACCCAGATCACTGTTACTTGATCCATTCCTGGTGATGTTGGGATTCTGATTCCTGTGGTTTTATGTTAGAACTGAGCCCTGATAGCTTTGCTGTGGGCAGTCTTGATTGGCGGCTACGTACTCTTGCTCGGCTTCGCTGTTTGCTGGGGGCTGAGATGCTTTTACTGGATGAAGATTCCGGGCTGTAAGCATGGAAACGTTGGAATTTGGGGTTGCAGCCTTATCAGTAGAAGGAGCAGCCATTTGTGCGATTCGTCGTATCTCAGGAGGTATGGCTGGATTTTCGAACATCATCAACTCAGCAAGATCTTCCAGTCCAGATGTTTTCCGAGCGCCAGACGGCCCCAAGGCACTATCTTTGCTTGGCGGAGAATGAGGTTGCGACGCGTTGCTCTCTTCCAACTGCATCAACGACAGAACCGTCTCCAGCTGGAGTGCCGTCTCGGTGGCAATGGGAGTGTCGGCCAGCTCTACCGGCAAATGGGCATCAATCAGTGCTGCGTCCATGGTTAGTTCTTGGGTAGCAAATGAACAGCCATCAGGCGCCGATGTGCGCTCTGCGATGTTTGCAGGTCGTGCTGCACCCAGCCGTGCAAATCGACAAACCAAAGGGACAGCAATTGAAATAGAGAAACTGTGAGAGAAAGGGGGGTGAGAGGAGAGATGTACTGTATCGAGAACAGAAAGGATCGCAGCGCAGACAATATGGTCCTGACGAATACCCAGACTTCAAGACATGGAGAGGACATGAGAAGAGGAGAGGAGAGGAGAGGAGGAGGCCTGCAGGACTGCGGACGAGGACGAAGACACAGCCAGGAGGACGCGCAGAGGGGCAAGCGCGCCTGAACTTTTGGCGCGACGTCGTGTGATTTGCTTTTTCTTGGCTGCCGGGAATTCTGTCGAACATCCCCCCCCCACAACAACACCAACAACCCCACCATCCCATGCCATCATCCCCCTCAACACGACCAGCACCGCTTTCTTTGAACATATAAACATGGCAGGACAGACGATCAAATCGTTGTTCAGCTCTGCAGAGCGTCAGAGGCAGAGTATCGCGTCTTCTTACGACTCCAATACCGTTGCGTACCAGCAGAATGTCGCCGCCGCCATTGCGACCTACGAGGAATGTCGACAGCTTGCAGATCGGCTCTCTATGTTTAGTCCCAATGAAACACTGGAAGATATCTCGGCTGGTGATCTGCAGTATATGTCTCAATCTTACTGTGCTGCCCAAATCTAACTTCCAATCCAGGTATCTTCTGATCGATTACCGCCTCGCAGACCTCACCATACTTCTCTCCGGCGATGATCGCAAACAAACTCTGAAGAAAGCAAGGGATGCATACGAAAGATACCTGAGCCTATTGGACCACTATGAAATGTTCTCACCACCTCACAAGAAGCTGTACAATGATTACACAGATGCACCGACCACGTTCTCTACCATTGCTAATTCCGACCCTGCCGCTCGGCGTGGCGCTAAGATTGCGAATTTCCAGCAGGAAAAGGAATTGAAGAAGAAGCTGGAGGCGAGTGGGATTCTATCTTGAGACTGGTCTTATACTGATTTCTATCAGTTCCTGGCACAGAATCCAGCTTACCTCCAGAACGACGAAGATGCTGTCCGCGAATTACAGCTTACAAACATCACACTTTGCACACACACAGCCTTTCAATCGCTCGAGTCAATAAACCTTGAGGTCCAAATTCTGGCCATGGCACCCCCTACTCCCCCTCCAGGACCCGATGCACTAGAACGAGACTATAGAGAAAGAATGGGATTGCGTGGAGAGCCGGAGTACTCAGACCGTTTAGATCGTCGAGACCTGCTCTCCAGTGCCAATACTGGTCCGATATTGAGCCAAACAGGGAAACCGTTGAGGCCTTTTACACTGTTGGGTGACAGACAGACTGTAAAGGATGGCGTATTCAGACCAGGACACAACCTGCCCACCATGACGATTGACGAATATCTGGAGGAGGAGCGGGCTAGAGGTGGCATTATCGAGGGTGGAGGAGAGGCAAGTGGGATCATCCCGGAACCGGAAGAGGATAATTATGAGAAAGGAGATGCCGAAACATATAAAGCTCGAGAATGGGATGAGTATCAAGAAGCAAATCCAAGGTATGGTGCATCACTCTTCAACATAGCAGGCCGTTGCTAATACTATTAGGGGATCTGGTAATACATTAAATAGAGGCTAAATGCACGTCTTGATAAACATCTGCTGCAGGTCAAATTCTTCTAGAGGGGGGTTCTCTCTCTTTTTCTCCGCCTGTTTGAAAAGATATGGTAAATCATTGCGTTGATTGTAATGTAAGCTATGTTCTATGTAACCATTGTCTACTATCCCTTCCCCCATTAATTCTTCCAGACCTCTCTTAGGCCAGTTTCTGCAGCGCTGTGGAATAAGGCAATGATGAAAATACATCCGACATTCAGGCTCCCCTCTTAACGAGTTGCCCTCTCAGTTTCACGGCTCTGACCTCCTGCTGCTGGTCCGCCATTCTTCTTGCCCTTCTTAAGATGCTCCAACTCTACCCGACTCAGCCAATCACCCCCACTTGACCGAGCTCTTTCCTCGACTTCCAGTTCACTGTGCTCAGCTAAAATCTGAGTCCGCCATCTCTCATCCAACGGTCTGTCCTTCTCCGCATACTGCCTTCGATATTCATCATCCCACGGCTGCTGGCCCCCTCTCCAATTCTTGCCGGCGGCGCAGTTAATATCAAGACTTAGCTCCGGTTTCTTCTTAAGCAGTTTTCGCCACTCCAACACTTTATCTTTGTCTGGATTTGTGAAGGGGCTGTTGCTCGCTAAGCAATCTGCAACAAGTTTCCTCAATTTTGAGTCTGGTGCTGTGACCTCGTACACGAAGTCTGCCTGTGCAACGGTTGGCCACCTAATAAATCTGTTCCGTGCTTTCGCGCGGATCCCATCGAGACAGTAATTCTGGAAATCTTTAGATTCCAGAATATGACCAACCTGCCAGAGTCCCTCAAAGCTGTCGCCAAGCTCTCCGGAGAGCTCAGAGGTCCTCTTGTTGATTTTACTATTGTACAACCATCCAATGAAGAGTGCGAACTGTGAGACTTTGATGTCTAGAATTGCTACCGTGTTATTCTGTCGTTGCCTGACGTGGGAACCGAAGATGTTAGTGCTCTGGGACACAATGTTGGTTTTGCTTTCCGGTTCTTCAACTTCAAGTTGAACGGGGTGAGCTGTTTTATCGAAATGTCTGCGGAAGTATCCGCTGTGGAGCGTAAAGAGGCCTTTGTGAACTTCCATTGCTTTTCCCTGAGGCCCGACAAGAACGGTGATGGTGGGAGAGGAGGGGATAATCCTGTGCAACTGAAGTCAGTTAAAGTTCCTAAATCGATGTCGCAAAAAGAATAAAGTGGAAAAAAACATAGAGCGTACTTGGAAGTGAGATCGACATGTGTCGCATTCTGGTTCTTGGTGTAGTGCGCGAGACTACAGGAGATCTTTGATTTGTGACCTTCGCCGCACTCGCAAGTTTCCTCCAAGGAACTGTCGTCTGCTTTGCGTTTAGGCATTGTTGTGTTTGAGGGTGGTTGTTTGTTGCTATTCGGTGTGGGAAGTAGAAGGGGTGTTTTGGATCCAAACTGGACAATCCAGTATTGCTAAAATGGTTCAGTCCCGGATTGGTTTTGGTTGTTGTCTGGTGAGGATGGAGAAGGAGGTGGGTGATGTTGATGGGTAGTGTGGTGAGGAGGGAGGAGGAATGGAAAGAGGTGAATCAAGATAATTGCGAGATGTGAAGTGTGAGCTTGTAACAAGGAAGCAAGTGTGATTTCAGTCAATTCACTAGCCTTTCTTCGCTGCCGTGGGGTATGATCAGCAGATATGGGTAGAGCTTACCTGAAGCTGAGGTTGAGGATGAGATTGTTTCTCTGCGCGTTTTCAACGAATGCGCTGGCAATTAAGTTTGTTGGCTGGATGGTTGGTGTTGACTGTTGATGATCGAGGTGCTGCAGTTGTGGTATGATCGAGGTGCTACAGTTTGGTATGGTATGCGCTCTGGATCTCTGCTGCGTTCTTTTCCTTGCATGAATCAAGGCGAGGTGGTTCTTGATGGTGTGGAGGAGGAGTTGGTGTGGAGAGAGAAGTTATCCTAGTGGATCGATGGCGTCTTTTATATGTTTTTGGAGGAGAAGGAGGAAAGGGAGCTTTCAAGATGGGTAAGTGAGAGTACTTAAGTGACTGAACTTCGAGTCTGCACCGCAGCTGGTTCACGGTAGCCTCTTAGCTACCACAGTAACATTCAAACTTCCACTCCGAAACCATCTCCTTGCCTCACTCGCGACACTCTCTCACTGCTCTCGATATCCACTCCATTTTATTTCAAGGAAACAGTCAAAACAAAGTGTTCTTCCTCTTCCACCCTATTTCAACGTGCGATTAGAGACGGCTTAGCCATCGTTTAAACCACTGTTTCTAATCTTATTGCATCTTCACTTACTCTGCCACATCATTTTCTTTTGTTCTAACCAAAGAACCTCGACTTCTTCGACATCAAGTCAGATTCCAGCCACTTCTTACTCTGACAACGAACTGGACTTGAAACCCTCGCCACCAATCTTCGAAGTCAGTCGTTGCTTCTGCAATTCTGTGACTTTGACGACGATTGGGCGAGAGGCAATCTACCATTTGTGAGCAAGCTTCGATCTCAAGGTTACACTTGGACCTTGCGGTGGTTTGCTGGTCGGTCTCAGGATCGTCTTCATTTCGAACTATCAAGCTTTATCTTCCTACTCTTCACGGCCACAATTCATTTTCGTCTTAGATCCATCTTCTGCTAGTCAATATCAACCTCGTCCTTACCTCGCGCTTAAACCTATGAACCGTCACAACGACTCTTAACGCCCATACTTCCTTCAGCATTCTACCATTGATCTTGACAGCCCTTTCAACCTCAAAGCATCCCGCAAACTCCCGTTTCTCCAATCTGAAGAACCCATCTCATAAGTTCACGTTTCCTTCAATCGCGCAGTCCAGTCACAACCACTCAATATTCTTTCGTTATTGTTAGCAACGTCAAGCCCCTCGTTTACACGACGATCTTTTAGAACTCACCACGAACTTCACTCAGCATCACAATACTTTGACGTAAGTTGCCTTAGTAGCTTCTTTTCTTTCTCACTCGCCTTAAAATACCACGCTTACAAATCGAAAAGGTAGTATTAAATACCAACATCATGTCTGCTGAGCCGTCGGCTGTGTCTCGTGGCCAAAAGCGTCAACGAGTCGATGTCAAAAATGAAGAAGCCTGGATATGCAAGTGTGGCCATGACTCGCAGGAGATATGCGACGCTGAGTCTGAAAAGAGATTGGAGGAAAACAGAAATAACGATGAGTTGAGGATGCACATGAATATCACTACTAGGTCAGAGTCCTCATACCTTGCTCCTCTCCAGAGAACCATGAACTAATCCTTTTCAACAGTATCATCTTCTCTAACAATGGCCTGGTCGTCATCTTAGTTGGTGTCGAGAAGCAGCGTTTCGAGGTCCACAGAGACCTCCTGAGATTCCACTCCAAATTTTTCCATGATCGATTGGACCCTTTGGAGAATCATGGGGAGGCAAGCTATCACGAAATAACTTTTGTCGAGCCACTGAAGTTTGCGGCGTTTGTATCCTGGATGTACTCGGGTGGTGCCAACACCAGAATCATGGACATGTATCTTGATTCTGATGACGATTGGGACGTCCTTTGGACTATTGGAGCCATATTTAAATCTCCAGGGTTTCAAAACTACTGTATGGATAAGCTCCGAGAATTTGCACGGACTACTGCAATCGAAGCCCCGAGTGAGTTGTGGCCAGCCAGAACAGAAGTGCAACGTATCTACAGACTCACAACTAGGGACCAAGTACTGAGAGAATTTCTAGTTGATTGCTTGGCTTGCAACAACCCGTTCAACGACCCTAATGACATATCTGAGTGGAAAGAACTGTTTTCGACAAACGTCAAACTGAGTGTGGCTGTACTTATGGCCGGAGCCATTAATTGGGAGGGAAGCATGCCATGGGATTCAAAGTGGCGGGATTCTTATGTCGTTCAAGACAAACCGTTAAACGAAAAGTATCAAGCTTTGATCCTGGATATCAACCCCGAGAAAGAGATCAAGGATGCCGCAGCCGGCGGGCAGGTTGTAGCTCGCCTAAAGGCAACCTTCCTTCCGACCAACTAAGTCGACGTCTTTTCTACGAGTCTTCACAATTACAGCACCACACGGCGGTATTTACTAACACGGAACGTCTTCCGGTGGCTGAAAGCATCGATATCAAATTATGAAAAAGGAGCTCATCACGCGAGCACAGCTGCATCGGGAATATCATGATGGCTTGGGGAAGTTGGGGAGCAATACTATTCATAGACTGTGATGTTTTTACGATGATTACTCTAAGATAAGTGCAATGCACATATGAAATTCAACCTTGGAAAATATTCTGCCTTCTGCCCAACTTTGGAGTTTCAAGTGCTTGAGTAAGACCTTGAAGTACTAAAAGAACACTAAGTTGAAGTCACACACAGAATCGCTAAATTGGTACTTATGACTGCTTCGCTGATGTCCCCCTTAGATATAAGAGGCATTATATAGCCACTTCATAGATGTATCATTATAGTATCTCTTAGTATCGTTAAGTATACATTAGAATAGAACTTTATTGTATCTAAGCTATTTAGTCTAGCGAAATAAAATAGATGTTGAAGATATTACTTGCAAGAATACAAAGAGCAGTTGGATACAGTGTTTGACAAGTAGACCTGATTTGTATCTCCCTGTAGAACTCGCTATTAGCCTCTATACTGTCATGGATATAAGCCCTAAGAGTGGGGTGGAGTAAGGGTAAGCAGATCGGTGATATGCTACACGCGCTGTGACTTACCCAGCGGGTATACGGAACAAGCTATTTTCAAACAAAAGGATACTTTGCGTGCTATCTTGATCTTTGCTTGGGACGAATCAATAATGTTTTGAACTCGCTCTTATAGGGTAAGTCTTGTTAACACGGTGATACGATAACCTCTCCGAGCCCGCTCGCTTACCAACATCATTCTAATAATCATTGACCTATTGTAAGCAATGGCAAATAAAGCTAGATTGGAACTGTCGGGAATTGATGGAAATAGTCGGAGGAGATCTGGTTGAAGTTTAACATATTCAGTAGTTGTATTTTTATAGTTGCGACAGAGCCTGGATAAACCAGATTACTAAGCAACTCTTGGCAGGCACCGAGGCATGTGTGGCACCAAGGAAAGGCTGACTTAATATGCACACACAACTTATTCGGTTTCAATAGAAAGAAGTCAGCGCTTCTCTTAATCAGAGTTCATGCTGATATTAGCGCCAAACTGTTCCGGCCGCCTACTTATACTTCCTACTTCCCCTCAACCTGCAACTTTCATTTCACCTCTTAAAACCTCTAGATCCAATCCTTTTTAATTCATTTTAGAGAATATCATCAACATGACAATCGTACCAAGTAACGGGAAGACAGTCCTCATCACCGGTATCAATGGCTACATAGCCAGCGCCATCGGTCTCGTTGCGCTTGAGAAAGGCTACAACCTCAGAGGCACAACCCGTCGTGTGGAGAGTTCAAAGATATTTCTCGAAGGTCCCTACAAAGCCTATGCAGACCGCATCCAAATCTGTGAAGTACCCGATATGACAGTCGAAGGTGCATTCGACTCGGCAGCCCAAGGAGTCCACGGCATCTTCCACACAGCATCCCCAATTGATTTCAGTCTCGACACCTACGAGCAAACAATAATCCCCGCCACAAAAGGAAGCGAGACACTTCTTGAATCAGCCATGAAAGCCGGTCCACAGTTGCAATCTGTAGTTGTGACGAGCTCAATGGCCTCGATTGCTGATCCGAAGGTAGAGGAGTGGGTGTATGATGAAGGCCAATTTGCGAGTGTGAAGTTGGAAATTGCGGAGAAGGATAGAAGGGAGGGAAATAGGACTTCGGCTGGGTTGTTGTATTCGGCTAGCAAGACGGCTGCAGAGAGGGCGGTGTGGAATTTTAGGAATGAGAAGAAGCCTGCTTTCGCTATCACGACTATACATCCAGCGGTCACAATCGGACCACCTATAGTCCTTCCACCTTCCCCTTCACAGCTCAATGTAACGCTTCGACCTATCTACGCTGTGTTTTCTGGGCAGGCGAAAACTGTTCCCGGTGATATCGGCTCCGCTTTTATGGTTGACGTTCGTGATATTGCGTTCATGCATCTCTATGCCTTTGAGCATGCTGGAGAAGACATGGACGGCGAGAGATTTATTGGAAGTTCTGAATTTGGACCCATGCAGGCTACCTGTGATATTTTGAGGGAGGTTTATGCTGCGTCTGAGATTGGAGAGAGGGTCGTTAAGGGGACTCCAGGAGCTGGGTATACAGGTTGGAATAAAGAGGAGGGGAGGGTAGAGAAAGTGCAAATCGTTTCTGGTGGGCAACGTATTGATAATTCGAAGGCTGAGAGGGTTATGGGATTTAAATTTCGGGGATTTAGGGAGAGTTTGTTGGATACCGTGGAAGTGTTTAAGCAGTTTGATGCAAGAGATAGTGCACTATAGATGGTTAGAATTTGCCTGTAGAGTTTGTCATCAGTTCGCTCCTTTAACATTCAGAATCTTTTATTCTCGCATCGAACGAGCCGTACGAGGGATGATCTTTACAACATCAACCAAACTTGTGCTCTCCTAGACAAAATACGCACTTCTAAAGAGTCTTTCTATGGAAGAGAGTAGTAGGCACGAAAAAATAGATGGAAATTCATCAGGTGGTTCAGTGAGGTAAAAGATATTCAGAAATTGGTATTCAACGAGAAAGTGACCTGAGAGGTTGTGGTTGAGGACGGGCTGTTTGAGAGGAGGTGGAGGAGGTTTTGAGTGGGAGGTGTGTTTCCTTGAGACGAATACGTAGACCGCTACTTGGGAGTCTTATGTTAGGTTATTGAACCCTTTGGAAGTAATGGGATATGGCGGGAGTTGTCGGTTAGGGGAAAGGCCGCAGTTCGAAGGAGGGTTTGAGGAAGAGGAGAAGCAAGACATAGCGTTCTTTGGTGTGGGAATTTGTTTTTTTAATTGTTTATTTAGCAATCTGGACCGACATTGATGACTAAAACTCTGTGCTTCAATCCAGTTTATGCAGGTCGCTTCTGGCTTCTGGCTGACTCTTGTCTATCATAGACAGCAAGGTCTTTGGAGGTCGATGATAAAAGGTGGTTGTCATTCCTCGGCTTTTGCCATCGCCATTGTTCGTGTAGTTCAGATCTCGTGCCTCATGGGTTATTTTCAGAGCTGGATTTTGTATCCCACTCAATATGCTTCCAAGCCGATGCCCTAGCTGCGACGTAATGCTTGCTCTCGATAGCCTTCTTGATTCCATAAAAACCATTGAGCGGCCATTTCTGCAATATCCTTTGTCCAAATGTCAACTTGGCCTCCGCAAGTTTTGCGGCCTCAACATCAACCTTCACTTTCTCGTACACGCTCGGTAAGGTAGTCGCTCCGTATTTTTCTCTGAGAGCCTGGTACCACGGTTTATTGTTGTAGACTTGCCAAAACTCCCCTTCTGGGTAATACGTATGTGCATATAGCCATTTCATTCCTTTCAACTCCATCAACTTCTTCTCCAAATTACGGTTTGCCGCTACCGGATCAGCATGTCTCGAAGGGCCCCAGAGTCCAATATTAAGCATAGGCTTCAAAGTCTTTCCGTCCTTCTCCACACCGTCAAAGTTAGGATGGAATGTTGGAGATGGACTTTGCTTTAATGGGCAGAGCCACAACGGCCAAATTCCAAAATCCTTATCGCAATAATCGACAAACTCGGAGGCTGTATCGTATGGCAACGCTAGATCTTGGACGATGTATCTTTTGCTTTCATTACTTGCATGAAGAGCTGTATACATCATTCGCGTATGAAGAAAGTCATCGAGCCACCACCGAGTCAGCCTGTTGAAAGGTATGCCGAAGTACTCGAACGCAGAAGCACCAACCCAAAATCCACCACGGTCGTAACGGAATAGGTATTCGGCCAAAGGGATAGCTTCGGTGACTGGGCCGGAGGTTTTTGAAATTGAATCCTGAACGTGCAGGTAGAACCAAGGATCCTTAGCATCACTAAATTTTTGTATCTTCATGTTCGGGGTAATGGTATTTGTCAAACGTCCGGTAATGACAGCGCCATGGGTCCTTGAGTACATGATACCATCCATATAATCGATCTTTGAATCTGAGGCGAATAACTCGATCATCTTAATGGCTTCTGGTATGCTGGAAACAGGATGATATGTCGTCTCGACGAACTTTTTCGCCTTCTGTAAACGAAGTTCTACAAGCGTTGTAACCCCTAAGCTTCCAACTGCACCCGCTGCGCCATGAAACAGATCAGGTTTCTCGGTGGGAGAGCAATTGATTACTTCTCCGTTTGCAAGGACCATTTCCACGCGATTGATCGTCTCATTAAAGAATCCGTGCCTAAAAGAACTGCTCTCTCCCGATGTTCCCGCATATCCTCCCCCAACTGTTATCCCAGGAAATTCCATGACCACAGGTGGCACCAGTCCATGTTGCAGTGTCGCCTCTACCAGTCTGTCCATCGGCACATTGGGCTCCACCAGCGCCGTCTGGTTCTTGATGTCCACATACAGAACCCTGGACAGCGCACTGGTATCGACGGTATTCTTGTGTTTTCGAGGGCGCGTACTGTTCGTTGAGCCATGATTTATGCGAAACTTATCCTTCCGTTCATAGAACCGTTTGACATCGGCGGAAATGCGCTCGACGTATTCGACATGGGATTCGAGGGGTGGAGGAGAGGTCGTCGTAGAATATGTCGAGGTCTGGCTAGGGACGAGTTCGGGTAGAGCGGCCGTAGATATGAATGAGATGGCGTTCGAGGTCTTGGGTATTCTGTACAGCTGCGCTGGTGTGTATCTCGAGGACGAAAACAGTGTACGCAGGCTGGCGGCGCAGCGAATGGCTACCCTGGGATTCATCGGTCCTTAGAATGATCAATTGAAGATATAGGGATGGATAGATGATAGCAGAGGAAGACAAGGTGACGACGGAAGGCAAATGAAATATGCCTAAGCGCAACCTCCTCTTCGCGCTGTTTCGTGGTGCGCGTTCAAGGTAAACAGGACAATGCCACTCGGAATTTCCAAGACCGCGACAGATTATTTGACATTTTTGGGCCCGATCCCGAGACCCACAATACATACGCATCGCAATGAGCACAGGCTGGTCCTTTCTTGGCCCGTCGCTTCACTTTTAAGCGACGCGATATCGAAGTCAGTCTTGAAGCCGACAGTGCATCAGTCTTGCAACGTTATCAACTGAGCGTATATCATGTTGTGAGTAATCAAAGATCTCGCACACATTTCAGGATGTACAAATGCAGTGCTTGCTAACTGAAAGCCGGAAGTAGGCATTCGTCAATTGAGGAATTAAGACGAGACTAAGCTCAAATTGGACATTGTATCGTAGCCCTGGACTCATTTACCTGGATAACACAAACATAAAGTACCTCTGCAACAAATAGGTTGTACTTTAAAGTCCTTTTGGAGTTCTAGTGCGAGGAGAATGGAAGTTTCGGTGGGACTCAAGGTGAGAGCGTCATCGGGATAGCTTGGTAAACACCACCACCACCTGTTGTGATATAAAAAAGAAATTCTCAACATTCTGGCCCCACAAAAAAGAACCCTTGGCTCTAGATTGATAAAAAAAATGGCAAAAAAACTCGAATCATTCGGCGGCTTACTTGCACCTCATCGAGAACAAACCCAGTATTTTAAACCACCCGTCTAGGGGCTAACAAGTTTGTTTTTCTGTTACAAGGGACTACAGGGGATTCGCCGTGGAGAAGGGGCACCGGGTTGCCGTTAGTCGCTGAATCGGTTGGCGATTTTGTTGACTTCGTCGGAGTACAGCTGTGGCGATCTACAGGTGTTTGCTCTCGGTGGGTAGACTTTTCACTGTTTGAATATATGTACCTGCTAAGCTAAGGTAGCCTAGGAAGCAAGGCAGAAAGCAGATTTCGACTATGAGACTAACACTGCGGCTGGGCGCTAATTTTAAGCGGTTCGAGCTAAAGGTCACTTGTCGACTAAGCCGAATTCGATTAGTTTTTGGTTCTGTCCATACATACCTGCGTTGCCTTGATCAGTGTTTCGCGACTTCATGGTTCACAGTCACCCAGCCTCCCGTTCTCAAATGCTCCTCATTGCCAGCACCTTGCCCATCTTGGACCTTATAGATTTTTACCTAAACAACTGCATCAGTCGTCCGCGTGTTTTAGACACTCCCAAACACAACCCTACAGTACCTTCATCAGCGTCAAGTAGAACTATGAATCCATCTACAAGGCGATAGAAAAGAGGGACGAATTATTTCCCATGCACCCATCATCATCTTTGATATTCCTGGGCCCGTACTTCTGGAATAGGTCTCGGCTCCTCAGGATTGTGGTTTACCTCGCAATGATTGGCTGTCTACGTGCAGGTGAGACTAATAAAACATAATAATCAAGACTGTACTCTTGCGAGATGTATGCGGTGGCTTGAGGTGCACTAATTACGGATTGTGAAAAGTGCTGGGTTAGTATATCGAAGGACAACGAGATATGCAAAGCATGTTCCAAGGCTGCTTTTGTGGGGAGATAGCCTGTTTGGAAAAGGAGGTTGTAGAAGGCAGATATTGTCGACCTAAGGTTTGGGCTTATATAGCGACTTCAGCTTTTTATACCTACCAGCCTTTACTTGTACACAATTTCTAGCGAGCGAAAGTCGAGCAGCCCTAATCACCTTTCGCTTTGTTGTCCAAAAACTGGAACTAGCAAGGTTGCTCGGTTTGACGGTTCAAAAAGATTTCTTGAGCTGTCTTTACCTACTCTAGCTACGAGCAATCGGTTAAAATTACCCCTGTTCAAAGCAGCAGATTGCCTATTCCATTATTCTATAACCAACCCCCTGCTGGAGATCATTTTTATCACAACCGAGTCTTGTTTTAGTCGGGCAGTCGTACTCGCATATGGTTTTCGTTTCCAGATAATAGCTCAAGACATGCTTTGGAGTGCTAAGTATAGTTGTGTAATCTTACTTTATGTCATATTTTATTCTACTCTTGGAGATCAGGAGTAGTTGTGGTCAACCAGTGAAGAAGCAATTTTCAGCTCGTCTACGTTTATCTTGGGTTTTCATACATACGGTACAGCGAAGGCATGCAGCATGCACACTTGATTGGTGAATATGGACAACCTACCACAAAACACCTACCACTCACAAAAAGGGGTTCTAGTTGGAAGTTGTACAAGCGATGCTTCTGTTTCAGCTTCAGGCATTGACTTCATCTTAAAGGTCAATAACAGGCTATGATATATGCGCCACAGCGGAGAAGAACACGGTTGAGACGTGTTTCTACCACTCGAAGTTTTGCATTACTGGGCTTGGAAGGGTTCAGGGGTTTTCACCGTGCGCTTGCAAAGAGCTCAGCCACAACCAAATACTTAAGGCCACGAGCGCCATAACATCATGCAATAAGATCTTGTACGTCATCAACGATTATAATATATAACACAACCTTTTTACGATGAAGTTTGCTATCAGCTCAATGACACGGGTTTTGAGGACTGTGAAGTAAAATGCAGCAGCAGCAGCAGGAGCAGCGACCGGCAGAACCTCAGGCAGCAGGGCTGACTCGGGCACTGGATAAGCCACCCACGATGAGTAAATTAGAGAGATTGGAAAAGAAACTTGGCTTCAAAAGGCTCGAGAAAGCACGGGAAAATGCGACAGTTTCCACAAGGTCAATTTTCAAGCGGCTGAACGGGTCACGTAGTGATGTTCGAAGGACTTCTCAGGGCTCGATGAATGGACACCTTGTACCATTCGTCCGCGTCACAACTGCATCCACAAGTAGCGCTAGGAGCACACGGTATGAAGACTCAATAATCGAGGTGAAGAAGCTTCTAGTACTCGGTCTGAAGCAAAGATTAACACGGGTTAGGTTCAACCACAGCAGCCTGGAGAAGCGCAGCCCCAGCAAGCACAACAAGAGCTGGAAAAGCAGCGACAAGCACAGCAACATGAAGAGAAACAACAAGAAGCGCCGCAAGATCAAGAGGACTTAGAGGAAGAATCAAGAAAACCTAAATCCACCCCTGAATTTGAGCAACTGGCCGGCAACTGTTTCCAACAAAGAACTGGTACAGTAGATGTGGCACTACGAAAAGATTGGGCTCTGACCCTCCGTAATCGAATCATCAGCAATCTTAACCAGCAACAAGCCCGAGGAGAAAATGATGCGAGATCCTGTAATTCTCAGCTGCTTATGGTTGGGCCTGAGCCCAAACCAGAGTGCATGCGGGCAACGATAGTCCTGTCTACACCGGATCCTTTTGTGAAGTTTTTTCACGGATTGCTCAGTGATATGGAATTTGTTAACAAGGATGTTTTCAATACTAAAGTACTAGCTCCCAGCAAGCCTGTACGATGGGCTTCTGTGGGTCAAGAACTGGATAATATGTTACCATCTATATTTTCGAGGCATGATTCAATGGTCGAATTTGCAGCATTGGACGATGTGTCGACGGAATCGAATAAACAGTTTCCAGCTCTTGGGGTCCTCTGTAGACTCTCAATGCGGCATGAAACGTATTGTTATTTCACGGTCGGCGGCTTTGTCGTTATGAATGGACAATTATACGGCTTGACGACTGCGCATCAATTTCATCAGCCGAAGGCCTTTGATGACACCAGAATTGACCTTGAAAGGCTATCGCTGTTGGGTCTCAAGTCTAACGAAGAAAGCAGGGCTCCGGGATCCACCACATATAAACCCTTGGGAAAAATTACTTCCTCTAACTGGGGCTCTTCAAATACAGAGTTTGTTAAATTGCCACCAGCAGCCACTGATTGGGCACTCGTCGAAATACACCAAATCACCGAAGAGATCGAAGAAGTTCAGAGACTTCAAAATGCAATTGGAACAGATGTCGATGAAAACTGTGATCCTTTGGATATGACAGGCCCAGAGGGGTTTCAGATGGTACATGTGTGCAGTGGCAGAAGCAAGCCTCAGACCGGGTCTCTAGACCTCACAATTGCCTCCCTAATGCTCGGTAATGCATTTTTCGACGTCCACTCCATCCACCTCCAACATCCTCTGGGTAAGCAAGTCTTCATTCCTAGATTTTGCTTCTGGCTTACCATGACGATAGTGGACGGTGACTCGGGTTCATGGGTTCTGCTTGATGGCAAGCTGTGCGGACATATTATCTGCCGAGTTGAAGATTCTCCGAAGGCATACATGTTGCCAATTCAACAGATATTCCAGGATATCAGAAGTCATCCTCTACTTTCGTCACAAAACATCCCCAGACTCACGGAGATTGAGGAGGAAACAAATATCAAGGAAGAAGCAACGGTTTCCCGCCATAGCCAGAAAAAACCAAAAGGCCCATCGCGAATCAGGATAAGGGTTGAAGAGGCTAACAATTATATATATCAGCGTCAACACAGGGTTAAAATAATCACCTTTGCGATCTTTGGCGTTACTATCATGTGTCTTCCCCGCACGCGTCCTGCTTGGGTATCTTTCATCCTATTGGCTTTGATGTGTACATATGCTGCATATCTGTCTACCATTTCTAGACGCTCCTATTGAATGGAAGCTGTAATTCAAAATAGACTTGAAATGAGTTTATATACTGTTTTGTTTGCCTTTTTGGTTGTACGGATAACTTTGCAGAGATTAGGAAATATACTGGCAATTCCAAGTTCGCTCTGAGTCCTCTAAAGCCTCGCAGTGTGCAACATCTTTTCTGCACTAGCACCTTCTTAACTGTCCGATAGTCAATTTTGATTTTGTGATCGAAGTTATCCGCATACTGTTAGCGATGTTCCAATACCCAAAGTATGGCCTAAAACCTGCCATTCCACTTAGTACAAATTGTATTCCTTGATATTCTCATTGTTTCTGCTGTTGTTATGGCAAGGTGGAGGTTATTTAAAATAGTTATTTTATGGAAGTTTTAGCGTGTCGATACTGAAAAGAATCCAATGGCTCCGCATTCTTAAGCATATCTAAAAATTATGTGATTCAGATCGTTAGATTTAACCCACCTGTCACACCTTTGCAAGAATATTGTTATTGTCACGGCCAATTTAAAAATATGCATGTATATATTTCACAATTGAAATCGGTCTTCAAATTGCTTGTCTGTTGCAGTCAGTAATCGCTCGATAGTTAGAAAACGCTCGCCTAGCTTTGCAGGACCCAAATTGAATTACAACAGAGCATTCATTTCCAGGACTTTGGAATAATCTATTCACTGGCCTTGAAGAGGAAAGTATAAGACAAAAAGTTCGTTGAAACATCAGTGTTACTCCCACCATCTCCATACAGCCAATATTTATATCCATTACAAGTAGCAAGATAGAATCATGCAGATAGAATCATGCTTAGAATTCTCACTACTCAAATGTAATCTGTCACCCCGTGGGTTCCATCGGTCCTCCTTCGACTGCATCCTATTAAATCTGTTCCAGTGAGTATATCATGTTTAGGAAATCAGAGTCGCCGCTGTTATTCCTTGTATCACCATTTTCGACTCCTATAGTGTTGGGCTGCATCATTTGTGATGTATACGGATGCTGAATGTGCCATGTCAATTTTGCTGGCAATCAGTTACAAGTCCTTCAAGAAATTCTCGAAAGGAAGCCCAGATTTCCATCGAATCCCCACTCGCATTCCAGTTCACAACACACCAGCCCTCTCCCTCATCCTGTCCTTCTGCCATGGCCCTCATTCTTTCAATCCCACCAAACAAGTCTCTCGCAACTCTTACCACCTGCTTTTCAATCTCATCATCCTCCACTGTCTTCAGCTCATGTAGAAAATACTCTACCGCTTGCCTAACACAGCTCGGTTTAACAAGCCAGACAGTTTCGCCGTCTTCTGACTCGTTAATTCGAATTGCTTGATTCCACTTCATTTCAGGCCACTCGTCCAAGTAGAACCCTTTATCCCTCGGCAGCTCCTCCCACGTAATCATTTCGAACTTTAGAAATTTATCCGTAATATCATCCCCAAAGAAATTCTCCTCCTCCCTAACCATCTCACTTTTCACGAGCACTCTTTGTAAGTAGTACCCATTCCAAATCCCCTCCAGCCCATCACTCGTCCGTAAAAAGTCCTTGTAGTCTGCTGGAAGCGTTACACCAAGGTTGGATTCCAGAGCAGTGACGGTTTGAGAGGTGGCAGGTTCGTGGAGAATGGTTCGTCGGCCATCAATGAAGCATGAGCGGGCACGGGCTGCCTCTATCAATATCAGGTCTTCGGAGTCGTCATGCTTAAAGGTGTTGTTGTCTAGTATGGTGAGCAGCTCGGAGATGCTCTTATTCTTGAATGGTCTCTGCGGGCCATTCTTCTCGCGCTCTTCAACAATACTCTTGAAACTATTGAACTCTCTCATATATTCCTCATCAGAAATTGAATCGTGAGCGAGCGCTCCCTTCGCTATAATCTTCCACGTCGGTCTTGAATTCGCCACTTTCTTTCCATATATGTCAAGGTCGGATTTGATAGTTCCCAGCAAACGATCTAATTCTTCCTTATGTCCGCCCAGAGTGAGAACTAGATGCAGCGCAAGACAGATGGCATCGTGGTAGCCTAGACATATGAAGTTTTCGTCATCATATTCATACTCGATCTCCCTCCTCTTTCGGTCTCTTCCATCATCACTACCCTCGCCCTCGCCTGAAAGTTTCGCCTCCTCGTCAGAGATGAATGTCAGCAGCTGCTGCAACGTCTCGACACGCAGCTTCAATTTCGGTTTCTCCTCTCTCTTGATGTTTGGGAGGAAGGTTCCCCAATTGCCTTTGGCGTACTGATCTGCCAAGTCGGAGATATGTTTCTCTGTCTTGTGGTTCTCTGGGACGAAATCGGGCCAGCACTTTGCAGCGTCAAATGCGAAGTAGAGACCACACGTGTACAAGTATCTCAAGGCGATTGGCGTATAACTGTTTGCCATATTTGCGATCGCCGCCGCTGCTTTTACATGGCCAGCAATGGCAAACTGGAATGCAACGTCCACCACTTTGGTTGTAAAGCAGAATGGGGAGCGATTTGTGAGCAAATCTTGCGAAAAGGGCTTTTTGAAAAGTAAGGTCATGCTGCGAGGGCTCTTAGAAACTTTGCACTGCTCTTATGAGGACTTTTTATAATAGAGATATCGAAGAAGTAGGCGAACCCACGCTTCGTATGTATAATGACTAGTTGTGTGAATTCCACGGCTTAAGGTCTAGGAAGTGAGGATAAAAAGTATACAGAGTCGATATTCCATTGGACTTTGTTATTGTGCTTGATGTAGGATGATATAGGATTAAGAAGTAAACTTGATGTTGGCTGTTGCAGCAAAAGTGAGGCACAGTAAGCTGCAGGATACAGGCAACAGTCGTTCGCTTACGGGATGATCACTGTCGCTGATGGTGTCATTGCTGTCGTTCTGCCTGGAAAAGCAGAAAAGCACCAAAATAGTAGGGCCAATAATCTGATATATTATATCCTGAACTGCTCATGACGCAAGATTCTAAAACTGTGAATTCAGCAAAACTAAAGGTTAGAATACAAAAGTGTATTGCCGACTTACTACTAAAAGAAGTTTACTTTCGATCGAGCACGATACGCGCCGCAATATTTTATATTTTGTATCCCTAGCTCCTAGAAAAAAAAGCATTCTTAGCATATATCCAATAACTGTCGAGGGTCAGAAGTCTTCACTTTGATAAGCAATTGCTCTTCAACGTTTTGTCTTTCTACTCTATTATGGAGACAAGTACAAGTAAGGCGATAGAGAAGAAGCAGCAGCCCTCGTTGCGCCGCTCCAGAGGGCAATGCATGCTCGCTAAATCTTTCAAGCCAGGTGAGCTAAGTAAAAAACGGTTCCTACCAGTGAATCGCTCAGCTTAGCTAATGTCTTAAACCTACAAGATGGAAACTAAGAGAGTCTAAAGACAATTCTTCGTGGCCATGGAAATATCCTCTTTCTTCACTAAAACAAGTTCAACGAATACTTAGCTTAACCATTGTCTTTGCCACCAGCAAAAGAATATTGACCTCAAGACCAAGATACGAATGGCGTATTTTTGTTCCTTGAATTTCATTTTCAATGTCTCCCTTCTTTCCCTTTCCAATATTCTTCTTTTCTTTCTCTCTTCTCTTCTATTTATCTATTTCTTTGTACGGGGCTATCGATAAAGATTAAAGAATTAGAAAGCTGTTGTAGGGAAGACCAAGATGATTCTGCTGTCTTTCGACTAGATCGATATGGGGATGATGTGGAAAGAGTTGATAGGAGGGATCTAGTTGCTATGGGGATGATTTGGGGTTGGGTGGAAGAGAGTGATGATTCATGAAGAGAAGTGGTTTAGGTTTCTATTTCTTTTAGAGGAATGGATGTGAAATGAAGGGAAGGAGTCGTTACAGCCGTAGGATTTCGTCTACTGTTCTGTCTACTTCTACACTTACGATGAAGACAAGCTTACAAACTTTGTAATTGCAATGCCCCAATCCCTCAGCGCCACGACCAATATGAAATATAACTTTTATCATTGAAGCCATCAAAAATAGACAAGTTAGAACGTCAAGCAGGAAATCTACTGTTTCGTAGCAGGAAACGATCCCGTACCCAATATATCTCCATCCTCTACACTCCCCTTCGTAGCCCTTTCAATCCTCGCCCTCGTCGTCTTGAACAACCTCGGCATAGCCGTCTCCTCAAACGGCACATCCCTTACCACCATCTTAACCAACTCCTTACTCGCCAACCAGATGACCGGCATACCGTGCCCATTAAAGCCGGCAAGTATAAACTGGCCCGCTTTATCGGGAACAGCACCAATGTGAGGATTTGAGTCGTAAGAATACCCCATGACGCCCGTCCAGATATTATCGATCTTAGCGCCTGACTTTTCCCATCCCCGGTACGTTTGTTGCATGTAGTCGTTGTAGTAATCCTTGGCTGACTCAATGAGAATACTGTCGTCTACGTTGTTATACCATTGATCCCTGTGGGCTTTGAATTTCGAGGCCGCGCCGCCGACGATGATGCTTCCGTCTGCGCGGGGGATGAGGTACGAGAGCGTGTTGTCTTTGGTGCGGTTGATGTAGGAGTCGTTGAGGAGGGGTGCGGTGGTTCCTTCTGGGACCGTTATTCGACAGCAGATGCCTTTGCAGGGGATTATGTTGTGGGCGTACTCCGGGAGGAGGCCTGATACGTAGGCGTTGTT
The DNA here is from genome assembly GCA_026119845.1 of Pezicula carpinea. Taxonomy (NCBI): domain Eukaryota; kingdom Fungi; phylum Ascomycota; class Leotiomycetes; order Helotiales; family Dermateaceae; genus Pezicula; species Pezicula carpinea. Next base: position 271,682 of record JALRMK010000036.1, on the reverse strand, counting down.
TGCGTGGATGACTTGGTTGGCGTGGATTTTGCCCCGTGGTGTCGTTATAATGAAGCCGCCTTTGGGGTCCGAGGTTATTGAGGTTGCTGGCGTGTGTGTTTGGAGATTGACGGTTCCTGTCGCGAGGATTGACTTGACGAGGTGCATGATGAATTTATAGGGCCAGATTGTTCCAGCCGTATACGATGCACAAGCTACAGCACCTTTTACTCCACAGATCTATACGGGTCAGTTTGATCATTCCCAAGAGGATATTTCACTTACTCCTTCTACGTTCTTGCCGGTATGGAAAATTGCATCATCCATGTAGGGAAACTTGCGAGCTTTGATCTGATCAAAGACGGCCTTTGCCTTCTTCGCCGATTCCTCATTACACCAAACATCAATTGATCTTGTGAGAGTAAAGTCACAATCAATTCCCTCCTCTTCAACTACCTTCTTAATAGCATGAACATGAGCAATCTCAAAAGCTGCTATCTCCGCACCGGCTTCTGGTCCCGCCCGGTCAACATATGTTGGAATATGACCGTATAGATCAGGTCGTAGATGTCCACCATTGCGACCCGTGGCCCCGGAACAAGCTCCTCGTGCTTCTAGAATTGTGATGGATTTGCTTCCAATGCTTGGTTCCTTAGTCAGGTGGTATGCTGTGCTGACTCCAGCATATCCAGCACCGACTATCACGATATCGCTATGTTCGGAAAGTTGCTCGGTCGAACGATGATCGTGTAAGTCATGAACTTCCGTTTGCCAAAAGCATTCTCCGGGATTTGAAACTGGCAAGTATTTTGATATGTGAGAATCGGTAACTGCTGGTGATGAGTCTTTGGAGAGACTACAGTCTTTGATTGCCTCCGAAACTGCTTGAATTGAACCCATGTTGGCGATGATTTAAGAAGATGTCGATATAAGAATTAAAATCGAGATTTGAGACTTGGCCTTGAGATTGAGAAGAACGCCCAACGGTTATTTCTATTTTATGAGCTTGTCTGTAGCGGTCATTCACCATCCATGTGCTTCTCGCCGCTCTTCGGTGGTCTGATGAAACATCATACTGGCAATGCTCAAGTTCTCCTCTCTCTCCACCGGCCCGGCTGCGAGGACCAGGCATAACCGACGAGCCCTGATAACAGTCTCGTCCATTGTTCACCGTCGCCACGCGATGTGTTATCATCATACCGTCGTACATATCTAAACGGCACCGAAGACTGAATGGCGGATGGCGGATGGCGGATGTGACCATGGAGGATTAGAATTTCATTAGGCGATTACTCGTCCTGTGTCAAATACCTGTTGTCATAGCTCTTCCAAGGTGTCGTGATAAGAACCGGCCCTGGACTCTCACCGGGAAGCACAAGCACTGCAAGCGACCGGCAACCTCCCAGAGAAGATGGCTATGGATCCCTTCTACTTGGCCCTGGCTCTTGAAGCCTCTTGAAGAAGCAGAACAACCTATCGGCATTGGCGTATTTCAACTGGCTTCCAGTCCCAAGACAATCACACTGATAAGCTTCGCATCCTGCCACCGTGCAGGGCCTGAGAGTGAGATAAGCTCTTCAGACAAGAGTCTATAAAGCCGTGGCAAGGAACGAAAGTAGTATGTTGCAATCTGTGCTTCGACAAACGGAACGCTTTTCCGTAGAGGTCGAATTCCCGCTGCCAACATGGTCCAACAAGTAGAATCGAGTTCGCCGCCGTTCGAAACGGGCTCGACAGAGAAGAAGAACATCTCGAGCGACCACGACGCAGGGAGCGGCGATGTCGAAAACTGTGTTGGCGACTTTGGGGAGGTGAGCGAACTTAGACAGGGACTGCACCAGAGGCATATCCAGATGATTGCCTTGGCTGGTACAATTGGAACAGGTCTCTTTCTCGGATCTGGACTCGCAATCTCGCGATCTGGTCCTTTGGGTGCCTTTCTTGGATATTCCATCATCGGGTTGGCTGTTTCCAGTGTCGTGTTCGCCGTCGGAGAGATGGGTGCTTTGGTACCGCTCAATGGAGGTGTCGTTCGTTACGCTGAGCACTTTTTCGACCCTGCTATGTCGTTTGCCAACGGATGGAACCAGGTCTACTCATACTTGTTGTCGATTCCGGCTGAAATTGTGGCTGCTGCTGTCCTGGTGGAATTCTGGGTCACGGTCAACAATGCAATTGTAAGAAGATGCGGCTTTTCCTGTTCTCCAACTCTAGAAATGCGCACGAGATTTACCTCCTGTGCAACAATTGCTTCCAGTCGTTCCGAAACTGTCTCCCTTCCTCCCCTTATCCACAGGAATGTCCACGTTGAGCGGTTGCTAACTCCCCACGCATCTAGTGGATCACAGTCTTCGGCGCCCTGATGCTCATCACCGCCGTGCTCTTCGTCAGAGTCTACGGCGAGCTTGAATTCTCCTTCTCCATGCTAAAGATCATGCTGATCGTCGGCATCAACATCATGGCCCTTGTCATCACCTGCGGTGGAGGTCCAGACGGCCAGTCCATCGGGTTCCGGTACTGGAGAAACCCAGGTCCCTTCGTCCAGTACTTGGGTATTGGCGGAAGCTTGGGACGATTCCTAGGGTTCTGGACGACGTTCAACAACGCCTTGTATGCATATTCGGGCATTGAGAATATCACTCTGGCAGCTGCAGAGACACGGTCTCCAAGACGTGCGATCCCTCAAGCGGCGAGACGTATCTTCATTAGGATCTTACTCTTTTATGTTCTGACTATCTTTATGGTTGGCTTGGTTGTGCCTTCTGATGACCCGAACTTGCTTCGATCCAGCGGCACTGCTTCACAGTCTCCATTCGTCATCGCAGCCCGTCTTGCAGGAATCAAGGTCGTGCCTTCAATCATCAACGCTGTTATTCTCACTTCAGCTTGGTCATCTGGTAATTCATCTATGCTGGGTGGCTCTCGGATTCTGTTCGGTATGGCAGTCAATGGACACGCGCCCGCAATCTTCAAGCGCATCAATCGATTCGGAGTTCCGTACATGGCAGCCATTTTCTACGGAGTCTTTATGTGCTTGGGTTACATGACCTTGTCTAGCTCGGCAAGCACAGTCTTCGAGTGGCTTCAAGACATTGTATCTGTTTCGACCTTGGTCAACTGGATCTGTATCTGCATCGTCTACCTACGCTTCTACTACGGGTGCAAGAAACAAGGCATCGACCGCCACACGGAGCTTCCATGGGCAGCCCCCTTGCAACCATACACAACCTGGATGTCGTTGTTCCTCTTCATACTTCTCCTGTTGACTGGAGGTTACGCGACATTTATTCACGGCCATTGGAGCGACGAGACATTCGTTTCCTCATACATAAATATCCCCCTCATTTTGATGTTTTACTTTGGCTACAAGTACTGGAAGAAGACTAACATCATCCCCTTGGAAGAGATTCCAATCCGTGGGTTCATCGAGGTCTACCAGAACAACCCAGAGCCAGAGCCAAAGCCCAAGAAGGGAATCGCCAAGCTCAATATCCTGTGGTCTTAGAAGGAAGTCCTGGGGACTGTTGTACACGTAATTCAATGCAGTGAAACATTTGTATATTGTGTTTATAGATGTATGCAACATAGCAATCAATTGAAATCTAAACATTTCTGGTGTCAAGAAACCCGAACCGCCTTCTCTGCTATGAACTACGAATATTTCTATGTGTCATACCTAGTCCATGCGGAGAATCAACCTCCTCCACACCTGCCCCCATATTTACCGGCGATCGAGGTCCTAGGGTGTAGACAGAGCAAAGTGGCACCGGGCCGGTGATAATGTGTTACAAACACATCTATCAAACTTTCGGACACAGCAAATATCGATTGAACTTCCTACGGTATACATTTCTTTTAATAACGAAAGCGACTCTTACTGCCACGGGCATCACCGCAACTAACCTGATCCTCGTGTACGAATTCTTTATCGTTAAGAACGTAATCGAAACCTCCTGAGAAGAGTGGGATCCAAAAAACGAGGATGTACAGTACCGGTGCCATGACTAGAACGAAACTCGAGCGTCTTACAAGGATCAACCGGGCCGGTACGTCCTTGACGTCGTACCTGGACTATGGTGCCTGTGCCTGAGCCTGAGCATCTCAAAGAAAGACCGACTGTCATTACTTTACTGCACAATACAAGCAACCTACTCGTACCCCATTCTTGGCGGGTACCGGTAGATGGGTGCAATAGATTAGCAAGATACAGTACTGTACATTCCCGTCTCCGAAGGGAAGGCGAAATGGTTATTACAAGCTTCATCGATGGAGATAGCTATGTATGATATTGTGCTGTAATAATGCCGTTGTGATCCGATACGATGCCAGGAAGCCGGTGACTTTCTTTTCTCTCTTTCTATCAATAGCTTCGCTATGCCTTATACCACCCTTAAAACCGAGAAACGTGACAAACGACAAGCCCACTCTACTTTAGGCAATGTGAATACATTGGAATCGCCTTGTTTCTCTCACAAGCCGTCTTTTTTTCACAACAATAAATACCTTCCTGTAGCCCATTCCCTTGCCATTGAATAGCAACGCACGTCTTGGCATTTCTAGGCCTCCTATCCCGCTCATACACCATCTAATCCCAGCCGGCGGCAAAAGAAAGAACAACGCTCGATCAGTTTCCAACACACTCACCTCAGCAAATCCCATCAACTTTCCACAGACAACCCACTCACTCAATACTGAACCTAACGAGATCAACCTCAAATCGCCATGACTAAAGGAAAGCACGTCGTCTTTGACGTAGTCGGCACCTGCGTCTCCTTCGACGCCTTCTTCGAAGGCATCGCCCAAGCAATCGGCCCCCAACTACTCACGCACAACATAACGCCCAAATTCTTCGGCTACAGCTGGATGACGGCCGCCGAACTAGAATTCACATTCCTCTCCATCTCAGAACGCTATACGCCCTACAAAGAAATCCTAGCCGCCGTCTTCTACCGCACACTCTGGATGGCCGGAGTCGCCAACCCACGTGCTCTAGCCACCGACGCCCAACGCGACGCTTGTATAGCCGGATACTCGAAACTACGACTCCGTGACGGCGCGAAAGAATGCTTTGCCAAATTGAGAGAAGCTGGATTTACGGTCTGGTGTCTCACGACGGCGGATCTGGCGCGTGTGATGGCTTATTTTGAGAGTGGTGGGGTGGAGATTTCGAGGGAGAATTTCATCTCTTGTGATGGGACGGGCATTGCGAAGCCGGCGCTTGATGCGTATAGGCCTGCGCTGGCGAGGTTTGCCGACGAGGACGAGAAGTGGTTTGCTGCGGCGCACATGTGGGATGTTTCGGCGGCGGTGAAGGTGGGCTTTAGGGGTGCTTATTGTTCTGAGTATGAGAGGGAGCCGTGCTTGGAAATTTTCGATACGCGTATGGATGTTATGGCTGAGTCTTTGGTGGAGATGGCCGAGAAGATTGTGAGGGCTTCTTCTTAGTTACTTTTAGGTAAAGACTCTAGGCTCTAATTATTGAGCTCTAGGTGCGTCGGATAGCAGATTTGTACGGTAGAGGCTATAAGCTCTTTTATAGAACTTACACTACTCTTATTATAAGATCTATACTACCTTAAAGATTTAAACTTACTATCTAGAGAGTAATCTATACTTAGACAAGTTTCTTAACTAGTAAGGGCTAAGATAAACCTTTACTTTTAGGTAGTAACTCTTATATACTATAAATTACCACGTATCTATAATATATATAATATAGTAACTAAAATAAACTTATCTCTATTTCTATACTATAACTCTCTAAGAAAGAACCTTAGTTTTTCTCTTAATAAGAAGTTACTCTATACCCTATAAATCTATTTAACTCTCTATACTTCTATAGTAAAACTTTACTACTTTAACTTAAGATAATAATTGAAATAATAACTATACATATATCCCCTCTATTTCCCTTACTTAGTCTAGCTATAAACTAAAATAATCTCTCTTAAGGGAAATCCTATATAATAACACTTAATACCTAAGGTATTACCCTTCTAAGTTATAAATTCTCTAACTCTAATCTTAGTAGAAATATAGTAGAAAGGCCTATAATACTTCCTATATTAGATATATATTATAACTTTAATAGACTGTTATAATCTATATTACTATACTTATAAAGTATAGTATAAGATATTATAACTCTAGATATAGGAAGAAAAGAATCTACGGTATATATTATAATCTAGTAATCTACTTACCTATAATTAGTAAGTATCTTATATTTAAACCTATAGTGGTGTGCGTTTACTTTTATTAGATGTATAAGTAGGGGATAGATTAAGTAGTTTCGTTGCTAGAGGTGATAATTTGATGAATCGCCGAGAAGAGTACGTGGGATTTTATCTAATGCTTGGTACAGTCTCAATTAGAGAGGTACTGTGTAAGGAAGGAAAACAAGTCAAAATACTAAAAATCTCAATTGATTCGTCCTAAGTATTTCAGATGTACTCTAACCCTATCATGAACACGAACACGATCTAAACCAACAAAACAAGTCTAAACACCCGACCATTTCGTTCCCATTCAACCTCAAATACCCAGATGGGCCAGATCCAAGCATCCCACCTCCGTTCCAGCATCTCCCAATCCCCTAAAACCAGAACCAGAAGTAGCATCACTACTACCACCACCAGAATCAAACAAATACTGCGGAATCGCCAAAAACTCCTCCAAGACTTGCGTCTCAGCAAGGCCGGGCCACCCCGAAGAAGATAACGATGGTATGTTCCCATCGCCGAAGAAGGCTAGCTCAGCTGAAGATTGAAATGGCCTCCCTGGATTTGCATTCAGATCACTGCCAGACGAGGTATCGTTTAGTTGGGTAAATCCATCCATGGACCAGTCTTGTGAGGTTTGGGTTGTGGGTCGATAGCGGGGTGGTGGGAATGAGGGGAATGGTGTTGTGAAGGGTGTTGATGATGAGGTTTGAGCGGTGCTTAAGAAGCCAGATGTGTTTTGAGAAGGGTTCATAGCAATACCGATACCGACACCAACACCATTCTTCCACATGGCTTCCCAATGCTTGAAACTATCATATCCCGCCGTCACTCCCCTCACAGACTCAATCTCATCGTTCCTAGCCCCCCTCACACCAAACGATTGCAGGCGAGTAAGAGCACGTTCTAAGGCCTCAATAAGCAGGACTTCCGAGCGAGCCGAGTCCCCCGCAGCAGACATATCACGGATCATATCTAATCCATCCTGTAACGGTTTTCGAAACTGATCAGATTGGTTCTGGATTGAGTAAGCAATTAGGACGAGTAGTGAGGCGCGGCAGGAACTGTATTCAATGTAGGAGGCTCGTGCTAGTCCGGATCCGCTGTCCCTTAAGGAGCGGCAGAGTACGATGGCTTCTTCAGCGGCGTGGATACAGTCGTCTACTAGTTCTGCGCGACTGGAGCCTCCTGGCTTTTGGGAGGTTGAGGTTGAGGTTGAAGTTGGCCGGGTTGGGGGTGCTTCGGGGGGTGTTGATGTGGTATCGTGTCGTTCGGGTGAGTTGTAGATCGAGTCGGGGTGGGTGGAGGAGACTCGGTTGAAGAGGAAAGGTCGGCCGATGAACATGCGAATTAGAGTGTATTCTAGGCGGAGATGCATCGCTGCGCGGAAATGGGGTTGTGGCTTTGATTGGTGGTTGAGCAGGTCGTTGGGGAGGGTTTTCCACCAGGTTTCTAGTGCTCGTTTCATTGATTGTAGATGGGAGAGAATCGTTGGAAGTTCTTGCTTCCGGCAGTTGCGGAGGAGAGATCTGGGGGATAAGGTATCAGCATTTGGTCACCAAAGTTTTGAACATGGAGGGCTTAACGAGAAAGAAGTTCTGCGTTGGTACCCATACATTTTGTTGAAGCAATCTTCGAGACGCTGCGTGAGGTGGATGGAAGCGAGCATATAAGGGACATTCGAGTTAGCGTTGTCTCCTTGCAAATCTCCTTGCTCTTTGGGCAGATCCGAGTCAACATCAGAACGAAGGGTCGAGAGAGGTCGACCATGGAATATAGAAATTTTCCTAAAGTATACAGTATTCAGTATCGTTCAATTTGAACATAGTGTCGTGTGTACCTTTCGAGCGTATAGGCGGTCCACCAAACACGGTTCCTAGTCTCGATCATAGCAGGACTCAATGCCTCGCCAGCATACTTCCTATGCATGCCATTCTGCATGGCCAGTCGAATAGCGAGACTGATGTAGATATATCCCAGGCCTGAAGCATCGATAGGAAGTGCATAGACACCGAATAACAAACATGCCTGAACACTTTCCAACGAAGACGACTCGATGAGTTCAGGGAGAAGCCTAACCGCTTGCTGATAAAACATGGTACCTACCTCATCCTCCGAGAACACAGGACCGGACTTGCCACCAGCAGCATTCTGCTTAGGAGAATCGAGGTATGCATACTGGGTCCCAATCGCCAGGACGGTCAGAATGATGCTGATTGTTGCAGCGCTCTTGGTGCTGTAATTCCCGGGGTGGTTGTAAAGCATGTCGAGTCTCGCAAGCAACCAATTCTTGTCAACGTAGAAGTAGTGCCGTTCGGCGTATTTAAAGAATATGTTGACGAGGAACTCGGCTATGTGTCGTGGTGGACAACAGGAGATAGCGGCTGTGAGACTGTTAGATCCAGAATTTAACTGTCCAGCTCGCCAGTAAACGGGCACTTGGTCGGAATCTGGGGGGACCTGCGTTGAGTATAAGTTTGAGCGGTTGCTTGAAGTGGGAGAGAAGGCATACAGGAGAATTTGAATTCGTCATTCGATCGTCTATATGACGCTTAATTCGCATCGAGAAGTTCCAGTAAGAGAATTCTCCCGAGTAATCTACCAGATCATCAGTACTGTTTTTGAGTATGGAGTCGGAGGGATAACGAACGTGTAATGGTATCTTCAACCGGATCAATCGTACAGACCTCCTCCTCAATAGCAAGATCATCAGCCTCCTCAGGAAATGAATCCCCCGAATGATCAGTCGTCATCGGTAGATCATCGCCGGCAATAGATTCAGCCATCCGACACAAACTATTCGTATCAAGATCGATCCCCTCAACCTTATGCTTCAAGATCCGTTCCATATACGTCAAGCGCTCTAACAACTCTCTCGAATTGGCATTGACAGCACGAGAACTGCGATTGCGAAACGAACAGGTCAGATTTACTCGTGAGCAACTCACTTCGTTCACGAGATTAAGATGGTTAGGGTTCTGAAATCTCACCTGCGGGGACGTGAACGCATATCATGTCCTTGAGATGCTGTGCTTTTGAACTCGCATAGCCGACGAGAATGCATACATCTCCTACACGGAGTTCCACCCTCGCACTTTTCCTTCAACCGACGACATTGGTCGCACCTAGTCAATGCACAGGACCATTAGTCTCGACACCTAGCTACGCGAGCCAAAGAATTGCATTGCAGTGTACTCACGCTCGAGTAGCTCTTTTCCGCTCTTCAGTTGTCGCAGCTCTAGAATAGTGCTTGGGTCTGCGCGGGGTCTCCGCATCCTGTGGAGTTTGGGTTGGGGTTGCATGGGGACTGGTGCTCATTTCGGTGGAGGTCCTGGGCTCCCAAGTGGATTTTATATTGGTCGTGAGTACAGAGGCACCTTGATGAACACACGGCGGAGGATCAAGGTCAAGTCACAGGACCAAGCAGTACGATAAGGTATCACCTCCCTGGTGTTCTGCTCTTTACCGCACCTTGAATTCCGGCATCTTATCAGAGGTAAACCACAGGGGCCCGCCCACCTTTGGCCTTGACTTCTCTGTTACACAATACCTCGCTTAAATCATGAGACTTCACAATCTCTGCATAAAGTGGTTCATAACATAACCGAGTATTCTACACCTTTCGAACCCTCTTGTCTTTTGTTAATATAAAGCCTAAGCACTGGTTCTCTACTAGTTAATCATTTCCGAGTAAATAGCACCTCAAGAAAGACCGACCTAGAAAAATGTTCAAACTAGAGACCCGGCTTAAGATTCCCTCACGCTACTTACTAAAACAAAACAACTTTTAGGAGAAACAGCAACTAAGAGATTTGAGCACCCTACAACATAGGCAGAGATAACATTCTATGAGAAGAGAGAGAAGAGTCTTGTTCAGGTATATCCATTAAAAACTTAGGGGTATTCCACTCCTCTAATCGAGCAGACATACCTCAGGTAAGGTGTTCTGCTCAAAGGCGGTTCAAATTTGTCGTGTCAGCCTGTCTCTACCTAGGCAATATATCTCGGGTCTAGTAGGGTACCATATTTATTCACTCCATCTTATTTTTCATCTAAGCATAGCTGGATTACGCCCAGATCTCATAACGCCCGCCCAATGCCCATGCGTTGTCCATTTTAAACTCCTTCCTCCTTCATTGTAGAATCATACCATGACTCTCCTCAACCCTTCAGTTCCTCCAAGCACCCTCCGTCCAGACACGGCACACCGTCCAACTCCACTCTCCCACTTCCCCTCCCTTTCCTTCATGAACTCCTCCTGTTTGTCATGACTGCCCTCAACCCAGCGATGTATACACGTGTAGCAGAACACATATCCCGTTTGGCATGCAGTCGCCGTAGTAATCTCATGCTCGCAGATGGGACAGTATTCTGAGTCGGCGGGCGGAGGGACGGTAAATATTGGTAGGAGAGAGGCGGCTGCTATTGGTGGGTGTTCGGGTTCATCTGGGGATTTCTTTTCGTCTTCTTCGTTCTCGGTAGCCGCGGGTTTATTCGATTTCGGGTTCGTGAAGCTAGTAAGAGAAGACAGGCCTGCAATAACAGGTGGTGGCAGCTCAATTCCCTCACTAGCCTTCCGACTCAACTGTCTAGCAAAATCACTTGCATGCCACCACTCCAAAAACTTAAGAGCGAAAATGCTTGTCGGGAGAAGAATCTTCAAACTGCTCAGCAATCTTGGACCCAACGTCCTCGGGTGCAGGATGGAAGTCATCCCAAGTCCACTACCGGCCGCGCCGCCCACCGACTCAGCAGCAGCCTCCATAGCCGCAATGGCCTCATAATCCGCCCTTCCCATCCGCCTCATCCTCGTGCCAACCATCCACAAAAACGGATCATGGAATCTGCTCCCATCAAACAAGTACGCAATATTAAATGCCAGGGCAGCAAAACAATACGCCGCATTCATACTCGGATATATATTCCGCAGGAACCATCGGTAATAATGTAAAAACCGCTGTCTGAATGTCGCATTCGCAGGCATCCGTGTATAATTCCCTCCCAGTAAAGCCCGCGGCGCGTTAATATCATAACTCTCATCCAACTTCCTCTTCAGATACGGCACGCCGACCATAACGATGAGATTCTTCCACACATCAGCCCTTCCCAACCTCAACGTCTCCCTCACCAACCCACTAGCCGCAACACTGGCCCTCGGTATCTCGCCGACAGCTAGACATTTTTCGCGTTTGAGACCGTAGAAGTTTTCGGTGAAGCCCCCGGAGTATGTGCGCAGGTAATGGCGCTCGACGATGAGCATCAATAGGGCGTAGAGCTCGTCGAAGGAGTTGAGGATTCGGAGGAGGTAGCGCGGATGTCGGTGTGTTGCTACGGCTAGGAGGTAGCGGAGGGAGGGTGGGATTAGGGTTGCGAGTTGCGTGGAGGAGAGGAGTTCGAAGAGGGAGGGCTTTTGGTCATCGATCGCTTGGGTGAGGGCGGGTAGGAATTCCATCATGAGGGTGGTGCATTCCCAAGTTAGGGTGTGATGCGTGTGAAATGGATGATGAGGTTGTTGATGGCTGGCGCGAGGCTGTCAAAATGTCATGCCGAGGTACCTTTGAACCCTGTGCGCTAGCCCAATCAGGCCATAGTCACTTAATGTACACCTATCTATATTTTCACTCTACCTAGGTACCTATAATTAAAGGTGTATTAGATGTCTAGTAGAGTGCGTTTTAACACGCTTGCCTAAACATATCTCACTTACTATTTACCTAGTTAAAGCTGTACCTATAGACCTAACAACACAGTTATAGCTAGGGCTGTCTACATTTTCAACCTCTTATTTTACCTATATGTAGTACAAGGTAATAAGTACTATTTTATCTAAATATAGTCCTTTAAGTATTATCTTATACATCTATTCTTAATAGCATTAGTACTTACAGAGAAGGTACCTATAGTTAATAGACAATATACTAGTAGTATATGGGTTTAAAATGAGGAAGACAAGACAGAAGAGTATTACCTTAAGCACTACCTAGAGTTACTAAAGATTACTTACAGACAGCAAGAAGGAGGTCTATGTCTCACATATCATAGAACTCAAGGACGGGAAACCTAGGCTCAAGTAAGATAGAGCAGCCTAACAAACGTGTACGAGTAATTTATTCAAGAATCAAAAATTATATTGAGTAGTAGGTATCAAAAATACAATGCATAAATCATGCTTTCGTTCATCCCATAATTAACTCCAGAGGTGAATACCCGTTCACCACGCTATGCAATGCTATGCTTATAGACCGTTGGAACTCCCGCCGTCGCTCTCGAAGTTTTCCCTTTCCCAACAAGCGAACTCTAACAGACGGATCCAGTAATGACAGATAGGTGTGCCAATCTACAACGCGACGTTGGCTCCAGCTTTTTATATACAGCCCCCCCCCCCAAACCACCACAGTCGCGATAACCTAGTACCGCGAGTTAAGAGTGAGAAAGTGTGAGATTTCTCTATCAAACTTCGGTTTTGACCTCGTGCTGGGAAAAGACACCCTCGTTGTTTGTACGGTGCTCACGCTTGCCATGCTTATAATTCTCATAGTTCCACGATGAAGACGTGAATGGGTTGACGCCCTCGCGGTACATGGTATCGACCTCCTCGAGCGAGCGGTTCTTGGTCTCGAGCATGAAGAACATGACGACGAACAGCATAACGATACAGCAGCCTGCGAAGACGAGACCATAGTAGTAGTGAATGGAGTTGGTGATGAACGTGGAGAAGAAGGAGATGAGGAAGTTGAACAGCCAATTGCAGGCGGTTGCGAGAGCGAGAGCAGTAGCGCGGTGCTCGATGGGGTAGAGTTCGGCGACTTGCGACCATACCATTGGACCCCAGGTTGTGGCAAAGAAGACGATAAAGATGCAGGTGAAGGCGATCATGATGTAGCCTGCTTGAGGAGTAGATGATGGGTCGGTGGCAGACAGCTTGAATTCACCGATAAAGGCAAAGATGAGGAAACAGACAGCCATGCAGCCAGCTCCGACCATGAGTGCCGGGCGGCGGTTGACGCGCTTAACGATCCAGATACCGACGATGGTAGCGGCCAAGTTGACGGATCCGAGAATGATGGATGTGATGTAGGAGTTGGAGATTCCGGTGGCCTTGAAGATGGTTGTACCGTAGTAGAAGAAGAAGTTGGCACCTGTCAATTGTTGACCGGCTTGGAGGGACATTCCGAGGAGAGTTCGGTGCAACATTCCTGGTGCAGTGAAGATTCCTGTCCAGTGAGCCTTTCCGGCGGCGACTTCTTCAGCGCGCTTCATTTCAATCTCTTCGATTTCCTCGTTGATAATTGGGGCTGTGGTCGAGACACCTGCGAGTCTGGCGAAGGTGGCACGCGCTTCCTGCTCCTTTCCTTGGCGGAACATGTAGCGAGGCGATTCGGGCATGAAAGAGATACCAACGCAGAGAATGAGGGCCCATACTGCGGAGATACCGACTGGGATTCTCCATTGAGCACTGTTGGTGTACTTGGCTTCAGTTCCGAAATTGACCTATGTCAAGGTAAGCGATTGTGCGGAAATGCAGAATTAGCAGTTGAAAATTGCAGAAAATAACATACCATGTAAGAAAGCCAGATACCGACGGTAATCATTAGTTGGTAGGAGGCGACAACCATAGAACGGATGTTCTTTGGGCATGTTTCTGACTGGTACATTGGGACCGAGGTGGAAAGAGCTCCAACGCCCGACCCAGTAACCAGACGGCCGATAGCGAATTGAACCCAATGAGTTGTGCTGGTGATTTCAATGATAACGCCCACAATGTAAATCAATGCGCATCCGAAAATTGTCCACTTGCGACCCAATCTGTCGGCAACACTTCCACTGGTAAGACATCCAAGTAAGGCTCCAATGGAGAGCATTCCGACAATCGTCCCCTGGCGAGCTGCGCTCCAACTGTTTTCTTGGTTTGAGAAACGGCGCATGTAGTCGGTCATGTTCATGAATCCTGGATATTTTGTTAGTTTGCTGGAGTCCACTTGAGTGTCTTCATCTCTCCTTACCTGAAATTTGTCCAGATTCGTAACCGAAAATCATACCTCCCATGGAGGCGACTACGCCCAAGAGGACGGCAATGAATTTGACCTTTGGCTTCTCGAGAAGCGAGGGGTCAACAGTATCTTTGTGTTGAACTTCAGCGCCATTGTGATGGACGGAGCGGTTGTCAGGGGTCGTGGCTTCTGAAGCCTTGTCGGCAGGCGTAGCGTCGCCGGCTGTCTTCTTGTTAAACATTCCCATTCTGATGTGTATTGTAAAGTAATTATCCTAAGGTGAGATGTGTATACAGGCGATGTTGAAGTAGGTTATTGATTCTTGTCTGAAGGTTGTCACTCGAACATTGGAGAATGCTTGCACGATGAGGATGAGGGAAAGAAGGGGACTGAGAGGAGGGATATATGGGGATAGAAGTATGGGAGTGCCAGAGGACGCTAGTCCACAAAATGGGTTCTCCGAGTCTCCTCCATCGCTCCATCGCTCACCTGGAAAGTAGTGGCATGTTTCCTAACAGTCTTGCGACGCCTCGTCGCTGCGGACCTACTATGTCAAGGTACCGACCGATACCAAGGCCGCTCCAGAGCATACAGTAGGGGGTCCAAGGTCCAAGATGCTCAGAGCACCGACGTGAGATACCGTGTTATCCGTGAAGAGGAAAGCGCCGAGATGCTGTGGCTGAAACCCATAGCGAACAAGACCTCACGATATCAGACTGGACATTCGGAGATACCAGCGTCGTTCGTGCGTGAAAGGTCTGCCACGAAAATCGGGTCCCAGTTTGGGCACGACGAGCAAGACCGTGGTACGACCGAATGCGACAGCGATGCCCCCACGACGAGAAGATTGCGCTGAAAGGCGTCGATGCTGCGTCTAGCACCAGTAGACATTCTTCGTGCTTTCTCGACGTTGAAATGTCAGCTGTTGGTTCGGATAGCCCTGGCACAGCGTCATTGAGCATAGCCAAGGTAGTTGTTGTGAGGTTACGAGAAGCTTTTGCAGTGCCGTCGGCTTGCCCTGATCGAGCAGCCAGAGCAGCCAGAGCAGCCACACGTTGAGGCTCAAATGGATCAGCGTCGAGGGTGCCGGGCCGTTGACAGCCCATTGTCGCGTCATCAATGCCCATGGACATCCAGCCAAAACTGGCTTCTGCTGCCTTTAAACTGGGCTCAACGGGGCCTCTGCTAACGAAAATAATACGGCGAAAACCCAGTGAGGCCGAAGAAGCGGATCCCTTCGTCGACTCCTTGCGGCGATCTCAGATCCAAGCTGCCGAGGCCCTACCACCGGCTCTGACATTGTTGGTCATTTTCTGCCAAGCGACGTCCCAGTCCCATCCTTTCGTCGTCCTCGTCGTCCTCGTCGTCCTCGTCGTCGCCCTCGTCGCGTCGCTTCTTCAATGGAAGTTTATCTCGGTCTTATTCACGACTTCATGACTAACGTGGTGGATGAACGGTGGGTGCCATCGTGTCAGGAGTCATGACATGCACGCATGCCATCGTTCTCCAATGCTCCAGTCTGTCTCCAGCATCGGCAGCGTGGGCAGTTTTCGTGAGGAGCCTCCATGGGCAACTGTTTGCAGGCTCCTTGGGACAACGCACTCCTCACTCCACAACTCCAGTGGGAGCCTTCTGCGGGCGCGAAATGCGGCACGCATGGAGAGAGTCGCGACGGTGTCTACTGCACGCACATAGATAGGGCTTCACGGTGTCGCGTCGCACTTTTTTGATATCTCTCGTCTGATGAGGTCATTCCTCGTACTCAGGAACGGGCCTTTGAAATCTGGGTAGTCGTGCCTCTGACCTGCACCATCGCAAAGTTTTCAACGTGATGAAAAGTCGATTGCCGGACGCTCGAGGTTCAGCCGACCGAAGTATCTCTGCGGTCTTTGTCAGGCGCCGGGTGGCTTCGGGGTTGTGAGGGATATCCGCCAACAAGGGGGGCCCCTTTTCCTGGGGTCATGTGATGCATGGCTGACGAACCGTTGCGTTTCCTTTCTTGGTGTGTTCTGGAATGTGTCCGGGATGGCACACGCCGTATGCAGAGAAGTGTGTAGATGTCTCCAGATATACCAGACCTATTGCACCGACCAAATCTCCGGATGTCAGTGCCTGGTTGCTCACAGGACTCGGTAGTCTTTCTGACCTAGTGGAGGGTCCAGAGCCATCTAAACAAGACAGGACTTTTAAATGTCGTCTGGCTAGTCAGCACATCTTGGGCTTGTTTGGCTATGAGATAGATCATGTGGCATTCAAGAGGTGGGAGGCAAAGACTTGAAGAAAGTTGGCGAGAGACGACAGAAATCTTTGTACGAAAGGGAGGTACTTGACCACGGCATTTGTCTTTTCTCCATACGTTTTTCAAGGACACAGAAGGATTGATTACAACTTCTTTGCAGACCTCTTGGCTTTCCTCACTATCATGTGATAGCGAAAAGACCCCGAAAGACCTAGTTGTCACAGCAGGAAAGAGAGCAAGACAACCTTTGAAGCGAAGAGGTAGTCTACAGCTCCCATTCCAGTCCTTGCTAAAGCTCTTGAATCCAGTTTTATTCGGCCTGTCACGCTTAAATCACATCACAGTGTGCACTGCATCGGTTCACAAAAAGTCCATCCGTGTGGCAAGAAGTCATGTATTTACATATAGGTACTCTACGAGATGATAGCTAACCTAGCTACGGAGGGATCCCGGATCCTCCTAGCTCTTTTATGCCTACAGGCTCTTACTTTGCGCCTGCCCAGAGAAGCCAAAACGGCCGGCAGTATTCTTCCCTCCTCCTCCTTCCTCACTCGCTGATATCCTCAATGTCATCGCTGATGAGCTCATGGCGACAATAAGGGCAATTGGTGTTCCCTTGGTCCCTCAAGCACCAGATGATACAATCAACACAATAGACATGTCCGCACGTCGTGCGAACCGCAAAGCAGTTACCGGTGCAGGAAGAGACCAATGCATCTCTGCAGATAGGACATGTTTCCTCGTCGGTGTAAGCATCGACACGTTCGAGAACGTCAGGGTGGTCAAATGTTAACCATCTCTCTCTCATTTCCAAACGAAGGCGTTCTAACCTTTCCTCGTGTTTCGTCTCGAGCCTATCATGCAATTCCTTGAGTACTTCTTCGCCTTTTGCTTGAGCTTCAGTCAGGTCTTGGTACTCTTGATTGCGCCTGGCGATGATTTCCGGATGGAGGAAGATACTGGGATTGTTCCTCCACCAGGAATTTTCTTCCAGCCAGTCCCGGTATAGCTTCTCTAGAAATTGATACCATATTTTGGCCTCGTCGTTCATCTCCTCTACAGGCAGGCAGGTCCAGCTGGGACCTCGTTCTTTTCCGTACCAGTAATCATTGGAAATGTCCTCTTGGCCTTTCAATCTCATAAGAGCGTGGAGTTTCATACATTGGCGATGGAAGTAGCGGCCCTTCCAACTGTCATCGTCTCTGTCCCAAGACGCTAGCTTCTGTGTGTCATCGAACTCGTAGACGCCTTCGTTGGGCTTTAGTACTTTCCATGTTGCTTCTGTCCAGCTTATGTTATCCTGGTAGAAGACTTCGCAGCGGGGACAGAAATATCTGTGCTCTTGTGGTGCCCTCCGTATGCTGGGACAGTTAGTCCCGTCATTGCAGTTATGTCCGTGGCGGACGGTTACTGTGACGTGGCCGCAGGCCTGGTAAAAGCATTCTTCGTGGAGACAGTGCTCGCTCGGGATGTCGAAGTCTGTTACGATGCGCGGCATCTTGATCTCTGTGAGGTTCTGGTTCTCCTGCTGATTTCTTTTGTCAACTTTGAGAAAGATGTTGGTTGTGTTTAGTTTTGAGATTGTAATTGGACTTCTTGTGAGGAATTTGTGTAGTACTTATATGAGATGAATATGCAATGTTTTGTTGAATTATGGTACATTGTTTTCGACATAATAGGAAGCTAACTCGTTGTTGTTCTTGAATTGATTCGATAGAATGCCTTTGTTGCCTTTGAGAGTATCGTTTTCTTTGAACACGAGATTATTAACCTCAGAGCGCGATTAATTATGTTATGAAGGCGGACATGAAAGGAGGAGAGGTGTCTAGTCGATGCAAAATTGGTTTATGGACAATGGAAACTTCTTTGCAGGCTTGACAGTGGTTTTTAGTATAATCTACCGCCAAATTCTTCACTAACAGGATCTAAAACCCTTATTGAACTCACATTAGGCAGAAGAATTACCGTTCTAGAAGTCTTTTCAGGGGCCAGTGAGTTGTGGTTTACATAGGAAGGATTTACTTTGCATGTAGTTATCCCACTTAGTGAACTTCTTACTGTTGGACAGC
Organism: Pezicula carpinea; assembly: GCA_026119845.1. Lineage (NCBI taxonomy): Eukaryota > Fungi > Ascomycota > Leotiomycetes > Helotiales > Dermateaceae > Pezicula > Pezicula carpinea. Next base: position 253,183 of record JALRMK010000036.1, on the reverse strand, counting down.
CAAAATTACAAAACGCTATTTCCATAGGTCATCTTTCATGAAACAGTACGTGCCGTACAGACAGTAAGCTCAATGATTGTTATTTTTAAGCCGTTCAGCTAATATTTTCGCTACCATGCTATCAATAGTTTCAATCCTACATTCTTGTCAGGTCTTTTCACTTTGCAAACATTCATCAAGTCATCTTTAATATGCTAGTAACTCTTTTCATTAATCAACCCATAAATTTCAAGGAAAGACAAAAAGAAGTAAATAAGAATCTACCTATAAGAAGCAACTTAAACACACCACATAAATGCAAGGAGGAAAAGGCAGGAGGGAGACGCGACGAAACTTACCACTCAAGAATGGTCCCAAAAGCGCTATAGTAAAAGCACATCCACCAAAGAACATACACGATAAAAGCTGAAATCCAGACAACATCAACTAAGTCCTGGACGTACTCATCATCAGAGCGAGGATCGAAAACGGTCCACTGGATGAGACGCAATAAGAAACGCCTTACTTCAAAATTCGCTGCGACCTTTACCAACTCCTTGAAGATGGTCGGGAACTTGGTCTGCTGAGCAATGCACTGCTGGCTACCTATCTCGACCAGGCCGCATGCGACGTGGAATACGGGATTGAAGAGGTGGTGGAGTCGCTCGATGAGGAAGAAACCTAGGTGGACGTAGCTCCAGAATTCAATGACGACTAGTGTCATGTAGAGGACGTCGCAGATCAGAAGACAGAGCTCTGCGTCTGGATTGAGTCGACTGCGCAGAGAGATGTATCTGCGGTACCTTTCCTCTCTGCCGCGTGGTGAATCCATAATGGATGTGGTTTTTTCTTTCTTTTTTTCCTTTTTTCTTTTTAGAGTCTTAGTTTGGTTTGGTTGTTGATAGTTGTGTTATCAGGCTTGTGTGTTGTATGTAGCGTGTTGCTTATCTGCGAATACGTTGTGTTTGATGATTGACCTCAGATGAGACGGGACTGACGTACTTATAAGTGAGCTACTTGATCACAATGTATTGTTATTCTATTGTTGTGGGCAATAGCCACCAACAATAGCTTTGAGAAAGATATTTGTATTGTTTGATTTCTCATTGACAGTTAGTGAAGAGAGCGCTATTCCATTGTTACGTGAAACTTACCAACAAAGGCAGCCACCAATATATTATAACGAAATTATAGAAATAAAAACCGCAAAGAGCACTACAAAGAAATAGTCGGCACATCATTAAAGAAATATCGAGAATGAGTCAACCCAGCCTAACCAGGTTAGTCCCCACAACATCATAAGATCCGACTCCAACTTACAGTTCTTCAAAACCAATTCACGAAGAGAGCATTCGACCTCTTCATGGACACACTTAGTCCTCGTTCTTGGTGCTCACCGCCTTCCTAGCAGTAATCTCAATCTCAACCTTCATCTCCTCCTTCATAAGTCTACCCTCCATCATCGTAGCAGCCGGTCCCACCTCTCCCAACCACTTCCTCGTAACTGGCCAGATCTCCGAAAACTGCTGCCTATCAGATAGTATATATTTGACCCTCACCACATCCTTCATTGAAGCACCAGCTTCCGTAAGAGCGGCGCTAATGTTGTTGAATGTCTGTTCTGCTTGCGCTGTGATGGACGCTGAGATCTCGCCCGTTGAATAGTCGTACCTGGAATCTAGAGTGAGTGACCAAAGGCAAGGCTATAGTGTGATCAATCACCGCTTACCCTGTAGTACCCGATACGAAGATCCAAGACCCGGAGACGACAGCGCGGGAGTAGCCTATTTCGGCTTCAAACTTGGAGTCGGAAGAGATGTTACGGCGTTCCATTTTGTTTGTGGTTGGGTCGAACAACTTTACGGTAGAATGTAGTGGAGTGTGAAACGAAGATCTCGAAAGAGGATACTTGGACAAAGTAAATAGGGAGATGAGTCATATAGAAAAATCAGATGCGGAGAGTGTCTCGTGGCTTGGCTTGCAAGAGCATGTTGGGAGCTTGTGAAATGGTTACAGAAGGGTGTAGCAATGTCATCGCTGGCAGGGTGTCAACGCGGTAAACACGCCTAAATGGTACTTGGAAAGTGTTTTGATATCGAAATCATCCGTTGAAGACAAGGGAAACGTCACAGTACCCGAATGGAGCCTCGTTGGATATCACAAAAGACGATAAGCTAGCAGCACCATATACAGAGTACTTCCGTAGTTGCGAGGTATAAGGCTCTGCGCTAACAGAACCTGAGGAGAAATGGTTGAAATAGTCGGCCACCAAATGACAATTTGTATATCTCTCTTCTCCGCCGATTGTGCATCTCCTAGCTAGTGTAGCATACGTAGAGACAGACATTGTATTTCCATCCTCAAGCATCTAAAGCTGTTAAGCGTGATGCTAGTTTCCTCTTGTACCGCTCAGCAAAGAGGTACTGTTGCCCATTCTATCATTGTTCGTTCGTCTTCGAGATGACCGGGCGGATACTGGTATTGAGGGATCTGGCATATTCCATCAAGACACTGCCGTCGGAATTCGAAGTTGTTCAATCGTCGAGGTGATTTGTTGTCCGCGTCTCGAGGTGTTTCGTCTCTCAGTCCCCATCTCCTTGTTCTCTCAATACCCTTACGTATAGCACAACACTCATAGTATAACACCCACTACGCAGGATATTCGCGAACACATATATATTGATTCCAGGCGGGCGCATACAATTGAGTAGTTATGCGGTGCGAAGAGATTGGAAGGGAGGAAAACGACGTGTCGAATACGAAGCAAAGCAAGCTTGAATCAATCCACGCTAGACTAACCCGTTGCGTCTTCCCGCAGCCCTCAAAGTGATGGGGCTTGACGATGTCTCTCTCTCAACTTACAAGTGGGATCAAGTAATCTTTATGGACTCTTGGGTGTTGGCAGAACTGGTACTGATGGCGGCGTCTAAGAAGATGCAACGTGCCAATACTACGGGTCGCATGCGAGCGCCAGCGCCGCGGCGAAGGCAAAGCGATGGCGATGAGATAAGCGTCTCATGGACTCGGAGAGGATCCAAGAGGATGAAGTATTGATCTTCAATTGCCGTCTCTCAAGTGCAACCACCCTTATTTCTCCGCTATTCGCCCTTACCGATCTCCATTTCTACAAAGCTATCGCCCATCCTATTGGGAACCTCTTGAAGTCATGGTTGCGATTGACATCCTCAAGTTCGGGGTCTCCTCACCAGGCGACACTTCTCCTTTGCAAGCTCTCAAGGACAAAGGGTACCAGCCAGACCAGATACTAGCTGTAATCGGGAAGTCAGAGGGTAAGTAGCGGGTGCCTTCCAAAGCCGATGTACGCAACATGAGATCCCGCTGACCGTCCAGGAAATGGGTGTGTGAATGACTTTTCCCGGACTTTGAGCACAACCGTCTGGGAACCCCTCATCCCCGATTCAGCCGTTACCGTCTTTTCTGGAGGTACTGAGGGTGTCTTGAGTCCACACGTTACTTTCATTGTGAAGTCTCCAGAGCCTACAGGTCTAAAAGCAGTAGCCGGCCATACCCGAGACTTCAAGCCACACGAAATAGGTACAGCAGCACAAACCAAAGAAGTAAGCTTGGTTGTACAATCATTGTTAGCAGAAGCAAATATCGCCGTGGCCGACGTTCATATGGTCTTGATCAAGTGTCCTCTCCTAACTTCTTCGAAGATGGAAGTTGCCACAGCCATGGGGAAGGTTCCAGTTACATTTGATACGTACGAATCCATGGCAAAGTCACGATACGCAAGTGCGGTCGGCATTGCTATAGCATTAGACGAGATAGGAGTTGATGGTTTGGATGACGCTATGCAGTATGAGGATAGCTGGGGCATTAAAGCAAGCTGTAGTTCAGGGGCCGAACTTGAAAATTGTCACATCCTGGCTATTGCGTCAGACAATGGACATGGCTCTTTGCGCGCAGTGTCGGGTTACATGGAGGATGCAATCGATGCATCGGCTATTATGAAGGCATTGGACCAGGTCAAGAATGAAAATGGCAAAGTGCTACAGGTTTTCGCGAAGGCGGAAGCAGACCCGTCTGGTAAAGTGCGTGGCAAGAGGCATACGATGAATACCGATAGTGATTTGCATAGTACAAGGCATGCAAGAGCGGCTGTTGGAGGACTCATTGCAGGATTGGTAGGAGATACAGAGATTTATGTTAGCGGTGGCGCTGAAGGCCAGGGCCCACATGGTGGTGGTCCTCTGTGTGTTTTGTATAGCGTATGACTGTACAAGGAAGCCATCAAAACAGAGACTCTGAGTTTTGGTAACTGGCATAGAGAAGTGGCGTGTTAATATCCGGCTGTTAGTTGGCTGTCAGGCTAAAAAGCTTACTGCGACCTCTTCACTGCTTCTACTCTGTCTTATATTAACCGCTCGCTTGTATGCACTTAATTGTCCGTATTCATTTATGCTTAACCTAACCGCAGAAGTTTCTGTCGTTGATCTATCTCTCCTTAATGAATATCATTATCTCGGAATGTTCTCGACCGAACTCGTGACACTGTATTCACTTAATAACGGCGAAGTTATAAAGCCTGCTGTCCGGTATTCTGTGCAGGAATTTGTCTACAAAAGGAGCCTTGAGACCACGATTGCTGGACCACTTTCAGTTATAACTATTGTCAAAAGCTCGCTAGGTATGTTGTACATGTACTTTCCTCGCTACCTCGAAGGTAACTAACCTGTGCAGATACCGCCATGAAAGCCTCCCTCATTGTGCTGCCTCTGCTGGCACTTGCGCAGTCCACCCTTGCTCTACCCCGATGGATTCCCAGATTCGAGGCTCGCTCATCCGCCATCAACGAGGCCGCCAAAGCTGATACTCAGGCCGTTAAACGACATGGCGTTGGTTTTACTACACGCAGTGTGCCTTTGGGACGACCCCTTTCAATACCAGCATCTCCCCCAATAATTAGGAAAGCTGCAAAAGGACTCAACTCTTGGTCCAATACCTCGTCCTCGTTTGCACAAGGATCGTCGTCCGCGACGAACAGCCTTCCCCTGCCTCTTTCTACAGGCACCTGGATCAACACCACAGTACCAACAATTTCACCGTCCAGCAGTCCAGCACCAACAATTATCAACTCTACCAACTCGTCCAGCAGCTTCCATGCCATTCAACGAGGATTCCAAAGAAGAGATGTTACTCCAAGCCTGGGATCTGGTTCACGCACTGTTCTCGCATCCCCAACGCCGTTGTGGCCGATGCTCAACAACACTGAGACCTCGATTAATTCATGGACGAGTGTCCTGCGGCAGTCTTCGGCGATAGCAGTCAGCACTCGACAAACACCTGACGCCATGTCTCGAAGCGCCAACGCTTCCCACCATCACCAACATTCTTTTACACCGTCTTCATTTTTGACCCTTCCAACAGCTAACCCAGACGACCCCTGTTCCCCATTCTTGACGCTCGACCTTCAGGCACGTCAAGGTCTTGGGTGCATAAGCCGAACCGTCCTTGAGTCACCCACTCCTTCAGCACCAAGCCGAACTCATCATCACCATATACCTCGTCAAACCTTCGTGTCCCTTTCTCGTTCTGCGCTCTTGATGCCTACGCCTCCAGCAGCGATCAAGACGCATCATCATCATGCACCCGCACCACTCCCTACCCTCACTGCCTTGGACGTAGAGACAGAGATAGAGACATAGCAGTGTATGCCACGTGGTTGAGAATCCTAGGCTAGCTAGATCGTGACGAGTTCGAGAGGATCCACGGTAGTTCAGTCGTATGGTGGTCGTACTGGTTCAGGCTCTTTCTTTTACTGTCGCTTGTACTTTCTGATCAAGAGCTTGAAAGGAATTATTACGTAGAGCTATTTATGATGTAAGAGACCTGCTAGGAGCACAAATGGAATCAATTTTCTTCTGTATATTATTTCACATGCCACATATATTTGATAAGATCCTTCCTTGCTTCAAACAATGTTGTGCTTGTTGCTCGTGACGGAACACTCTGGATTATTGACCTGGACTTGGATTAACCCCCCTGATCATCAGGAACTAAAACTGTGTTGGACGACCAGCGGGTCCGACTGGGTGGCCGTTGGCACTGTGAGTTGGCGACGTACTTTGAGGCTGCAGGATACCAGACATCTGGTTCGCCACCTCCCAAACTCGAGTAACAATGCTGTTCATACCTTCATCGCCTACAACACCTCCTAGAGTATCATCAAATGCCTGAGTGTTCAGCCAAGCATCATACTCCGCTCCTTTGAGGAGCTCCCTTATTTCATTGTGGAACTCTATACAGCCCCAAAGCCTGTTACTTTTAAACTCTTCACACTCAGTATATTCCTCCAAAAATCCTAGGTCCTGATTTCCTGAAGCTCGTCCAATAGTATCGGCAATATCTCAATCTTTGCACTTAGCGAATCATACTTGGACTTGCTCCGGATCCCATATTGATCCGCTATGTTCTTCTGACTGATTCTGTGTATCAATACGTAACTTGGGAAACTCTCGGTGAGTAATCCGAGTGTAGGTTGTATGAATCTTTAGCTATACTTTTTCTCGTCTCTGTTATTGACGTAAAGCCAGGGTTACAGAACCAGCTTGGTGTACCACCAAAGATAAAGTTCTTCGTTTACCAATCAAGCTCGGCAACATTTCTTTCTCGACAAAAGGTTCGTATTTTAATAGAGGGTCCTTGTTTTCGAACGGCTTCATTTGGTGCACCATCTTGAGTGTGATCGATGGGCACGCGACTGCCAAAAAGAAGTGCATTGAACCAAGGCCGAGTATATGTCTTTTTGAAGTACATCGACGCTATTTTTAAACACGGCTCCAGTATTTTACGAGTATCTGGTCGGTTTACACACTAAACCCCCTAACACCGTTCCTACCATGTGCCAAGGATATTGTAGTGGCTCCTGGGGTTCGTGCCAAACTTCGCAGCTATAAAGAGGATGGAGTGGCGTCCAATTCAGATCGTGTAGCTTTGGGTCGGGGGGCTCAATACATCCCATTTTCGTAAGCAAATTCGTTGTGAACTTTGTTAGGTATAACGCCTGATAATCTCGAATACTGTCTAGTCTTCTCTGTTCGTCGGTAGGCTGCTTCAAAAGTTCTTCATCCTGAATATCTAAAACTGGTGTTAAGCCACTAGAGTCTCTCAGAGTAGACTTTTAAGCCTGGAAACTAGGAGTATAATGTAGAATATCACCTGCAATTTACCTTGGAAGAGTCCATGACTCCTTGCCATCTTTTAACTAGACTATAATGAATCTCAAGAAACTCCGTTGTAAGATACCGAAAAAACATTTAGGCACTAGGAGCATATCGCACAATCCAAGAGTTTCTTATAAATTATGCATCCCTCTGATATACCTGCTCCAGCTCATTCCTATAGAGCTCAGCCGTACCAGCCCTCTGCACCGTCCCCTTCCCCGACATCAAAAATGGCATCTCTGGCACCGTAAAAACGACAAACTCCCTATCCAACTGCCCCGTCGAATCAGCCAGCTCATTAGCCCGCTCAACAATGACCCAAATCTCTTCAATCACAGCACTCCTTGCCTCCGCCGTCGAAACATCAACGTCAGGCTGCAGCTCAAGCAGCACTGCAACTTTATGTCTCCCAGTCCCTGTCAGGATGCACCCTTTGACTTTGGGGTGAGAAATGATGAGCTGTTCGTGCATGATGGGGTTTACATTCCAGCCGTTGGCCAAGACAATCATATCATCTGCCCTGCCCTCATGTTTCCAATGGTGCGGCTTCGTGGGATGTGGCGAGTAGAGATCCGACATGGAATATTCTTGCAGGTCAGGAAAGTTTTTGAAGATACCTTGGAACTTCTCAGCGGCTGGAGTTTTGATAAACACGAGTTCGTAGAGCTTGCATGATCCCGAGCTTTGTGATGGGTTGGTTATCCGGGGGCGAAATTCAATGCCGTTGGGTTTGGTGGGGATGCAGACGTAGTTCCAGTCAGTAGGATCGGTGGCGTATTGGACTAGGGCGCTGGTTTCGGTGCTGGCTATAATATCTAGAAGGTGAGTTTCCTTGGAGATGATTTCCCCGGCCGCTTGGGGGAGTTGACCTATTGTGACATCAGCTAAAAGAGAAATGCCATTAACAGAAGAAGTCACGTACCGCCAGTATAAGAGATATATTTCAGGTTGCTCAACTTGGAGACAATCTCCTGTACCTTGGATACCTGGTCCAGGACCGAGGGAATACACTTGGCACTATCGACATTCCCGTAATCTAGAACCTGGCCAAAGATTTCCGGTGTCGCAAGACCAGGAGGCCCAAAGACGATAGTCTTCTCCAGGAACGTTGTCTCCACGATTCCTGATCCCAAAGCTGCGCCATGGAAGAGTGGAAGTGTACTATATGTTCGTTGTGACTTTCGATATACATCACTCCAGATGACGTCGCGACCATCGTCAGAGGGTGGAAGAGTGCAATGTGCATCAATCGTTCCAAAGGTAGCATGAGTCCATATTACGGGTTTTGGAAGACCAGTTGAGCCGGACGTGTGAACAACCATAGCGGGATCGTTGCTGGCTTCGTTCCAGGTTTTGGTGAAGGGGTATGATTGGGTGGCGTCGGAAGAGAATAGGATGTCTAGTTCTGGCATTACGAATGTACGCATTGAATGTGCTGAGATGATGTTGGAAATAGGAAATTCTGATGTGTGGACTAGGATGTTGCAGTTGGTCTTGCGGATGAGATCCATGTGGCCTGCTATGCTGTTGCGGTGAGAACTGAAAAGGGCCTGTTTAGGTTAATACCACCTCAATTAGGTATGCAAGGGGAACGTACTTTGTATCCTGTTTTCATGGCTGCAACAAGGATAACATAATGTCGTATATCAGCATTTCCCATATATAGCACAGTCTCAAAGGTCGAACTAAGTCCGATATTCTCTTCAATGAATCGAGCTGTCCTATCAATAGCATTCGCGTAGCTACGAAAAGTGATATCCTTGAAGCCATCCGAGAGTTTTGAAGACTTTGAGATCGAGAAGCACACCTTTTCAGGTGTATCTCGAGCTATCTCGTCGATTATGACAGGCACAAGCCTTTCACCGTACGGAATATTAGTGCGAGACATGATTGATGGTGAAATCCTAAAGTACCGAGATATCAATGAAGTGAAGTTACAAGCAAGTGAAGGAAGCTGTCTAGAATGAATATATTATATCTTTTGTTGCGGGGTATAAGCACTAAACCTTCAAGATCAACAGAAAAGAGTTTTCAGAAATACGCTAGAAAAGTAATATGCTGTGCTGACCTTACGTACATCTCTGTCTTACTACCCCGCCTTCTCTCTTGAAACGTATAGTATTCTTTCTATTCAACAAACATAGAAGGAAAGACGTAGGAAAAGCTACATCCGTGGACTGTTTAAAACAAACGATGCAACAATAAATCGACTCAGCGAAGATACAAAGAGCCCCCCTCTTTTAAGCGAGCTGTGCTAATGAGTTTATACTTTGTCCGATTCACAAATATCTATAAATCCCAACAAAACCAACTTATACTACCTCATGCGTTACAATGACAGATTCCACTACCCCATTATAACATCCAACTCTCCGCAACCCCCCACACCAAGAAACAACCTCTCTTAACACCTCTATACCATAATATAAACCTCCGCCAAATCTGCCACTTCAACATCAAAACGACAAGAAAATCCTCTACGTCCTCCCGACTGCGAGACCGTCAGCAGAAGGACCAACTAAAAAGGGACCAACGAGGGTATGTAGTCCTCTATAAGAGAGAGAGAGGATCCCGAACCAAGAAGCCAAAGATACATATACCAGAGCGAGCCTATTTCAATACTAGCTTGCCCTCGGCCATGCGACACGCCTTAGCTAACCAACACAGCGCAAGTAAAACTCCAACATGGTAACCCCAAGAATTCACATCTCCCTCTCTGTTTCAAGAGCAATCACGAAGCTAACGTTAAAGAAGAAGAAAGCATGAACAATACATTGCAAGTCCCTAAGTATCAAGACGTCTCGTAATCCGAGGAAAGAGCAGGTCTACTTAGTTTCAATTTAGAAACACCTCTAAGATTCCATTATTTTGTCTTTTCTACACCTTGCTGAGAGAAATGCCTCCCTGCCAAGTCCTAGTTGTGAGATGGATACAACACTATAGCTAACAGAACGACGACGCCGAGCCTCTGTGAGTTGCCTGTAGTCCGTAGTCCGTAGTCTCGTGATGATGCCAGCATCTAGGATATATATGATGCTCCACAGGACGCTCAGTTCAAAATTCAAGACTAAAGAATTAGAAAAGAAATGAAAAGAGTGGGCGAAGAGTTGGGTGTTGATATCGGATATCAAAGATACGCATGTCGAGACACATGTATACAAGTCAAGACGTCCTCGGAACCCAAGGTTAGGAGGAATGGTATGCATTGGCTATCCTCTGATGCCAAAGGACGTTAGTTCATAACAAGACATTCGCCAGCACAAAACAAAAAGTCCCAACCCGCAAGCTCGCAATAATGACTGTGCCTAGAAGAAAGTTTGTTCATAATGAGAGGTCCGCTACCGCCAAACCAGAATCTCAACCCACAGGTTCGCAAACACGACTGCGTCTATGGGGCAGCAGGTTTTCGGCCAGTAACAGCATGACTAGACATGTGCAGTTAGAACTCAGATCCGGTACAGTGGTGCGATGATGGATGGAGCTTCTTACTAAGTATACTGAAAGTGGATACTCTTATCCTTCAAATCAGCCCTGACCTGTGCAAGGAGCACCTGGATTTCCTCTCTTTGCCACCCGAGCACGGTAGTAAACAATCGCAGGCTTATGGCCTCAAGGCCTTCTTCCAGACAGATATAATTCCACCCACCGATCTTCTTCTACGTAGTGAAGCTTGTGTTAGTATCGAGCGCCTTCCCATGAGAGACTTACAAGAAGCTTACCAGTTTCTTGTTCTTAGGCCACATTCCCATTGGAATGTTATATACTTTCTCCGTCACTTGCTCGTAGCCGGCCTCCTCAACCCACTTCTTCAAATCTGGTCCCGGCTTCCAGACTCGACCTAATTTCTCGAGCGCTTCGTACAGCATGTTGTGGTACTTCATTACGGCACTATCTTCGGGGACCGAGTCGTCGGGAGAAGTTATGCGGGTGTCCCAATCTTTGAACTCACACCATCCACCGGGTTTCGTATGTCTGCGAAAGTCAGTCCCCTCATTTTCTTTTTGAGTAGTCGATCTCAAGTCTGAAAGGTGCTTCGAGAAATGATTGTACTCACGTAAAGGCCTGGTTGGCGAGTTTGGCGTAGTCTGTTAGAGATCCTGCGAGGAACCTAACGTGCACCAGATCGAAGGGAAATTGGTAGGTCCATTCGGCCTCCACATCATCTACTTCGAACTTGACCTATACGATCTCCGCGTTAGAATTTCTTCTCTTCTCTCCGGCGGCGGGTGGATCGTCAAAGCATGCCTTGGGAGCTACCACACATGTCGCAACCGCGAAAGCATGTCTCTCAGCTCTCGAAATATCTAGGAGGGTGACAGTCTATCTTGAAGATCTTGAAGAATGTACTTACATTTGGTGGAACCATGCTGGGTTGCGTTGGGCTCAAATCAACACCAAGGACTTCTGCTGATGGGTACATATCGCCTGATTTGCGGCATCAGCAGTGTTCTCACGAAAAGTAGATTCGCCGCAGTGACTTACCCATTTGAATGGCCCAGATTCCTGAAAGCATTAGCAGAGAAATCATCAGTGAGTGTTCGGGTTGTGCGAAAAGGAATCAATGTTTGAATCGGGACGTTCGCGTAAAACGCTTACCAGTGCCAGTGCCGACGTCTAAGATGCGCTGTGGATTGACGCCAATGGGTGCAAGATGCAGCTTTCCATCGATCAGCAGCGATGCCAGCTCGTGGTGCATGTCCATACGGTCGTTCTCGGTCTCATCGTTTGGCATGAAATATTCTGGGCCTGCGTCAGTGGTGCTGCTTTCGGACGGATGGCAGAAGGGATTGAAATGCTTACTTCCAGAGTGGTAAGCATGGTAGCGACGACCATTTTCGTAAGAATGGTTTATCACGCTCGATGTGAGCGAGGTCGTGTAGCTCTGTCTGTTGGAAGCAGTCAGTAGGTGGGAAACGCCCTCCTCGGGTGAAAGGTGGCCCCCAGATCCATACTTACAATGAATCGCCATACGTAGAATCTGTTTCATCGGTATCGACCTCCACCGGGCCCTCAACTGTAGTTGAAGTGTTGTCGGCACTCATTGTGCTGGACGTACAATGATCAGCGTACAAGCTGTCTGTTAGGTCGTCAACGATTGAATGGCACAATGTCCAGCAACAGACCTGCGGACACGAGCACCGTTTAAGTATGCAGACCCCATCACATCATCATGACTTCCTCGTGGAAGTTACCATGGAGAAGGAAAGCACAGGTCAAGAGCAAATTCGGTCTATGGTAATTGCCGGGAACGAATCCCAGCGCGCGGAATGTTGGATGCGCGCGAGATGTTGGATACGTTGCGTGTCCGTCTGTATCCAGCGCAACTCCGCCGATTCGCACCTACCACGACTCTTTTCTGGAAGAACACGCTGTCTCGCGCATGCCGCGGACTTGCTCCTCCATCGTTCGTCCCCCGGATCCCCCAATGGCGACGATGGGTTGGGTCGATGGGCCCATAGACGACAGGTGTGAAGGTCCGCAACGGTCCAGGTACATGTACTGTACCGCCCTGTACAGCACCGAGACAGCAAAGAGTTGCAGCAACTAGAGGCGTCGTTCTGCTGCCCTTTAATTCTCCTTCCTTTGGCGCGTTGGCGCCCGGCCTAGGGCTTTCCTTAAACCTTTCTAATGCTTTAAACTAATCTTTTCTATCTCTATAGCTTGAGTATCATTATAAGGTAAGTACTGTAGGAGACATAGTTACATAGACGTCGAGAGAGTATATTATATCATAATTAAATATTATTATATAAGTGTAAGAACAAAATGAGTTACATATATTATAGATAAAGAATCATCTAATGTTCATTTCTCAAAGTACCTAATCAGGTAGATTATAACAAACTCCTCTATCTATGTTTTAGACAAAAGAGACTTAGGTATAGATAATCATTCCAGGCTTCATCTGCCTACAATCATATGTTCATCACAACCCCATCAGCAAAACAGCACTAGCGAATACCACAAAGCCAACAACACTACTGCCCATCTGTAACCTCAGCGCGGTACTCTTCTTGGTACTCGTGGCCGCACTTCCGGTAGCAGTAGCCGTTCCATTGGCAGTGGTGGAATCAGCACTCGTACCACAGAGTCCACTCCCGTTCAAGTTGAAGCTGGGGTAGAACACCCTGGGCAAACCGGCCTCCATGGACACAGTGATATTGCCCGCTTCGTTCGCAGTAAATGTTGTACAGTTGACCACCTCGACGACTTCAGTGCCAACGGCAAAGGCTCCAGGGATAACAAGCTCGTATGATCCGCCTTCCGAACCTTGATTTGAGAAGACGGCGACAATCTGGGCTCCGTCGGGTCCCTTCCGGGTGGCGTAGGTGCTATCGTCGAGGTAGAGCTCGGTGGTTATGTTGGTTACGTAACGGGAGTCGACAGAGATGGCGTGGTTGCGGAGGGCGTTGAGTGTGTTGGTTAGGTTGTAGAGAGGGGCGGTGGTGTCGTAGCCGGTGGTCCAGAGGGCAGCGCGATTGTTTGGAGAGTAGTTTCCCTTCAGATGTTGTTCTTGACCTTGGTACACTGATTGGATTGTCAATAAAGGTTCGTGCGATGGAATCAGGACGTGAACTTACTTGTTGGGATACCGTCGGCAAGGATGGTGAATGCTATTGCGTTCTTGGCGAGCTGGAATTGTTAGTTGTGATTGGGTTTGGGGTTCTGAGGAGACTATTTACTTACTGCAAGATCAGGATTAAGCGTTGCAAAACGTGGGAGGTCATGGTTCTCGGCAAAGGTTCCAAGGAAAGTAATATTGTTGCACCCAGCATCACTTCCCGCCTCCCCGGAAATATCACTGACCATCTTCGCCAAACCCTTCATGTTTCCTGCAGTAAATGCTTGAATCAAAGGGAAGTAAGTCAAGTAGTTTGGGAGTCCGTCCATGAAATTCTGATACCTGCATACGTCGTCGATAACACCACTGTAGATTTCACCAAAGGTGAAGACGCCGGCGTTCTCGACGAAACTCTGTAGGAAGGAGTCGGTTACGTGCTTAGCGGCATCGATGCGGAGACCGTCAATGGAGTAGTTAGAGACAAGCTCTTTGATCCAGTCGTGTGTCATGGTCGCTACTTCATCGCTCTCGGTGTTCAGATCTGGAAGGGCCACCGTTTCGGCGCCCAGCCAGCAGTCCTGCGCGATGGTTGTGTCTTCATAATCCGTGATGTTGCAGTATGGATGGAAGTACTTTGCATCGTTCCACGGGTGAAATTTACTGTAATCGATCACAGTCGTGTTGGTCATTTTCCCGTCAACCGGAATAGCCACGTCGTTGATGACAACATCCACCATCAAGTACATATTGCGGTCATGCAGCGCCGTTGCCAAGGCCTTCAAGCTGTCGGCATCTCCAAAGTTGTTGTTCAGCGCGTAGATATTCTGCGGCCAGTATCCGTGGAAAGCCTCTCCGAATGCTGTGTCGTCGGGGAAGTTCTCTACCACCGGAGAGATCTGGACGGCCGTAAATCCCATTCCTTGGATGTAGTCCAACTTGTTAATCAACCCTTGCCAGGATCCTCCACAGTACTTGAACAAGTCGCAATCTGGGCTTGATCCATCGGTGACGGCGAATCGGTCAGTCATGACCTGGTAAATGGACTTGGATGCCCATTCTGTTGCCGATGCTGCTTCTGAAAGTCGTGCAAGGGCAAGGAGGGCAAGGCCCAGAGAAGAGGATGGTGCCAGCATTCTTGATGCGCTGAGCGGGCTTCGTCCCTTCGACTTGAAAATGCGATGGCCTCTCTTTCTCCTGGTGTATAGTACGAAAACGAGTGTATGAAAATGACAAGAAACAAGGTCGTAGCGACAGTAGGGAGTGGTGATGCGACAACAAACAAGAAACAACAGCACAGAGTAGGAGTAAAGAGGGAGAAGGTCGCGTTACCTCACGATCAATTGTGACATGTCGGTCCTCATATGTTTTGGGCGTCTGGCCGCCAAGAGCGATCATCTCAGTAATTCAGCCATCGCAATGCTTACCTCGTGTTCAACTGGCGGCCACGCTGGAGTAGCAGTAGCGTCCGGAGGAGATGTCAGGGCCCGTACGGGACTGCAGGATTCCGATGAAGCCTTTTTGATCCTTTGATGGCCTCGTATGTCCTCTTGGAAGCGGCAGGATACGCAGCATACCGTACGATGGTGTTGGGTGTCTCGTAAGAATAGATTTGTGGGCGCATGTGTTGGCGGGATACGAAGGATTTCGCAGGAGGCGCCAAGATGGTTGAAGTTGAGCGGCGCCAGGATGCCTCTATCGAGATTGGAGGCTTGGGGGGGGGGATCATGTGACACTTGGCGGCGGCATACTTCTCCCGGCGTCGACTTCCGAAGGTCCGGATGTAAAGCATCGCATAGGTACTGTCCTGTGCAGAGTAAGTGCAGAAATGAATCTGGATCCTCACATTGTTTCATCACGTGGCCAGCCCAGCCATGTACAACGCTTGGGAGGAAGAAGGTTTGGTAAGCAGAATGGGAACTGATGATTTATTGTGAAGTTATCAGAATCCGACCGTCGGACTGCCGCCCCACCCCGACGAGGCCATGTCGGCCCCATCACGCACTGCGAGATGCACGTGACCATGTGGAGAGGAAGCGGGCCTGCACTGGACCGTAACGTGACTACCTGACTACCTACCTGCCTTGCCGTGCTGGATCGATGGCGGGGGCACGAGGGACGGGCACTCGCAGTGTTCCCACGATTTGCCGGATACCTGCCCTTCTGGCTTCTGCCCCTCCATCTCCAACGTGACTGACGTACGCCAGCCACTGTGGGACAGCTCCGACGACACGGTAGCAAGGTCCTTCGGTCCTCAAGTACCTATAGCCAGGTATGTATAAGAACATATTGTAGGTCAAACTTTCTATCTGTGTGTGTCTGTGCCAATCTGTCCACCTGTCGCTCCCTCTTGCTTCACGAAAGCACCAAGAAGCACCAATTGTGGTTGATATCCTTACCTATCTGTACCCATCTCCATCGTCATCTCCCCCCAATTGTCCTCTGCACCATGTCGGCCATCAACAAGGACCTCAACATTGCCATTATTGGCGCGGGTACGTCCAACGCCCGTCCATACTCCTCCTGTCGGGCCCGAGGGTGCAGCTGATTGAGCAATTGACAGGTATGGGTGGTCTGGCCTGCTCCCTCGCCCTGGCGAAGAAAGGCTTCACGAACATCGACGTCTTCGAAACAGCTTCCAATCTTGGCTTCGTTGGCGCGGGAATCCAACTTGCGCCGAACATGGCGCGCGTGCTGGACCGTTTGGGCTGTTGGCAGGACATAGAGAAGGAAGCCGTCGACTTGAAGGAGACCAGTATCGTCCGTACGTAACACCATCATCCTCTTCAACACAACACCCGCTCATGAAAGTTAGAGGGTTCAACCGATGCCGAGCTTGGACATGTCGATTTGAATTATATCAGAGAGACATATGGATACCCACACATGGTTGGACATCGCTCATCCTTAGCAGGCTCCTTGTACGAAGCCTGCAAGAAGGAAGCAAGCATCAAATTTCACTTCTCCACGGCCGCGTCTGAGATCGAATCCTTCTCTCCGAAACCAACCTTCAAAGTAGCTCCTCGGGGAGGGGAACCATACACTGTAGCAGCAGATGTGTTGATCGGAGCCGACGGGGTGAAGAGCGCCATCCGCCAGAAGATGCTCGCCGAGCTGAAAGTGGATGCACAGATCATTGATACAAACCAAGCGGCATACCGAATCATGCTGAACCGCTCGCAGATGGAACACGACCCCGAGTTGCTTGCCCTCATCGATGCCGAAAAGGTAACAAGGTGGATCGGCGAGAAGCGCCATATTATAGCCTACCCAGTCTCCTCGAAGCAAATCTACAACCTCTCCACCACCCAACCCGACATCAACTTCGCCTCCGCCCCATCCGCAACCTACACAACCAAAGGTGACAAATCGGTCATGATGAAGGTATTTGGCGATTTCTGTCCAAAGGTTCAGAGGATGTTGGCTTTAGTCCCGGATGGTGAAGTCTGCGAATGGAAACTCCGCGTTCACTCCCCCCTCCCAACCTGGGTCCACGGCTCAGTGGGACTCTTGGGCGACGCCTGCCACCCAACACTCCCCCATCTCGCCCAAGGCGCAGCTCTAGCCATCGAAGACGCCGCCGTAATGGCCGAGGTGCTCGCTCTCCTCCCGGACTCGGAAGCCCGTTCCATCAACAAGGCGCTCCTCGTCTACGAAGAGCTCCGAAAGGATAGATGCGAGACTCTGGTCGAGTTGGCAGCAGCGAGCGGACGAGCATTACATCTTGGCGATGGCGCGGCCAAGGAAGAACGTGATAAGCAGTTTGCGGCGCTGAAGGAGAAGGGAGGTAGCGTGCCGGACAAGTGGGCGGATGCGGATGTGCAGAAGAGGATTTATGGGCATGATTGCATGGCTGTGGCGAGTGAGAGGTTTCCCGAGCTGTATAAGAGTGTCGGGGAGAGTACTAGGTCTTCCTTGTAGTTGGCGGAGGTAGCGGGTGTTGATTTGCCATTGTAGCCAGTAGCAGCGCAGGTAATGTCAATCTTTGAAAGGTCCATCTGTCGCCTTGAGAATGCACAGCGGTAGATATGGTTGTGGGAGATGTTGGGGTAGTTTCGTCCTACCAACTTCGGGGGAGACGCAGACGGAGACGGTCGTGAGGATCCAATTGACGCCCAGGCTCAGCGTCAGAATGTGCCGGAGCGAGGTATCGATGGCACGATGGTACTTTCGCACAGATGTTTCCCCGGGTTGTTTCTTGTTTCTTGGTTCGTCGTGGTTCGATGACGGTCGGAGCTGGACTCCTGGAATGAAGGGCTCTGCTAGACCATATCTAGCCAAGGCATGGCTTGGATCGGAAACCAAGGGAGGTAGTGCCGTGCGTTCATCTGTACGACAAGTAGACGAAGTCTCAACGTCATCATTATGTACGCACTGCAGTCCGACAGCACGAGGGTGATGCATCGTTACGTTACTCCACCCAGGTCAGGTACATGGGCACTCGTGGGGGAAATGAGGTTGATTCCAAAGAGTCTGGGATGGTGGATGGATGTGCCTTGCGCTGGGTGCAGCGACTCCTGCTACTACTCCTACTATCTACTCCTGTACAGGACATCCGATTGAACGAGGGCGCAAGAGACGGGTCAGGGCTTAATATAACCAGATGGAATCTTGCTGGCGTCTGGGCATCGGGATTGCCCTGGTGCTTTTACCACCACCACCTTGCTGTTTTCTCTGATCTGTTCGCTACCGGTATGGGAAGAAGTACTGATCTTCCCGAGTGCTCTTCGTACGCGTCCTGTGCTTACATACCGCGCGTAAGTCTGTCGGTTGACAATCTAACATGTCTGCTCCTGCGCGAGTGCCAGGGCCATGAGCCATCTCCATTCTCCTCGAGCTGTTGGGCTATGACGTTCTCATTAAACTGCCCATCCGCATTCCAAGTGCCACCTCCAAGTACCGACCGAAGCACGCGAAGCTCGCAATCCCATTACCTCACGACTTTGCATCGACTCTCACACATCATGGCGACCGAGAACGGCGGCTTTTGCAAGTACCGGCTGACACCTCACCACAACCGTAGCGGACTCGTCTGTTCACGCTGCCAGAGCTGATGTGGCTAGACTGACTCTTGCCTGGTGCCGTCTGAAGGGCGGATGAACAGTGGAGGACCGGTAGCTGTCGACGTGTTCCTGATGTACAGGTTCTTCGACTGCGCCAATTTCCTTCCATGTCCATCTCCATGTCAAGCACGAGCACCAGCACCAGCACGAGCACAAGCACCAGCACCTATGCAGGAACCACCAAGGCATGGTGCTGGTAGTCCAAAAATCTCGTCATGTTTTCTCCGCAGATCCATGGCAAAGTTGCACGGTGATCCCCAAGCTCATTCTTTCTGATAGTCGCTTGCATGACTTCATCTCTTCTCGATAGCTCTGGTGTCTGTGAGCGTCATCACACCACAAGGAACGTGCCAGAGACACAAGTATAAGGGTTTCCCTCTCGATGTTCTGTTGCGTCGACAACCCTTTCTTGATATCTCAATCACCAAGATGTTCGTCAAAGCAGGTCTCGTTGTTGGCTTCGTTGCCACAGCTTTTGCCGCGCCCCAGGTGACGACTCCTTCAACCACGACCACGGCTGGCAATGGAGAGTACACGCCGCTGCCATACTCATATCCGCAGTCACCATCCGTCAACAGCGCCGCAGTGTCTTCCGTTGCATCGGTTGCGGGCATACCAGCGTCTGAGATCCCAGGTGCCACCGATGCTGTACCACCTGTGGTCAGCAGTCAAGTGACCGGCGTAACAAGTCATGGTCCTTACAGTGGTCCACCAGCGACGACGACTGGTGCCGTGAGCAATTCACCTCTGGCATCGTCCATTCCCTCGCTCCCAGCCAACCCAACGGCAAATCGATACAACCCCAACGGTACTTTGAACGACCCCGAGCCAGCGCCATACACGCCAGCTGGTGGTCTCGGCACCAATGGTACGGAACCAGTTTACCGCGTGCAATCTGATTTCGACTACGAATCCATCCTACTTGGTCTCTACCAAGAATGGATCGAGCTTGATCTCTTTCACAACATCTTGGCAACCTTTTCCGAGGAGGAATTCACGGCGGCAGGCCTGACCCCAAGCGATCGTTTCTTGATCGAGTTTATGGCCGACCAAGAATCCGGGCACGCTACGCTCCTCTCCAACCTCTTGGGAGGACCCGGTGGAGCCACACCTCAGTGCACTTACAACTATCCTTTCACCACGGTCCACGAAGCTTTTGACTTCACCCAGAAGCTCACTCGTTTTGGTGAATCCGGAGTTTGGGGCTTCCAATCTCATCTTGACTCCCGCGAAGTCGCTCAGCTCCTCGATCAGTCCATCGCGACCGAAGCACGCCAACAGATGATCTTCCGACAATTTGCAGGACTCTTCCCCATGCCCGTCTGGTTCGAAACTGGGATCCCTCAATCCTGGGCTTGGACACTCCTCGCTCCATACATCTCTTCATGCCCAGCCGACAGCAAGCGCCTCGCATGGCAAAACTTCCCAGCGCTTAATGTCCTCAATCAACCCAACTCTGCCCGGCGCAATGCCACCCAGACAGGTTTCAACGAGACTACTGGTTTT
This sequence comes from Pezicula carpinea, assembly GCA_026119845.1. Lineage (NCBI taxonomy): Eukaryota > Fungi > Ascomycota > Leotiomycetes > Helotiales > Dermateaceae > Pezicula > Pezicula carpinea. The sequence goes on along the minus strand of JALRMK010000036.1, from coordinate 232,889 downwards.
GGTCCAGCTCGACCTAGTTCCGATCCTCCCAGTGCAGATGAGTCCTGTCTCAATACAACCGAGACCGGCTTCTCGTGCCTCGCGTCCATCTCCCAGAACCGCAGTATCCCGCTCTCGTATCCCGGTCGTGAGATCTTCCTCCAGTGGGAGAATAAGGGCAAGCCCGTTGGGCCTAACCTCTCGTACGTGACCGACACTTCAGCTGGCGCACCTACTTTCGTGCTATGGGTTTCTCAGCTCAACATCACTTACTCTCCTCTCACCAACATTACATCCGATGGCGATTTGAACTATGGCCAGACTATCCAGCCTGATGTATCCACCTATGAAGGTATGATTCTCTCCCCTCTTCAGCCTTCCCTCTCCTATAATCTGGCTTATATTAACTAATCACTCAACACAGGTGATCCGGCCATCAACGGAACCATGTTCATCGCACTAACTGATGCCGATCTACCTTACACGGCCTTCAACCTCAGCATGGTGAACCCGCACGTGGCTGCTGGTCCTTTCTTGTATCAGGCCGGATAAGCCAGAGTCTAGGTAGTACACTCTAAGCTCAAACAGTACCTACTGTGACTTGTTAAATCTTCCTGTACCTATATTTGTACCACTTTGCCTCACATGGAAGTTGTCCTGTCAAAGGATGGTTGACAACGAGGATGAAAAAGCATTGTAGAATAATGATAATCATCGGTACATATAAGCCAATTGTACATAAACTGGATTCTGATTCTAATTCTCGAATGCAATTTATGTGTATGTGAATTATATCTTAGTCTCACAGCTACGTGACTATTAAGAAGCGATTTACTTTTATAATATTTAGTCTACTACATTAATTCCCATCTATCTTTTACATCAACATAGTAAGCTTTACAATAGCTATTTACACGATTTTAATTTTTTCCTATTAACGTATCTTTCTCCTTGTGTTTTTAAATCTTTCTTGCTTTTATATGTTGATATTAGTATTTATATTGTATAGATGTAATTTGGTATCGCCTTCTTGAAACTCTTTACATGACTAATATCATCTAAAAAGCGTATTAGTTCATGGAGAGTCTAGATAGGTAGATACATGTTCTTATCCTTGGTTATTTTTAGGGTTTCTACGTCGGGACTACATAGCCGAGTCCGAGCTGTTTGTTCCACAACTGCTGGTGTTAAGAGTGGGAGGAGAAGCCACAGAATACTTGATTCTGGTACGGTGATCTATCCGTGCTTATGGTATCTTCAGATATCGTTCTTCTCTCATGTGAGAAGGAGAGATGTAACGATGCAGTGTTGTTCAGTGCTGCGAGGTGCTGTTATAAATAGTTGCTCAAGTCTTCGGGTTCGTAGAGGACCTCGTCGCTTGATTATGAATATCCTACATACTGCTGATCAAAAATGGTTTGATTAAGTATTAATTTTATACCCATCTTTTGTGCAAGGTCTACTCGTATACTCCTTTTCCATTACTCCGACGCTGGGTATCCCTAAAAACGATTCTGCTGTATAATCAACCCCCTCAAGCTATCCCCATCATCGGCCGGCGCGGGACCTCTCTCTACATCCTGCACGATCTCCGTCATCATAACGATCTCGTGAGTACTGTTCCGCTTGTCGTCTGACGACTTCTTTGAGCTTCTATCCATTGCACGGCTTTCAACCGTCGTGACTGGTCCTGCTCTGGTGAGAGTTTTCATCTTCACTGCCGACGGAAACTTGGCTATCGATGGTGCTTTGGTTCGAGTGGAGGAAGTCATATTTCGACTTCCACTTCCTCGAGTGCTTCCCCAGAGGTTTGGGAACAGACGTCCGGCGAGGGGTCTTAACATTGGAAGCGAGGCGCATATGATTGCGACGTTGACCTCGATACTTGAGAGGACTGCCGCGAGAACAGTATCATCTGTTGTTTTGTTAGTCTGGGAAATATGATCTGGGTATCGTTGGTCATTCATACACGAAGGGTCCGTTGTACGGGTAGCAATATCGATTGTTGGAATGCGTAGCAAACTTGTAACACACACCCTTGAAAGAACATCAGAAGGAGTTTTCAAGCAAGAGAACCGGCGATACATACAAGCCACCAAGACCGAAAATGGCAACGAGGGTGATTTTCTGCTTCTTGGGTAGCTGTAGTGCCCATAATGTTGGCATGGGAAGCAGCAAGATGGCGACATCTGTAGCAAGGTTGAATGCCGCGTGGATGAACCACAAGGGTCGCTTATCGATACAACGACCTCCTACCGTGGCGTCCCAGAAACGTTCCACGGGTACGCATATCAAGATGGAAGATAATATGACCAAGGTTCCAAAGCCGGCCACAACTCCCATGAGAATCCACACCTTAAGCCTTTCCTTGGTCTTGACAAAAAGGCGTTGGTATTGGAACAGGATGGAGAGTTTGATGGAAACGAGAGCTCCTGCGTAGAACAAGATGCTGATGAACAATATCTAATACGTGAAAGCGGTCAGCCCAAGGTCCCGGGGTGAGGTCTTCGAAAGCTGCTGATTTACCTTTTGCTGCATTAAGCCTTCATACGGCGTGAGAGTATTCGTGTGTTTTCCCAATCCATACTGGATTTCTAAGTAGACGTCAGTACAATACGACGCAGAGTGATTGATTGTTAGAGGTGACCAACGAAAATAAACGGTGATAGTTTGACCCAAGGAGAACATCTTCAAGCCAGAGCAATCAGTCCATTATGACGCGCCATGGAAACCAGTGAATATCGGCTTACTAGCGTGACCAGAGCAAGCCAGTCTTCGATACCAACCGTGTGAACAATCCAACCACGGACATAAACCCGCAGCGTCACAACGGTGCAAGAGAGAAAAATAAATATAGTACTGCTAAGCAGCAATTCCACGGCTCTTGGAGGAAGCATGGCGAAAGTTCCGAAAATTTATCATATGCAAACCTCGAAGCAGCAAGTTCCGGACTTGGTGAGAGTCGAGAGGGATGGGGAAATGGATATCTTTATCTTGATCATCCATTAGATGAACGTGGCTATTGTTTCTGAGAAAAATAGCTGTAACGGTGGCTTTGCCAATATACTCAAGTACATGGTGAAGGCATAAGAGGGGGGTGGGGTGCTTCCTTGTTCGAATACTAGCTTGACATGTAAGGATTAAACACTCTCCTCGCCTAAGGCTGCTGCTTCACTCGTCTATGATGCAAATGCGATGTATTTACTGGCTCCAAGTGCTTAGTTCGGTCGAAACCGGCGTGCACGTTCCAGCAGTCTGTGCTCCTCTCTGGATATATTCGCCTACAGACCTGCTTAAGACTACTACTTCCTGTAGCAGCAATCAAGGCAATCAAGCTTCCATAAAAGCCATGCCTGACTCGGGAAGTGGAGAGGCAAATTGGCGGCTGCTTCCTCCCTCCGAAAATGGTCGCATCTAGGTATATCCCCTCGATTCTCCATCTCGTACATGGTTCATTGCTTCGTGAGGTCTTTCCCTCATACATGTGACAACTGCCGGGGGAATTAAAATGTCCTTCTAAGCGGTGTATGCTGCGTGAGTTCTGGATTCTCGGCGGCTACGAATGCTGAGGAATGGGGCTGGGTGGTTTTACTTTCAAGACACGTCGTGCACTGCTTGTTCTTAGGTCGGGAACGGATGTTACCTAGTTTAATCCCTTGAACCTGGTTGTACACGCGATCCTGTACGGATGGATACCCGGCTATGTTTGACCACGATGCGATTATTGCAGTTAAGGATTGAAGGTTTAGCCGGGGCTGCAGTTGTACGAAATACCTTCCTTGATGCTTTTAAAAAGAGATGATGATATTTGCAGAAAGCGTTTGTCCAAAGCCAATCGACAGCTTTAAAAGCAATTTATTTCTTGTACGCTGCTATAGTTCGTAGACTAATACTCGCAGGGATACATAGCTACGCAAGTTTGATGTTGATCCTACTTGTGGGTGCGGTCGTTACAGATGTCACACTGATGTGTATTAAGTTTCGTCGCTTAAACCTTGCGACGTCTCTTTCCTAACATGTTCATGTACACGAATTACACTACAAGGCTGAGGCTGCGTGGGCTGATACCCAATGCATAAGCCTTTACACTTTCCTAGCTTTTTCAATTCCTCGGTCTAGACGCAAAAAGGACTTTGGTCCCTGGACTTGGCATCTCAAGTCAAGTTTTACTTTTCCAAGACCATGCAAAACCTTAGCAAAGTTCGTCTTGTTGATCCTTCCAGTTCTTGCATAAAAGCAGCCGTAGCTACCCGATCTACGAACTTGAAACCTATAAGTCCGTCGAAAGTTGCGCTGTTCGATAAGATATCCGCAAAGGCGGAATGCGGGTGTAAATTCCACCTCTTCACTTTAAATTCGACGTTCCTTTCTCGTTTAGGCCGAGCTTACAACTTAAACGTTTTTAGGCTTTCCTCAACTGTCAATTACTGTAGTTTGTACCCGATATTCTATGCAAGCAATGTCAACCTCCTAGGAGCCTTATAAATATAAAAAAGATGTCTTTTATTTTCAAGTGTAAAGTAGTTATATTAAAGTACCTGTCAAGTTAAGCTACTATAAATACTTATAATAGTATACTTAGAATACTAACTTAAGCTTTATTCTTAAGAAACCGCCTTCAAGTCTATATATATAGTTCGAAGCTATGTTAGAATAGCTATAAAGAAAGTCTAGCTAACATTTAAAGTCTATAACTTAAGCGTATATAACATTCGCGACACAGTAACCTTACTGTAATTTATAAACAACAGTACCTAGAGCTTCTAACACTTGTAATCTACATTTCACCGGGGCTAAAAATGTAATAGTAAATACTATAAAGTGTCAGAGAAGCGATACCTCGAACTACGTCGCAAAGAAAAATAATTTCATAGTCATATATATTCTGTTTCGGAAGAGGAATAGCCCTCTGCTTTTCTAAGTTCTACTACCGCCCACGTCTGTAGAACATTTTAGCTTACTTAAGTAGACTACACGTACAATAAACAGATTCGAAGGAAGTTTTAGCGTTAATATAGACTTGTTCTTTGCATTTTCAGACTAGATAATACGATTGATAACATTATCTTGGACCTCTACTCCGGGACGACTGGTTTCTTACGTATCTACCATTTTAACACGTATATAACATCTGGTATTAGCTTCTATCATTTAGTGATAGTACCTGTACTAGAAACTTGAGAATCTATGTATTACTGTTTTCGTAATTTGATTTCAATGGCAAGATATAATGGTTACTTAAAGCGTTTCTTAACAAATGTGTTAGTTTCTCCAGTCTAATTCTTTGTTGGGGCTAACCCCCTATCCCTCCCCCCTTTATTAAGCGAGAACCCCGGAGTCGGCTCTAGGCCCAGGGTTCGAAGCATTCACTGTCAACGATGAAACTCACCTTTAGATTCTACAACTGTTCTTCTTTTTATCCCGAGGCTTCTTACTCTACCATAAAATGTAATGCTAAGACACAGGTCTAGACTTGACAGCAGACTCACTCAATTGACGCTTCGCTACTAGAGCCAGAGACTTCCCTGTTCCTTCTCCGGGCCGACCTACTTTAAGTAGAAGTATGGCATTTTAAAGCTGCGGGTGGATTTTCAAAGCGCCTTTGGTGATTGTACGGTAGCTGATCTATGAAGATGGTTGTAGAATGATGGAGATGACATGGATCCTATAAGGTCCTTAAGAGCGCTAGGTTTAATGAAAATCATACTTTAATTCTAATAAGTCCAAGCGACTAGATACTACTTGATATCACAAACGAGCTTGATTCTTGAGTTTAAACTTACAGAGATAATGTAGTGGTGCTATGTCGAGGTCCATTATATTTGTTTACAAAGCTTGTGTGTTCCGTACACCAGGTACTATAGCGTCGTGAAAGATAAGCTCGGTCGGATATATCCCCGACCGAGCAATACAGCAAGAGGTTGCGAAGTATGGCATTATCCGTAACAATAACACGTGGTAGAAGAACGTTAAGGTTTATGCGCAGCAATCTAAGCAATTAGCATAAAGGCTGGGTATGCGAAAGAGTTCGAACGCTCTTTAGGGGTCTAAGTTCTTAGGTTTCGCATGGATTGCAATAATGTAAGTATCAAGAAAGTTCTAAAAGTCTAGCCAAATTATTTTCTCTGTGTTATAGGCACGAAAATTTAGATTATCTTAATACACACTCTTAACTATAATCTCTCCTCCTCTCCTCTTTCTCCACTATAGAACTTAACGTCCGCCTCTCTACTTCTTTTACAATCGGTAGTGAGCTGCTACCCTTTTAAGTTACTCGGTTAGTTTAAGTAACTTCAATGCGTACAGTAACCTAAATACATATTTTGTAGACTACCGGTATATAAATAGTAAGAGAGAGAGTATGTACCACGAGCGTCGTATGTCCTGTATCGGCACTCTCCTTATCACAGATTATGACATGGACTGTGGGGAAGCTTAAAAGGGAAGGTCATAACACAGTCTAGCGAAAAGCCAAATGGGGTTTCCGGCAATGACATAGACTGACTATTCCCCGCATCCAGTCGCTTAGGGAATGCATAATAGGTTGTAACGTTGCTATGGCTATCTTGGTGCATACGCTCTGCCTTATCAGTTCACCGGCTAACCACTCTGCTCTCTTGTGGGGAGTTAACAACTTATATTCCAGGGTTGCCTACTATTATGTATCCTGGCAGACTAGTTCACGTTCTGCCATACTGCTCTCGCTGTGAACTTTTCATGTATCTTTATTGAAGTAGTTGGATTCAGCAGTTGTGTTCTTCAGCTACAGCCATGTCCGGAACGGCAGAAATCATAGAGGATGAAGTCGTTCCAAACACGTCTCGGCCCGACCCCGAAAAGACTCCCCAAGCCTCTTATGAGCAGATTGGAGATCAGATCACGCACGAGATGCTGGAGGTGTTGGCACCTAATGGCGAAGGAGAATATATCTTGGACAAGATCAAAAACATGACCGAGGAAGAAGCGCTGGCTATCATTCAGGAAGCAATCACCTTTCATCAAGACGACTGGAATTTTCGTCAGTGAACCGTTCTTTTCTCTCTAGTCCAGTATTATTCCGGGGTAGCGACAGGTCTTTAAATTGGGATATGCTTCGCTACTCTCAAATCATGTCGTCGTCCTCCAAAATATTAGAGACGAAGCAATGCTAACACCGAGCTTCTGAGCAGCCACTGAGATGAGGGAGCGCATGAAACGACTGCTACAGGGTCCAAAGCTGTACGGTGAATTTTATGATCGTGATTTGAGAATTGATGCCACCATGATGAGATACTCGTCTCCATATCCTGGGGTCCGGGCCGTTGCAGAGCCTTTGGATAACACCGACGTTCCAGTGGAGACCATCCGGGCTTATTTCCTGGGTATCGGATGGGCAGTCATCGGTACCTTCATGTCGACCTTTTTCAATAGTAGATTCCCATCTATTAGTAAGTCGGAATATTTATTCTGCTGTGTCGTTTGACTCTCGTATTAATTCGCTCAAAGGTTTAAGCGGTTCAGTGATTCAAATCTTGCTGTATCCGTGCGCTAAATTCCTTGAGCTGGCCTTGCCAGACTGGGGAGTCACTATTATGGGAATCCGTCACTCCCTTAATCCGGGTCCTTGGACTTTCAAGGAACAGATGTTCGCTACCATTACCTACAATATAGCCATCTATACGACGAACAGCTATGGCATGATTCTGGTTCAGAAGTCACCCGTCTTCTATGGCGAGACCTTTATCACTTTTGGATACCAGCTGATGTTAACGTTGTTCGTTCAGATGATGGGAATGGGGTTTGCAGGCTATTTAAGGCGCTTCAGTGTGTACCCGGTCAAGGCACTGTGGCCCACGGTTCTGCCCACAATTGCAATGAATCGGGCTCTGACTCGAGCAGAGCCAAAGGAGAAGATACTTGGGTTGTTCGGAGATATTTGGACAATCTCGCGGTACAAGTTCTTTTATATCTCCACCATCAGCATGTTTTTCTATTACTGGCTGCCTGGCTATCTGTTTACCGCTCTCGCAACATTCAACTGGATGACCTGGATAGCCCCTACAAACGTCACTCTAGCAATACTCACTGGTTCCGGGCTAGGGCTAGGCTTATTCAATCCCATTACGACTTTTGATTGGAATGTAGCCACGTCGTCTTATGCTGCTCTAGCCCAGCCTTTCTTCAGCACATGCACAATGTACTTTGGCAGTATTTTAGGTGGCTTTATCATCCTCGGAATCTACTACTCCAACATGTACAATACGGCCTATCTGCCCATCAATTCGTCCTCGGCGTTTGCAAACGACGGTACCACCTACAACGTACAAAAAGTGGTCATCAATAATAAACTCAACCAGACACTCTATCAGGAGTACTCGCCTCCATTCTATTCGGCTGGTTACATTCTGACGGTCGGGGCGAACTTTGCCTTTTACCCTGTCTATTTCCTTTACATTATGGTCAACCAATGGACCACTGTATCTACGGCATTTATCGATTTTTATAAGGGATTGCGGTACGGCAAAGGGAATTATGAGGGTTCTATGGACGTACACAGCCGGCTTATGGCGAAGTATAAGGAAGTTCCTGACTGGTGGTTTCTGGTGATTCTGCTTGGCGCTATCATCGTTTCGGTCGTTTTCCTCAAGATCTTCCCAGTCGATACCCCTGTCTGGCTCCCATTTCTAATGATTGCTATCAACCTCGTGTTTGCCGTCCCTCTGTCATTTTTGTCAGCAACCACGGGCACAAACTTGGGACTCGGGGCCTTGATCCAGGTCATCACAGGTTTCATTCTTCCCAACAACCCCAATGCCTTCCTCTTTGCACAAACTCTAGGCTCCTGGGCTCTGGCTGGTTATGGAGACAACTATGTGCAGGACCAGAAAATGGCCCATTACTGTAAGATTGCTCCAAGAGCTGTATTCAGGAGTCAGATTGGTACAATCATCATCACTTGCTTTGTGGCAGTTGGTACGCAAGACTTCGTTCTTACAAACATCCAAGGACTGTGCACGCCTACTCAGCCCAGTCGGTTCACATGCGCAAATGATGGTTTCCCATTGTACGCTAGTTCACTCATGTGGGGTCTGCTTGGCTCTGACCGGATGTTCAACTCGCTTTACCCGCTCTTCAAGTGGTGTTTCCTTATTGGTACAGGTATTGCCATTGTGTTCTTGCTTGGACAAGGCCTTGGAGTAAAGTACCTACCCGGAGTCCGAGAAAAGTTGCAGTTGAAGCTGAGACCGAGAACATTTGCGCTTTTGGACCGAACTTTGTTTCCCTTTGTGGCTTCGCTGCTCTGGCTTAATCCGATCCTCATAATTCAGGGAATCCAGCACTGGGCACCGTCTAATTTATCGTACAAGACTCCGGGCATAATCTTGTCCTTCATTTTCATGTACTGGCTCCCACGTCACCGGCTGGCGTGGTGGGAGAAGTACAATTACACACTATCAGCCGCCTTGACTGCTGGGGTGGCTGTCAGTGGTCTTGTGATGTTCTTTGCAGTTGGATATAACCCGAAGAGCCTAAAGTGGTGGGGTAACGTCGTTAGTTCCTCTGGCGTTGATGGGTCTAGTGTTGGAATCCTTCCAATTCCTTCAAGAGGATACTTTGGCCCTGAAAAGGGGAGTTTTCCCTAGAGATAAACCTGTCGATATACAACGTAATATTACGAGAGGTATAGAACTTTGCCTGAGTCGTAGTGGTCAAATGGTGAAGTAACACGCCTCACTCACTCCCATTCTACTCGATTTCCAACTAGTAATCTCGATATTCTTCACAGCACGCCACTCTGTGATTGCGTACTCCGGTCCCTCTCCCCCTACTATACGTAGTAAAGTAGGGCTTTTCTTAATTTACTAGGTCAAGGTAAGTAAATTATCTACAGCAAATTAAATCCATATTTTCTAGCTGTTATTTATCTATACTAATACTAGAAGGATTAAAGGTAGGATCCTAATTAGAGGTGGGTGGGATAGATGTTCTACAACCACTCCTACTCCACTCTCTCTACTCTTTCTTTTATATAATTAATCAGCTGCGACATTTTAATTTAGTGCAATATTTCAAGCAAAATATGTATAGTAACTTACATATATGTTTTCTAACTAGTATTCCACCTTCGTACTTCATCAGTTCCTGGCCCTTCTTACTGAGAAAAGATAAAACCATTGAGTGTGAATTCCAGCGCTTGGTTGCATACTGACTCAATGAACGTGAAATATCCACCTCCAACAAGTGACACATTCAGAGTCACAGAAACATCTGAATAGTCAAGTCTAACAGTTATTTTGTCAACAAGTATTTCTTGGGATACACTGGTAGTAAGAGCTCCAGATCCAGAAGCAGGAGCACAAATAGACTCCCTGTACTCTGACTTTGGGGACCCAAATAAGATGAACTGGTTGAAGTTGGACGAGAAATTTGAGATGAGGTGGGTACTGTACTGCTTGGTATTAGTGTATACAATCGTCCCAGATGTTGCTCAATGTCTTGGCTGTGGTATTTATCGTCCCAGTCAAATTTAGTTAATTACTCTTCGCAAACGTACTGTATTTGAGCCAAAATACGAAGCTCAGGGTAAGAGGTTAGGTGAAAAAGTAGATTGGAAATTACGATATCATTTCACAAAGCCGGGTGGTTCCTTTTTTTAGTTTGAACGAAGACTTCCCACGAAGGACCTTTGTATTACATAAAATGGGTATTTGAAATTTCCTCAGTGCCATTGCGTCTATAAAGTCCAATAAACGCCGTGGAACAGATAAATCTACGCGCTATATTGCGACTAAACATCATATGAAGGGACTGTGACAAGAGACGGTCTTCTTTTAAGCTCGTAAAAGGCGGATGACAGATTGAGGTTAGCGGCCATGGTTTCTGATACCTTTCTTCTAAAGAAAAGCGGTCTTAGAGCTTTATATTACAATGTTAGTTGCAGCAAAGTGGCAATACTAGGCAATAAGAGTGAGAGGCTGCGCACCTGGTACCGAAGCACAAAAGATGCCTACACAGCATTCAAGAAGTGACCATACTACGATTGGCGCTGAGTCCCACAAGATATCGTCCCCATGGTATAGAAGTTGGAGAGCATAAAGTCGTAAACAACTGAATTGTATTAGCATACGTGCACTGCTTCCATTATGCAGATCAATATATATGAAAGGAAGAACTGACCTAATAACAACAGCGAAAAAGCTTACACCAAAAAGGCATATCAAAAGTACCCTGTCACTTAGACTTCGTCGGATCTTCCAAAGCAACCTCAAAGGTAAGACGAAGATTGCGAAATCGGTGAAGACATTGTATATCGCAACAACTGTGATACTGTCAGCAACCACATATAAGATTATTGGGAAGTGGCATGCTGGGAATGACCAACAGTAGATAAAAAGTTTAGTGTTTATGCAGGAGCCCGGAATTGATGGGTCCCAGACTCGCGCATATGGTATACATTTCAAACAAAACACAATGACTTTGATTGGGAAGATTGCAGTAACTAAGACGATGACTATCCAGGTTATAATGCGTAGCTTTGTCTCACGGGGGACTATATCCTTCTGTCAGTCAGAGTACCAATAAGAAAGCGAAAGCTTACTGAATTTCAAATAAAAGACCAAAATCGAAATCTTGGCGAAATAAATAGTCGCATTATATGTTATTTCCAAACCTAGGGTAAGCTGAGTCTTGTTAACGAGGACTGAAACTTTCCCAGATATACACACGACTCACTTTCGATCCAAGTACAGCCCACCCCGGATCTACATCCGCAATATGTAGCCCAGTCCCATTCTCAGCCAACAGTATTGCGATCGTTGAAAATGCGACCACAAAAATCTAAATATTTGATTAGCCTCCTTATAATTCTCACTGTGGCAAGTCGACTATCATACCAGCGCAAGCAGCATAAGCCAGTCGTCCGAACCAAGTTTCCCGACAACATATCTCCGAGAGATGAATCGAAGAACAACTATGATAACTATAGTATGATAAGATTTCTGTTCCAGCTTTCAACAGATTGAAGATATACACACCAGAGACTCCAAGAGATATACTCGCTGCTGCTAGTACGTGATGCTGTCTTGTACGGATCATTTTACATGTCAGAGAAGACCCTGTTGTGGCAAAAGAAACAGAGGGCTATATATGAATTATGTTACACACCAACAACTGTTAGCTCTCTATTTCTGTGCTAACCAAACTCAAAGTGGTTCTTGCTTATTTGCCCTCTCGCTTCCGTTCGCAGACTATTGCTCGCGGCGGTGCCGTGGGCGGTGCAAATGGATACTCGCACACCCGGCCATCGAAGATTACTAGAGAAGAATTCTAGAATAAGTAAAAGTGGATCCAGGGGTCTAAACCGGAGACTGGTTATTCATCTATGCTTCACTGTGTCAATCAATTGGTTAAATTGTCATGGGCCAGGCTATTGAGTGAGACTAAGATGTACCAAATCTCAACTAACATTCCTCGACGTTGGTTTCATGCCGGAACATCCGTTCACCTAAACAATGTGTTATAGCGGCAAGGAGCATCTGAGAGGTTTTCTCAGTATGGTCGAAGGAGCAGCAATTATCTTGTACAGGTATCTTTGATGTCGGCGCTGCAAGTTCTCTGCGACACAGCTTATGGCGTGAAGGTTCATTTTTGGATGCTTTCCGCAGTTTCCGAATCCTGTCAGCAAATCCTGAATCTGTCGAAACTAGGATACGCATCCGGAAGACAGATTTCTTGAACGCACTATTCCCGAAAGCCTCCAATTCTAGAAATTGGCTAGAGAAGTGAAAACGGTTATAGGGAGAATTAGCAGCGCTTTATTCTTACTCTCAATCATTTTCATGAAAATGGCAGTATCAAAAGCTGCGGAGAAATACTGATTAATTTTGTGCAAAAGCTCAGTTCCATTTCGGCTGCAACTAGCAGTAATACAGAATGTCGATTTAGCACTGAAACCTCAGCAACATTCCAGACCCTGTTGTGAAAACGTGGAGGAAATTTTGTGTAGAAGTATTCATAGAGACTTCGCAACTGTCCAAATCGCCTGAGTAATCTCTTCCGTCCAGTCTTTTGCCTTCCCTAAATTCCCTTCACTCAAGCCCTCAACTATCCCTGGAAACACGACACCATCATAACCTTTCCAGAGACCTGGTGCAAAAATCTGTCATCTGTTAGTAATTAGAAATTGACTGTCAGGTTTGGAAGTTTTACAATATGCTTGAACCAAGGTCGACCAGGCAATCCACCTTTACTTCTCAAAAACGCTTTCTCAATACTTTTATACTTTCCATTGACATACGAAATCCGACGCTCTGTGCAGATATCCAAACACTCCTTGTCCAAGACCTCAGAACGCAGATACTGAGCTTCAGCATCAAGTTTCTCTGCAGAAACTTTGAAAGCTGCGATGCTGTCAATAAGAGGTAGCAGATAAATGGCTTCGCCTGCTGATTGCTTCAGTTTAAGCGCATGCTTCATCAGTTCTGCGGCATATTCGCTAGCCAAGAAGGGTAAAACCTTCGTCCCTGCCAATCGAACTGCGAAGATACCCCATAGTTGTGTCATCGCTAAATGTTTCTTGAATCCGACGTCACCAAACTTTTCTACCCAGTGATAGCTGTCGTAGTTCGAGTGGTATGGAAAAACGACCTTACTCTCGCCGTTGAAACCCAAGTTCACTGAGGGAACTCCCAAGTGGTCAAGAAATACTGTATAGTCGCTTCCGCTGCCCATCACACCTAGGGTTGGAATCACTGGCTTGAAACTCTGATTGTTCTTATTGTAGTTTTCAAGCCAATCGGTGTACACTGAATTGCCTTTGGTCACTGGAGATGGGACGATGCGAGCAACTTCTCGCAATAATTGAGCTAGCAATGGACTGCCTTGTGCTCCAAGTATGGACCCACCACTAGTCGCTCCATCGACGTTGATATCTTTTATCTGATTAGTGGTGTTCAAGCACAAGTGTCCAAGGCATGTACGTACAAGCAACGCAGTTTTTGGTCAGAATTTCTCGGTTGTCTTCTCCCCATTCAGTAGATCCAAGTAATCCATATTCTTCGTCATCCCAGGAAGCTAAGATGCTACAAAGTATGTCAATTGCAGTTTCAAGAGTGTAGGGCCAACTTACATTGTCTTTTCTGGTTTCCATCCCATTTCAACCAGTCTTCCCAAACCCCGCGCTACTTCGTTAATTGCAGTGCTTCCACTGACAGGATCGACAGCTCCGCATGACCAAGAGTCGTGGTGATTACCGAGAACTATCATTTCCTCTCCTGATCCTTTGATACTACCGATAACATTGTATATTGGCTGATATGCATAAGTAACTATCAAAGATTTAGCTGCCGAAACACAAAAACTGGGTAGCCATCCCCTAACCTTCATTGTTTAGAAGGACTTTTGCTGTACTTGGACCAGTGAAATATGGTACCTCATCTAAACCCCCCTGCCAGTCACCATCAGGGCCTCCAATTTCAGATGGGCTGAGTCCATGGCCTCTCAATACTTGTAGAAATGGAATGGCGTCTGCAAATGAAAGAGGCAATGATGGAATCTTGGGGATCGCCTTGTATGGGTCTTTTCTTTTGGTGCCATGGCCAGGTAAACTGGGATATCCAGGAGTTGTTGGGTCTCCGGCCCATACTCCAAAGAACTCCACACTACCACGTTGGATACTTTCAGGATGTCTGGCTGGGCCATCTGGGTAATAGGCGTATCCGTTCTTTGCAGTAAATTCTCCATCTTCTTGAGGGTCGCTATAGATCAATACCCCAGCCGCGCCGAATTTCTCTGCAGCTCGAACTTTGAGTCCTCGAAAGATCTTCGAGTACTTGCAAATAACGATTTTGCCTTTCACGGATATGCCTCGATCAGCTAAAAGTTGGAAGTCCTCAAGGCGTCCAAAATTTGCATAGACTAACTCGGAGCACACCTTTCCACTTGCACTGAAGCCGTGAAAGGCTGAAAGGCCATTGGCTGGGGATGATGTAGGATCGGAATCGAGCTTTGGTTCAACGAGCTTGGCGCAGTATTTGATTCTCCCATCGCCATCATGTAAGGACAGTGACTGAGAGACTGGGAAATTCTGGAGAACATCGTAACGCACAAGTTTACTGGGAATGCCGTACTTGATCCAGACATCTCGAATCCGCTCGGCGTGTGCGAGATCACCTGCAAGATGGGGTTCAGCACTGTACAGCTTCGACAAGTGTTGCAATTGCGCTACGTCAGGCGTCCGGAGCATAACATTTTCGACATCGCTCTGACTCTCGAGAGGAATCCGCATCGTGAGGAGGACCAATTAACTTATTTACGAGATGAATGACAGAGTTGATGTGTTCTTGTGTCGTTATCAGTTGAACCATATGCGAAAGTTAAAGGTGGGGGTTGGTGTATCTGCCGCTTTCCCCTGGCATCGAGTAGCCAAAGGCTGCAGGGGAATGGTAGGCCCATTGCCATGGACTTCAGCATTCAATACACTATATTTCTAGCTTAGGGCAGACAATTGTTGGTCGTCATTTTTAGCAGTATTGACGTACAGATGTGTCAGTTATTTGGAAGACTGGATGTTTTCTTTAACATATCTGCTGCTAAATTAGATCTGAGAGCATCCATTACCGACTCTAAGCACAATTCTTATGAAAAAGCAAATTTGCGCATCATGGGATACGATTTGTCCTCGGGTAACGTTGCAGATTCTATGGCCATTCTTCAAGTCACTCGAGTTTGTTCTGAGATATTGAATGAAATCAAGTAGTGACGCGTTAATTTTCTTTTCGCTGTATATTACTCCACTTCTCACAGTGGTCTACAATAAGATCTTAATTAGTAATAGTTGTAAAATTGTGACTATTAATGTTCCTCTATCATTTCTATACTTACTAATCTTATTACAAGTCTAAAGCCGGATAATAGGGTAGAAATAGAGTACCGAGGTAGTAAATCTTGATTATAAAGTCCTGGAAACTAGCCTGGGCTAAGATAGAGCGCCAGTTCAACTATAACATACGTTGTGCTGGACATACTAGAGCTAACTAAGAGGTCTAGCTTGAGTTACAAAAGGTAGCTTTAGGTAGATTTAAGGTAAATTAAATTATGAGAAATTAACCACATATATCAACTACTACTCTTATGAACATCAGAATACAATCTAGATAATCAACAATATTAACTTTCTCATCTGGTCTCGTATTGAATTTTCCACCAGGTCCACACACAACCCCTTCCATCTCAAGATTCTTAAAGAGATGTCCACTATCGGTGCTGTAAGAGCAAGTGAGAGCAAGCACACCAGTAGGCTGGTCATCTCTTCTCACTCCTCTCCATGCCCTGTTGACCTCTTTAACAACTTTTGCTTCTTTGGAGACTTCAAAAGATAAAATAGTCTGCTCAGATCGTTGACGCAACTTGTTACTTCAAAACAGGAGCATTTGAAACGACCAGCGCAATTACCGTTTTAATGTCTTTCATAACTGATTCTTAAGTCTATCCAGGGCCATATCGAGCACTTTCTGCCAGTTTGCAGACATCAGCTACTTGACTCGGTCTCTATTCTCCGAAATCCTTTCCAAGAGCTCCGTGCACCATACCAACATGACACCTGTTACATTTCAAATGCTCGGCTGTTTTCGCCCCGGAGAACTTCGTCCGGTTAAGCCTTAGAATAAGCTCACAGGCTGCCTCGATAGCATCCACGCCTTCATCTCGAGCGCACATGTGTCTCGTAATTCCAGTCAACTAGATCTCGAACACCAAAGCTTCGGTATGCATTGTGATGGCTCTGATATCACTCGGTTCGTAGTCGATGAAATAATCGGCGTCTATTCTTCCTTGCTCAATGGTTGCTAGAGTCCCTACGCCCCCCTTGCAGTTCTCCAACACAAGTCAAGACAATATCACCCCTCGGTGTCCAACCACAAGATTTTAGCGCTTCTACAGCACAAAAGTATGCTGCATAGCCCGCTTTCATGTTGCTGACACCGATTCCGTATATGAAATCTCTATCCAATTTTCTTCCCATGGATCGATAGTCCATCCTTCAGATACGGGATTGATGTCCAGATGGCCATTGAAAAGCAACGTCTTCTCACCAGCTTTTTTACCCGTACTGTCTTTTCCTGCCTAGCGGCCAATCGCATTCTGCCATTTTCCATCTGCAAATGGAAATACCGCTTCCTCCAAACCGATTTCCCTCAATTTCTCTGCTGCTAAGAATCTTGTAATTTCAAGCTCGCCATCAGTTTCCGGATAGCTTTTTGTCTGGAAAGGCTTCGGAAGAAGGTCAAACACTTCTGCTCATCAATATCAGGTATGTGCATTTATTCTAAAAGTTTGAACCTCGTAAGGAATCTTTGAGCCTGCTACAAATCAGACGATTGGTAGCTAGCTAATAATATACGTGAGAAGGTCGATGAGAGTTGGCGAGTGTATGTAGAATTTGGAACCGGCCGAAGAGCCAAGTAACCATGCGAGATATTGAGCACAAGTTATCTTATCAAATATCCCGCTTACGAAGCGCACCATTACGCAGAGCTTACCGCGCAAGTAAGTATATTCACGTGACATCCTCCCCTTTTAATGATCGCTTAAAGCCGAATCACAAGGCTTGGCACGGGAGCACTGTTGAGCTGTTCAGTCAAACCTCGAATCTAGAACACTCTGCAGTTTTCTTTGATGGTGTTATAATATCTGCAGGCAACGTCACCAATATTTGTCCCACATTAAACTGCACGTCGATATACCCTGGCAAATGTTACGCTTTCTCAGCAGGATGCAAAGTATTTCGTCCATCCCATTCTTGATATCTACTGTTGGGGAGCAGGTACAACACAAAAGTTTCTAACCATTGTTGGGGTTTCAGAGATACGAGTTCTTTAGTGTAAATAAAGAATCTAAGGTTCTCAAAGTAGCTCCGATAACAGGATGGCCGACAACATTGAGCGTGCTCGGCCGACAACCTCCGCTGTATTAGCTACAATTCTCAAAGGCGCCACAGTAGATGAAGGCTACAAACTCTTCGAAGAAAGCGCATCATTACCAGCCATGTCGACTGAAGCAAACAATGCCATGCTTAGAAAATTAGATTGTCACTTACTCCCACTAATGTGCATTGTTTATGGTCTGAATTATGTCAACAAGGTCGCCGTGGGCTATGCTGTTCTCTTCGATTTTCGGTCGGATCTGGGATTGAAGGGGACTGAATATTCCTGATCGAGTAGCATGTTTTATTTTGGTATGTCTTGTAGTCTACACAAGTATCTAGTGGGATGCAGTTGTAGAGTGGTAGCGAAGGTTGTTATCAATTTAGGTTATTTGGCGGCTCAATATGCAGCTAGATATTGCTTGCAAAAGTACCAGCCAAAGAAAATCCTAAGTCTTGCCGTAATTATCTGGGTTTTGATGCTTGTGTGGGTGTTCTTCTAAGATATTTGAAACGGACGAGGCTAACTTGAAAAAAAGCCATCTTGGTCTGCGAAACTTCGTGGAATTGATGGTCGTCAGATTTCTTTTGGGTGTTGCCGAGTCGGTGGTCTCACCAGGCTTTGTCCTATACACATCCATGTTCTATACACGCCACGAAAAAGTCCTCCGCACCATGCTCTGGGCCGCAATGCAGGGGAACTTCTCGATTCTCTCCTCGTTGCTCTCCTTCGGCCTCGGACACATTACAAACACGGCTCTCAAACCTTTAATGTACATTTTACTTGTCCTCGGTCTTCTATCTATCTTCACTGGTCTTGGATGACTATACTTGATGCCCGAAATACCGAATCAAGCCGCATTTCTCACCAATAAAGACAAGGTCATCACCGTGCAGCGAGCTCCAGAATATCTGATGGGAGTCAAAGGCTACGAATGGAGATATTACTAAATGTAGCATGCAGTGAAAGATGTCAAGACTTGGCTGCTTCTTGTCTTCGTACTCTTTACACAGCTTCCGAACGGTGGGCTGAACAGTTTTGGCTCGCTTGTGATCTTGGCTTTTGGGTTTGATTCATTCAAGACTTTACTTCTCGGGCTTCCTTCTTCCGTTGTAAGTGCTGGTAGTATGGTAGTTTGGGATTACTTCTCGATTAGCCACAGGAGCTTGCGGACATGGGTATGATAATTCCGCTTTTACCAGCCATTGCTGGCATTGGTGCTGTATATGGGACGAGCGGGACTGATGCCAACAAATATGGCCGAGTAGTCGCTTACTGGATGATCAACTCTTACGCTGTCACATGGCCCTTTTGCTTAACTATCATCGGGCAAAACGTTTCTGACCACATTAAAAGAGCATTCACAAACACGATGCTCTTCGTTGTTTTTGCTGCGGGTAACATTGGAGGTCCTTTTTTCTTTAAGATCCAACATGCTCCGAGATATGTTCTCGCCATAACCATAATTCTAGTCTGCTTTTGTGTGGCACTTTGTTGTGCAGTGGCTTTGAGGTGACTTATGAAGACCGAGAACGCTCGTCGGAATCGCTTGTATGGAGCAGCACAGACTATTGAGGAGAAAAGAGAAGAGATGAGGGTGGGCATGCATGATAAGACGGATTTGGAGAACGTGGACTTCAGACATGTTTTATACAAATAATCAAGACCGAAGTCCAATGTATTAAATTGGAGTTTTACTCCAATTCGAAATCCATCGTCTCGATTGCTCGCGTCGTATAGAATATACACTACAGCTGGATCATGCCGCTCCTCATCCAATTCTTGATTATACTTCCTCAAAAAAGCACCCCAACAAAAGCACCCTCACTCATACACCGAGATAGCATTACCAAAAGCCATATCCACCGGAGCAACAATGGTCTCGGCCAAACCCGCATACGCCTCCGGCACTTTGCTGATGACCGCCGCCGAGAACTTATCCGTCGCCTCCTTCTCCAGCTTCAGATTCACCAATATCACCGGACTGACAATCAACAGCTTATCAAACTTCGCTTTGGATGCTATCACAGTATCAAGGGTGCTCTCGACTGTAGAGACCAATGAGGTGGTAGCACCCGCGACGGTGATGGTTTCGTTGAGAGTGAGGTTTGCTGATGATGAAGCGACGTGCGTGCCTGAATTGATATCGGCCAGGAGGGCAGTAGAGTCCAAAAGAAGTGGTACTACATCTACAGCTCCACCTAAAAAGCTGCTTGGGAAGTTGGCGACTGTTGAGTTTAAGGCAACCGTTGCATCTGAAATCTTAGTAATTGCGGCAACGATCGAGGCGCCATCAGCTATGACGGTAGCGGCTAGAAGTGCCAAAGGTAGAAAGCTAAGTTGCATATTGAATATGATTGCTAGTATTCCGGGTCAGGGCTCTGACGTTTTGCTCCTTCAGATTAGAGGAAAATGCGTTATTGAAGCTTTGGCAAGGAGAACCAACTCCCCTATAAGTAGTTTATAGAATAGCAACCCCAACATCGGAGACAAGCCTTCTGCTTGCCTTAAAATCTATAGTCTACATTTCTTTAATCTATTCAAAAGGACTAAATCTAACCAGTCTGCTTGTGATGATGAGTCTTTCCCCCATCTCACGAAAGTCCCGGTCGACATTTCCCCATTGACTTTGAACCCCGAGCGCCTACATTTACCTCTGGATGAACTTCCAGTCACAATTGGAAGACTCGTTATGCGGAAGGTCCCGAAAGAAGATAAACAGCCGCAACATTCAAGTATTATCAAGGATTGGCTAGGAGCGAAAGAACTGCGGAGAAAGATCGACAGGGTGGAGGAGGGGAAGTGCTTATGGAAGTCCGGGGTACCGTGGGGAACACTTGGACGACCTTGCAAGCCGCGGTTCGCGATTCCTGGCGACTAACGACATGTGACAAAGAAAACGGTTGGCTACAATACGAATTGAGTTCACCAGGTTGGACATGAACTTGATATAATAATATATAAATATGTGTCTGCCGAGATTTGTAGAACACGCTTTCCAAACTGCGTGTATGCTGCATGCACAATAAGAGTGAAAATGACGACGAATTTATGCACCAATTAGTGAAGCCTTTTTCGTCAATTAGTATTGAATATGAAAGGAATAACGGCTACTTGAAGTGATTTTACATCCTAATATGCCCCCGCTCTTTCGGAATAAGCCGGCATTGGTGAAAGTGCAGGTGCACTCATTCCAGTTAGGATTGCAGCTCCAGCTTCCAGTGAGAAGCTTTCAATATAGGCGCCCTCAGGTTGCTGGGCCCAGATTTCAAGAGCCACGAAATTTGTCCCGTAGTAGTCAAGAATGCCTGAGTTGGAAGTTAATCCAGCGTCTTCTCATGGTTTCTTCATAGAGAACTTATATCACGTACCTTGTGGCACAGGGAAATTAGTCTGCGGCCCGAAATGGTTGATGTAGCGCCCAAATTGATAGCCGTTTACCCAGAGCAGTGTTCGGAACGTGGCAGGCGCTCCATTGATTGTCGTGTTACCAAAATTAAAAGACAAAGGAATATCGTAGCCTTCGGGCAAGTCGAGCTCAAAGCTCGCAGAATAAAATGCGACGCCGGGGCTCTTGATACCATCTGTAGGCTTACCACTCGTCCAATTTGAGCTTGGGGGATATGGTTGATGCCATCCTTGACGCTCAGCAAACAAGCCTCCTTCATTGAGTGGTCCCCTATCTTTATCAATATAGTCTTCGCCTCCAAGGTTGCCTGTCAGTTTCCAAGTTATCGCAGTTTGAGGTCGCCCCGATAATGTGTAGTCGAGGATGCCTCTGGGAATCTTCATATTATTCTCCGCCACGTTGGGTTCTTCTTCAAGACCACTGTTCTGGATGAGGACAGTAATGACATACTTTGCTCCGGCTGTGAGGTTTGGAAGCGTGTAAGTTGAGTTATGTGTAGAGTCTGAAGCCACCGTACCAGTGAAAGAACCTAGGTAAGTACTATTGAGCCAGACGGAGTCTCCATACATGGCTCCTCCTTGCGTGTTGAGAAAGATAGACGACTCGTTGTCAGTCGCGACAAAAGTGCCGCGATAAATCAAGTGACCAGCATTGTACCCATAATCACAATTGTACAAAGATGTTGGTGTTGTCAAGTTACGTGGATTAATCGTCGTGGTATGGTCGGCAAGTGTCCAAAGCGAATCATCATAACCAGTTTGGACCTCTGGCAAGTCGTCCACATATTTCCAATCCAAGCTTGCCATATCAGGTACACTAAATGTTGGTGCCTTGTAAGTGAGACTGGACGAAATTTCACCTGTAACGTTGTTTGTTGTAATTGATAGTTCTTCGCCATTGAAAAGGACGCGGCTGATACCTGACGGTGCTCCGACCACATGTATCGGAACGGAAGCGTTGAGGTCTCCAATAATTTTCAGACTTGAACCATCGACAGAAGCATGTCTGAGTAAATACCCAGCTTCTACAACAACCGATGTCGTATTTCCAACGTTAGCTGTATAGTTTCCCCAGTAGTCTGAGCGTTCCAAGTCGAGAACCCAGTAGTTGTAAGCAGTATTTCGCTCAAGCATGTAGATTAAGAGTGATCCAACACTTGCAACAGCTCGATTAGGTGAAGCTGTCCAATTGAGTATGACCGTTCCGTTCGTTGAATTCGTTGTAACACCCGAGCCTTCGATAATTATCGCTTCGTTAGACGCAGAAGAGACAGCCAATTCGTGGACCTCATCGGGTCCACCATATACAACGAGAAGTGTCTGGTATCCATATGCTTTCCAGGTAAATACCTCTGCTGTGCAATATAATAGATTAGTCCCACCAAGGTCATAGTCTGTCACATGCCATTTTGAGTCTCTTCCGCTCAAAGTCAAGCTTCCACCAAGTTGTGGGATACTGAAGTTTCCTGCGCTAGTCGGTAACTGCAAGGTGTATGAGACGGAAGTATCCTCAGTCCAGTCTGAATGTCTGATAATATAAAAGTTCGTCGCACTTCCGTTGCCAAGTATAGCGCTTGTAGCGATAGCATCAGTATCTGTGTATATATTATTGGTAGCGTTGTAAGGCGTTGCTGTGAGGTAAGCGGGAGAGACTCGCATGAAGTTGCCTTGAAGCTTATTTTCGTAATACTTTTCTCTGTATAGCATACGATTTTCTGGAATTGTGGAACCGTAGTCATAAGACGTATAAGCTGGTGGGTACGAAACATGACCCCAGTTCGTGCCTCCAAAGGTCATATAGAGATTCATGAGAGTTACGGCTTGAGCAAAGTTGTTCTTGTTAAAAACGCGCTCGTACTCCATGTTGAACAGATCGGCACATGCTTCATATCCATAACCTAAGAAGGAATCAGCCCATGCACAATCGAGAAAATGAGATAACGCTCATACCTCCCCATGGATCGAAAGTTCCGCCTTGCCATTCCATGATTGCGTCAGGTGTGGAAGGGCTTATTCTATCTTGTCGTACCTTCCAATAATCAGGAAACCCCAACCAACCTAAATGATAAGCCCAATTGTCTGTCTGCGAACAGTCAAATCCTAAAGGGTAGGAGTCGTGAGCCCAAATATCCCACTCCCCAATAATACTCCCACCTTCTTCGACTCCCGTTCCTGGAGCACCGGTTCCACCTGGCCATCCCGAGTCATTGCCAATGAGTGGCACAGTAATTCCAGCAGCTCGGTATTGATCTTCAACATACTGGATGTAGTATGGGTCAGGGAAGGGGTACGGATCCGTAGAAGCAGCCTGTGAGTACTCGTTCTCGGCCTGAAGAAGAATTATCGGACCGCCATTGGTGATTTGCGCTTTTGCTAGTATGCCACCAATATTGGAAACATAGTTCTCTGTTGCATTCAAATACCCAGGATCTCTTGTTCGTAAATGGCCTGTCGTACGCTGCATCCAGCCTGGATAGCCGCCTCCACTAGACTCTGCATTGATATACGGTCCTGGCCTTGCGATTAGATAGATACCAGCCTCTTTGGCGGCTTGAATGAAAGGATCCAGAGAAAATATTCCTTCGGCTCGGAAGTCGCCCTGTTTTCCCTCCAAAAGAGCCATGTCAATGTAAAAGCTGACAGCGCTGAAGCCCATAGCTTTGATCTTTTGCAGAATATCTAGCCAAAGTCCCGGGACCGGAAGCCGGTATGGATGGAATTCTCCACTGAAGATATAGATGCGTTGCCCGTATACCATTAAAGAGTGCTGATCGTAAGTCACCTGATAAAATGTTCAGTAATTGGTCCTTTTTTGAATAAATCATCCAAGAGACGTCTTACTATATCTTGTAGAGTATCACTCCCTCGTTTTATGTTGATGCTTTGGGCATTTTCTATGCCAGCGGGGATAAATATTCCATTGACGACTTGGGATACCGCAAGGGCAACAACCCAAATATTACTTAGCAACCTCATCTTTGCTAAAGAATATCACCTCAAGCGTCAAGTTTGGCTTGATACGAGATTTTGGTGAAATGTTTTCCGCCGCAAATCTTTCTAAAGACAATATTATCTCCTAATTTGAGCTGACGGTTCATTATACCAATTCGTCTTCATTGGGAGATATTGCTCTCTAGTAGTACCGACGACGTACGCAGTGCAAACCTACATATTGCCTATCCAGGGCCAACGATGCAGATTTATCGTCAATAGGCAATCGACCGAAAGTAAAATCGCGCTAATTTAAGAGAGTTCAAGGTGATTTTCTGGTATGCTCCTGCGCACGTCTCCACTTCTTGCGGAGGCCGAGTCAGTTATAGGAAGCTGTTGATATCCGGCTCCTCGTTGACCCCTCACACCCCTTGTCTAAGCGACCGTGACGACTATGCCCTAGTGGCGACTTCCTTTGAAAACCAACCGCACCAATTAACAGGCAGGTGAATAATTAGCCAGCAACTGCGGGGCCATGGAACGAACCTCTTTGAGATTCGTGTACCGCTCGAAACCCCTCAGTTGATTAACGACTCCAAAGTGTATTCCATCATAATCCAATCTTCCACAAGGCTTCGCTTAGCTTACTTTGAATGTAGTTCATCTGTGCTCTGAGTGCAACGTTACTCGGTTATTCCTTGCCATGATGATCCATACAGTATAGATGATAGCCTGTGGTACTATTGTCGCTACTTGATAAGTCCAGAGTTAAACTGAGATCTGTGCGATTGAAGATATAAGAGCTATAGAGAAACAGAGAGTGATGAGTCACAAGCCTCATACACATTTCACAACAAAATAAAATGCGCCTGCGAAGTATTTCCTGCCTGGGTACCATATTGGTTTCGCTCGCACAGGCATTTCTCGACCCGAAGTACTCCGGTAATGATGGGAGCAGTCCTTCTATTCCGCTAGACTTAACTGTATTCTACAACAACCGGGCGTTTGCAGCTAGACCCAATGACGCGAACATGGATGGACTTGGTAGTGAGTTCTTGTTAGAATTATACGCTAGAGCTGTCGCCTAACTTATAGTCAGGTGGATATCCAGCTGAATACCTTCCTGTCGTCAATTTCACCTATGCAGGTGTGAATTACAAGTTCCCCAGTTACACTGCATCTGGCAACGACAATGTGCAGGCAACAGGTCAAAAGCTCAATGTTACAGAGGGCAATTACTGTAGTCTGTACGCTCTCGCAGCAGCCCAAAGTGGTGCAAACGCAGAAGGAAATCTCACATTAACTTACACGGATGGTTCGACCACAATCAGTCCAATGCTTGTGCCAGTATGGTGGTACGATTACTCTCACGGCGGAGACATCGTCTTTCCTTTTTACTACACAGCTGAGTCTGTGGATTACAACCGGTCCATGATCTATCGAAGCAGTTCTTGGATTGACTCGACAAAAGAGTTGGTTTCAATTCAGCTACCTGATGTCACAGAACTACATTTCTTTTCGCTTAGTTTGTGGCCCTCCTCTGCAAATAGTCCAGTCAAACTAGAGGTACAGTATGCGAGGTCAACACAGAAATGGTTGCCTGATACTGACAAAACTCAAATTGTAGAGGTTATTGTTAACAATGTTGGAGATCAGTGGATAACCAGCGATAATATGGTGGACGTTACTGTCTCTTCTAAGGGTTATAAGACTGTTATTCCTGGTGTTATCAAAAGGCTGCGTCCCGGCGACCAAGCAAAGGTTATCGTGGGGGTTGTTAATCAGGACACTATGCCAGCGGGAAGTACTGGGGAGGCGTTGGTTGTACTCTCAGGAAATTCCACGTATAGTACGTATCCGTTTAAGGCAACTTTTGGAATCGCAGAATATCAAGCTACATACGAATCTGTTTATACGCATGAAAGCCCTGAGTGGTTCGATGGTGCAAAATACGGCATTTTCATTCATTGGGGTTTATATTCAGTACCTGGCTGGGGAAACTTTGGCAGCAGGGAGAATTACGCTGAATGGTAAGTTAATACTCTCCAAGATTCTGTGTATCTTTCTTTATGGCTTGATAGCTGACTGTGTCTAGGTACTGGTGGCAAATGGCAATCCCAGATGCTGCTGACCAAACTTACGAATACAATCTTGCGACGTACGGACCAAACCATACTTACGATCAGTTTATGGAAAATTTCACTGCAAATGCATGGGATCCTAAAGAATGGGTCGATCTTTTTGAAGACGCGGGAGCGAATTACTTCGTCCAGGTCACCAAACATCATGATGGTTATGCTTTATTTGACGTTCCAGCAAATAGCTCTTTGCGTACCTCTGTTGCGCAGACACCACATAGAGACTTCGTACAAGTAAGTAGCACCACTAAAGTCTCCTATAATTTGACTGATATAATTTAAAGGAGCTTTTTGATGCCGCCAAGAAATACCAGCCTCATCTACACCGAGGAACCTACTTCAGTCTCCCAGAATGGTTTAATCCGGCTTACAAACCTTATGGTCAGGGCAGGTGGCCTGGTGGTAAGTGGAATTTCCAAGTTATATACTGGTCGCTAAATAGTGAAGGAAACGCAACCAATCCTTACACTAATGAGACACTTCCATATACTGGCTATGTTCCAGTCGACAACTTCCTGCAAGACATCATGCTACCTCAAATGAAAGCACTTGCCGACATGGGCACAGAAGTCATCTGGTGCGATGTAGGCGGTGCAAATGTAAGCATCGAGTTTGCCTCAGCATGGTTCAACAATGCCGCCACCAACGGGAACCAAGTGCTCATGAATGATCGCTGTGGCATTCCAGGGGACTTTGACACACCCGAATATGCAACCTTCGGCTCTGTGCAAGCCCGTAAATGGGAGTCAAATCTGGGAATGGATCCATACTCGTATGGATACAATCGAGCAACTCCTCTCCATAGTTACATGAATGCATCCACAATTGTGACGTCTTTGATCGACATCATTAGCAAGAATGGAAACCTGCTACTTGACATTGGGCCACAAGGAAATGGCTCCATCTTGGAGGTGGAGCAGAATCATTTGAGAGAAGCGGGTTTATGGATTAAGGATCATGGCGAGGCTATCTACAATACTACTTACTGGTTTATTACTCCGGAGGAAGGCGACTTCATCCGCTTTACGCAGACAGTGGATGCTTTTTATATCCATGTTCTTGGTCAGCCAAGTGGTAGTATCGTCATTGATTCTCCTATTCCTTATATAACAGGAGACGAAATAACTACATTAGGTGGATCGCAAGCTGGTGTGGTGGTACCCTCAAAGCTGTTGGGTAATGGGTCCCTTGAGATCACTGTCTCGGATTCTGTCGCCGAAGCGGATGAGTGGGTGTGGATTTTCAAAATCACCTTCTAAGCTTGAAAGACATCATTCGATCGCACTCGGTTAGCGTACCTAAAGTTCCATCTAATTTTGTTACAAAATCCTATTTGCCTACCATAGAAAATAGTGTGAAAAACTTGAATTAAAGCTAAGTTTCAAGAAATGTCTTAGTCTCGGTACTAGAACTCAACAAACGTGCACAATTTTTCCTATACATATGACTTAAAGTCATTAGGGAAACAGGACCTCCAAATCACACTTTTGAGCGGCCCAAGTGCCCGAGTACTTAATTGTGTAATCAGTCCTCGCTTAATGTCAAAAAGGGGGGGATACCGAGGTTTCGCTTGACGTTACACAACGACACGTGATAAGGGTAACACAGCATATTTTTGCAACCACCTGTCTGGTCAATTTTCCTTGTAGCAGATGACCTTTCCTATGGTCAGAACTTCAGGAAACTATACCTTTTTCAAGCTAGTTCTCGAGACCAATGCAACGCTCCGGAGCCGACATATGCGGATCCAACGCCTACATAGTGGCTTACATTCAACTGACCAACTGAAGACTGTTTTTCTTACCGCTTGTTGGAGAAACGATGTGTCAGATAGCAACAGTGGGAAATCTTACCATTCATATACGCCCGCGATAATGCAATTGGCGATTCGCACCGCGCTATTGTCCGGATGGCCTCCCTAGTGGTGAGCTCTCGAAGGTGGGGGATTGTAAATCGCTCTTACCATCGAGGTGCATGAACTAAAATTATATCCTCCTTTGACTTTCCACAGAAGTCAAATGGACCTTCAAGTAGCATTAGTATAAACTCGTCACCGAGTAGCCACACTTCCATGTATTTAAAGTCTTCCTGTAAGAAGTCATTCCATTCTTGTCAACTGCATTGAATCACCATGCCTTCATCTACGGCGCCGAGTTTGCAGAGGATACCTAGAGATGAGACCAAATCGATAATTCAATCGCTCGTGGAGGATGGATGTTGCATTATCGAAGGATTCACGACTCCAGAAGCAGTTGACAGAGTGAATGCTGATGCACGCCCATATTTGGACAAAGATAAACCCTGGAAGGTATTGACGTCCGCACGAAAGTTTCCCGTGCTCATCAATTTACAAAACACAGGGTGATCTCTTTCCACCAGAAACCAGGCGCTGCACCCGTCTGATCGCGCGCAGCTCAACAGCTCGAGATGAATGGCTTGTCGACCCCTTAATCGACACTCTTACTCGAATCTTTGTTGACAAAACAACCTCCAACTTCTATGGAGAGACAAAACATACTTATACAAGCAGAGCCATTGTCAACACTGCGCTTACTATGGAAATCGGCCCTGGAGGGAAAGCACAAAGACTTCACCGTGACGACAAGAACCATCACACGGAACACCTAGATCAGACGAAGACCGGCTACCGCATTGGTTCTGATAATTCACTTGCTTTCCTTATTCCTGGGATCGAGACAACTTCAGAGAATGGTGCCACGATAGTAAGACTTTGCAATCTCTTTCCTTATTTTAGTTGAGTCCACAATTGATACGTCTTTGTAGGCAATTCCCAAGTCGCACTTATGGGATTCCGAGCGCGCCCCAAAGGTTAACGAAGCAACTTGTGCTACGATGAAAGTTGGGGACGCTTTCGTAATGTTGGGCGGTGCCTACCATGCAGGCGGTGCAAATCAAACCATAGACGTGAAGCGACCCATGCATGGACTCTTCTTTTGCCGTGGATTTCTCCGCACAGAGGTAACTATCTCTAGTCTAAGCCCTCTTCTTTTTTCCAAAGACTAGATGTACTGATTATTCGATAGGAGAATGCATACTTGGCATACACCACGGAAGAAGTGCTTTCTTGGTCGCCTGAAGTTCAGAGACTCATGGGATACACAGTTTCGAGTCCAAATATAGGATTTGTTGACTTCATTCATCCAATCAATTATATCTCTGGAAACTATGATCCGGACCAGCCGGGCGATCTTGATGAGTCGCAGGAAACGGCTAAGGCTGCTAAGTAGTGTGTTTGGTGTAGTGTGTTGGGTCGAAGTAACATAAGAGGATTTGCAAATATGAACACGACATTTTGGACTTAAGCAGTTGGAACAATGATATAGTATCTTTGTGTTTGAAATTTGAGTAATAACTCAATAATCCTTCATCGACCTTTAAATCTTGCATCACTTGAGATTTCAATGTATACATGTACAGTACAACAAAAAGAGTGACGTCCTTGTGATTTTTCAAAAACCAGAGCGCCATCCTCTTCCACGAAACCTAAACTCCCTACACCAACAAAAGTCGCTAAAAGCACAAACCAAAACAGCCAGAAGTCCCAGGTCTTGTCATCATATTAATTCCATGCGCTCTGCTGCGGCCACGGGAGTCGGAATAGCAGCAGGTACCGCGGCCGGGCCCTCACAGTAGGGAAAGACTACCTTGTTTCTCTTTCCTAAGAGAGGTGTCTCCAATGGGACCCCAGAAATAATTCCTGATGGTATTCCAGAAGCCATAGTCATGAAAGGGAACTCGGTTTCAGTGGCAGTCGGTTCGGCTTTGCTAGGTTGATCTGTTGGTTTGGCGAAGGAGAGAGAGCCTGTGATGTATGGGTTTGCATCTTCCAAATCTCCCGAGGGTAATGACGATGGCAAGCTGGTCACAGTCATAGTAATGAATGTTCCTGGAGAATTTTCACCCATAATTTGACGTTTCTCGTCTGGTTTCTGGTCAGGTGCTCCTGTAGGTCCGGCAGCCACAGTGCTATTGATGATTGAAATAGGAACTGTAGGCAACCCGGTACCGGTCCCTTGAAGTGCAAGGTTGGCGACAGTATTGTTGATGATTGTGATAGGGACAGTAGGAAGTCCGGTATTTTGAGCCGCAGCAACGTTGAAGTCAGTGGGTGCTGGAGGGCCGTCCGTCCCATTGCTGCTTGGTTGAGGCATTCCTGCTGAACCAACGAAACCTGTCGGTCTCACGTTGCCAGTCAACAATGGTTGTGATGGAACTGGGGCGGTTGGTTCTGAAGAGGGTGCTGCTGGAGCAGCGGATACGAGGCTGCTTGTTGCTGCGATAGCGAAGAGAGTTGAATAACGCATGGTGTGAGATATAAGAATTGGCCGGGAGTCAATGAAGAAATCGGCAAGGTCTAATTCGAAAAATGAGAGTGTGGATTGCTTAGAACAGAGATGAGTTTAAAAGTCAAGACAAGAAGTGAAAGCGTGTGAGGCTGTCCAGGTGAAGAAGTCGGAACAGAGCATTCAACTATTTAATATAAAGTCGTCTAAAAGGAAACCCTGATGGCTGCACGTCAGGATCAGCCAACGGGGTTACACTCGCCATAAACAGGGGCGCAGGAAGAAGGAGCTGATCCCGCGAACCCTACAATACTTCGAATAGATGGCTCCCAAGAATCGGACGCGCCATCTAAAGACAGGTCCACACTACCCGGGCGTTTTGAGCATGGCCTACGCTTTCTAATTCGTCGTTAGGTACAGCTAAGGTTATCCCCACAATACGTCCGCTGTCATCAACGTCATCTTCAGGCCGAATTCAGCTTCCAAGCTCCCTCGTCTAGAGTCTTTGTTTCAAGCTTAATCCCAAGTTTAACAGCCACACAGCCATGATCCATCGAAACCTCGCCTTCCATCCTCTGCAAAACAGATAGCGAATACAAGTCACGCCACCATATGCTAAGGTTTTCGAGGATGAACAGCACTACTGTTATCAAAAAGAAGGAACAAATCGTTCCTTTGCCAATACTGAGTCGTGATACTTTTAGTCTCTCAGCCTCACGAATAGAAGAATGGTCGAGGCTGGGAGCTGAAGTCCGACATCATGAAACTTCGGCTATTAACGAGCAATGCGTTGAATGCCCACCCTAACACGGCATCACCACAGACACCACGAAACATGTCTTCGCGATGGTTGGCTATTAAAATGAAACGGTTATCAAGACATAAACTTCTTTCTGAGTATATTTGGGTCTGTCTTGGCTCTCGACTATCGGTCTTACAACTCATGCCTAGGTTACCTGTTTTCTCGACCCGGTATCTGAGAAACACCCAGCACATTCTCATTGTCCAAGCAGGGCTCACGAAATATCCAGCGGGTTAGACAACAAGAACAAAAGAGTCTCAAAGTTGGAGAGAGAGTCCCTATTCCTATCCTCCCAATAGAAATTAGACCTTCATTACTAAAGAGTATATTATCAGCAACCATTTAATCTCACTCTTCTTAAAGAAATCTTCGATGGTCAATTGCCCCTTTGAGGTTTTGCCATCTAGGTTAATGAGCATGCCCTCGCCGTTAATCCTTCAGGGGTCAATCATCGTAAACTCTAAACTACCTATTAGCAATTATTAGCAACCAATTAAACCAGCTTAGCTTTTATAGCTTAGCTAGCAAACAGAGCGACAACCTTAAGCAACCGTAACTCACCAAAAATGAATTGATAACGTAAAACACAACAAGATAATAGGTTACAAGTATATTTTAAATGAATGCTTGCGACTTTTTTTCAAGTCTAGCCGCAGACTTTAGACGCCGATGTAGCTAGAGGTGGAAAGCGAGGGACTATTAGCTGGTTTGACTTTTATGGTTCTTGGAATGCCTTGCGTAGTAGAGGATGGAATTTACAAATTTGTAGCGCTTAAGGAAGGACTTATCAAAGATACGGTCTTTTTAAAAAGGAAATGCTTCGGTAGGAGAAACACTGCTTAGAGTACTCCTAGTAGAAGTACATGTGTCGGACCCTAAGAAAGTAAGGTAAGTAAAGCAGTGTTAGAAGACCTATTTCAAGAAGTACTTAAAGAAGTATTTTTTCTGTGTACAGTAGCTTGATTTAAGAGAGGAGAAAGCAGAACTTTAATTTAACGTATAGTTTAATGATTACTTATCGTAGACTCTGCTAAGGCCGACGTAGTAGTGATTAAATCATTAGCTGAGCACGCATTCAGCCACGTGTAAAATCACTGTATCATGGTATTTGCTAACAGATTAGCTAACATAGGCAAGGTACTTAATAGCAAGCTTCTTGTTGGTACCTTAGACGGCAGTTTAAAACTAGAAGTAACTGCGGCCGAAGTGCTTATATTCGGCCTGTAGAGTACGTAAAGAGGGTTCGAGTAGTAGCTAAGTCACGTCTTGGTTACTTCTAACAAACTTTTAAGATCATTTCAAGATAACATCGTGACAGTAACTACATGAGACAATTGAAAATAGTTGAAGTTAGTAGAATTACATGCGAAGGGTAAATAAGTCTTGGTATAGATGAGAGTGAAATGACTAAGCTGGTCTTAGGCAGTATTAGTCTATGTATTTGTTTTTCTAGTATAGAAATAGTTAATTTATATAAGAAAGTATCGTAAGGATAAAAGTAATGTGATACTTAAGTCGCCTTAAAGGTGTACCTTTATTCTAAGAGACAAGTTCAGTAGAAACTTTAAAGAGTCTATACTATAGAAGGTATAGTATGCGACACTAGCTAGCTGATACTACTTTATATCTTTCTTAGATAAAAGCTAAGATAAGAATGTTTTAGTGAGAAACATATATTAAGTATATTATAACAACTAAATCTAGGCAAGATAAACTAAGAGAATTCACAGCCTAATTTAAGATTATAAAGCGTAGTTTTCTATATGTCTAGTAGAAAAGTAGTAGGAAGAGTAGTTCTATGAAATCTTAGTAGATAATTATACCTTCTTCGCTGTTCCTATATGCTATAATTAAAAAGCCTTTCTTTTTAAGACACGTAGCACCTACCTTGATCTAGCTACATAATTACTACTAAGTAACACATGTTAAATAATTATACTACTAAGCTATAAGGTAGTTCTTCTAATATAGTACTTTTAAGAGGTTTTATAGTATAAATAGTAGTAAACTAGAAGTAATCGAATAGTAGTACAATCTATATATTCAATAGAGAATTCGCTATATCTGCCTTAAACAGCTATCATTTTTTTTTAGCACAATTCATGTTTCTAATGAATAATTAGCTTTCTACTAAGTAAGAGTTTACCCTTTGGTTTTTAGGTGGTTTTCACAGGATGTATGCTAGCGGTGGTTGCTTCTGGTGATGTTGTTTTTCTGATAAGACATCCATCATGTTTATCACCTTGTTATCGTTGAAGTAGAAATGAAGAAAGTGCCGACGATGTTTCTAAAGTCACGACGACTCTTATGTACGTGATGCTAACCTACGGACGTAAGAAGGGAAATTCTGGCCGCGGGCACATGTCGTACATACTGCGTATATCTTGGCATCTTCTCCAGATCAAGACACGCATCAGTACCCAGAGCTTGAACCTGGCCAGCGTGCGACATATATGGAAGAAGCTTAAATCACGATGGAGGCATTAGAGGCACAGGGAACTGCGACAAGGAGGCAGTGGTCAGAAGGGATTGGTGTGGTTGCCGTGTGGTGGTGCCCGTCGAGTAGCGTGGCAGGGCAGGCAGGCTTGGGGCTTCACTCCGCGCAGATGCCGCAGCTTCACAACACCAACACGCCGACCACGAAGTCCAGCATTGACATGTCAACACGGCCAACACCATCACCAGAACGTTGTAGTGGGCGGAGAGTCGGCGAGATATCGTCCACCTCAGGCACTACAGAGGAGTTCCTACGGATCTTCCCCAAGTACACCCCGTTCTCGCAGACGACGGGACTCGAGAGAGTGTGATACCACGACCACAACACACCGCAGAAATGCGAAATCTCCGGCTCTCCTCTGGATGGAAAAACTTGCACCGTTGAAGGGAAAAATAAATCGGAACTCACTCCAATGAGAAATACCGGCCTCAAGCGCTGCTGCAAAAGCTGGAGAAAGCCTGTGTGGCTTGGCCAACGGAAAGACCCTGAATGCCGTCAGCTGCAAGACGCCAATATCACATTGAAAGTCACATCGTTTACCTCTTTCTTGCGGCCCTTACGCTACATGGTATACAATACTCGTACAAGCCTCGTGGCATGCCTTGTTCTCGAAGCCACAAAAGTTACACAGAATAACTGTCAAGATATATCCGTTAGCAGGTTTGTACAGATGATGTCTACCAGATGTCTAGCACACCTCCAGCGCAGTTCGCTGCTATCTACGCAGGTGTAGCTCAATATTAGGAAAGTGGAGATGGTCTTGGCCGCCTTTATCAGGACGCATGAGAAGATCTAAATGGAATTTTCCAATTCGCTTTACAAGCAAGGGCAAGTAAGTCCCTTGAGGAATGGTATGTATATATATATTGGATTCAAGCGACCCCAATGTTCCAAGCTTTTCTGCCAAGCAGTCATACTTCACAGTTCTTGGCTTCAATATATTTCACATCACTCAAGGTCTTTCCGCTGCAATGTTTCGTCTTTTGTCTGCATTGTTGGTTGCCGGCGCGGCGCTGGTTCTAGCTGCACCCGCACCAGCTCCAACCCCAGCTCCCGATCTCTCGAAGCGAGCAACCACATGCACCTTCACTGGCTCAGGAGGTGCTTCCTCTGCAAGCAAGTCGAAGACTTCCTGCTCTACCATTGTCATCTCCGCCGTCGCAGTTTCTTCTGGTACCACTTTGGACCTCACCGATCTTAAATCTGGAACTCACGTAGGTGATTTGCCGTCCTACTCTATGATTTCCTAAATTCCTCGAGGCTAACTGATTCAGGTCATCTTCGAAGGCGAAACAACCTTTGGCTATGAAGAATGGTCTGGTCCCCTCGTTTCAATCTCAGGAACTTCCATCACCATCACCGGTGCTTCAGGAGCATACCTTGATGGCAATGGAGAGTCGTACTGGGATGGGGAAGGCAGCAACGGAGGCAAGACCAAGCCAAAGTTCTTCTATGCTCATGATTTGATTGACTCATCAATCACTGGTGTTTACATTCTGAACGCTCCTGTTCAAGTTTTCAGTGTTAATGGGGCGAACAGCCTCACACTTACTGACATCACAATTGATAACACTGCTGGAGATTCTCTTGGCGCTAACACTGATGGTTTTGATATTGGGAATTCTACTGATATCACCATCACGGGCGCAAGTATCTACAACCAGGATAATTGTGTAGCGATTAACTCTGGAACTGTAAGTCCCCCGTCTTCTCTTACCTAGCGAGTGTGTCGTTGACATGTAAATAGGGTATTACCTTCACTGGCGGCCTCTGCTCAGGAGGCCACGGTCTGTCGATTGGTTCTGCTAGCGGTAGAGATGATGATACTGTTGAGAACGTCTTGTTCGAGAATTCCGAAATCAAGGATTCCCAGAACGGTAAGTGATTTTAATTTTCACGCTCCAAGCTCAAGCTTATACTGTTCAAGGTATCCGCATAACGACAATCCTCGGGGACTCTGGAACTGTCTCTGATATAACCTGTAAGGACATCATTCTCTCGGGCATCACCGGCTATTGTATCATCGTTGACCAAGCCTACGATGGAACTGAGGGTGACCCAACCAACGGTTGCACCATCTCCAACTTCATCCTTGATAACGTCGTTGGGACGTGCGAGCCTTCTGCGACCAACATCCTGATTGAGTGTGGAAGTGGCTCCTGCTGTGACTGGAGCTGGAGTGGTGTCAGCGTCACTGGTGGAAAGACCTCGACCAAGTGTGTCAATGTTCCCAGTTCAGCTTCCTGCTAAACACAACATTTATGGAAATTGGTGAAATGCCGTATGTGAGCGAGTTGTGGAAGAAAGGACGATCTCATGAAAGCGCTGAAGGACAGAGTTATATTGTTGTTTGTATACGTGTTTTGTCTGTGCTGTTCTTGCCACTCTAGGGCAAGAGGTGTTGTTCCTTTCCTTCGAACAACGTCTATTTCTCGCGAGCAACCAAAGTGCCGGTTGTGATATAATAATGTTATTGTTCTATTGCTTTACATGACTCTTTCAAGGCGTCCAAGCGATCGAGCGATCCCTCCCATTATTGCCATCGTTTTTCTTCATCACTGTGATTGTTTTTTTCGCGGCCTGATCCTTCGTAACGCGTTAAACGATTCATACCTTTTCTTCGTATTAGCGTACAGGTTTGTTTACTGTTGTCTGGCGTTATTATTGTTGTTTTGCTCGCTGGCTGGGAGCACCTGGTGGTAGGTGTGTTAGTGTGACGTAGATCACGAGTGCGACCGTTATGGTATCGGTACCGTACCTGAAGTTTCTGAACCTTCCAACCCTGAGAACCCTGAGAAACAAAGACCGGTGCCTGTCGCGCTTTTTCATGACAACAAACATCTCTTCCTCGGGCTCCCTGTTGCACCATACATTGCGTGAGGCGTGCGAGGCTTTCTGGCCGCTTTGAAATATGTTGGACATCCATGGTTGTCGCGGTTTCAACTTTCTTCGGGCGAAGCGACTCGTCGGTCTTTTCCCTGCTTTGCCATCGCATTTAACGGCGGGTACCTGTCGGTGTATCACCATACAGTACGTACTGTATGTGCGCAAGTATGAGAGGTAAGGGAAGGTCGTATACAGCAATACTGGATGGGTGATACAAGGCCGCGATGTCCGCCTCGTCGTCTGATGCTCTGCAGCCTAACACGACTCTCCTGCCGTCCTGTGCGAGGTCCGGATGAGGCCATCTCTCCCCACCACGGTCGCTGTCGACATCGAAAAGCATCGATAGTGGGATGGATTAATCGCTGGGAACGTGGTTCCTCGTCGGTGCGCGATGCGCCTTTCGCCGTCACGTGCATCATCGTTATTCTCCGTGCGGCGCGCAATTGGCTCGCGGGCGCTGGTGGCCGCTGAAGCGAGCTGGGCGACAAGACAACGCATTATGGAGCGCAATTCTATTGAAGATCAATTCATGCATGAACTGCCACTTCACCAGCCAGAACCCAGATGCATTGTAGGGAACGCCAATTGGCGCTGGCCACGGCTGCACCGCGATGGAGGGCTCGCTGGCTCGTGCGATGCGGTGAGTCCTGGTCTGGCGGGCGCTCTGGGGCTCTGGCGCTCGAGGATGGATGATGGATGGATGCTCATGTAAGAAAAAATCTCTATTCTATCTGACCCTCCTTCTCGACTCCACGCTCCCCCGAACGAGCCAAACACTCAGGACTCGAGCTGGAGCATGATCATTTGAAAGGTCAATGCCCATCAACCTCAAACCCACCCGCAAAGCTGCCCCCATAATGTCACGTCCGCCATTGACCAGTCGAATTCGAGCGAGCTTTGAGGGCAAACGCAGCGCCGACCTCAAGAGCCCGACACACAACAATGGCTACTTTGCACAGCAGGATCCCGAGACGCTACGGAATGCGATCGAGCAGGCCATCAACAGCGATGCCTTCCAGGCCGCTATTGCGAGGCACTTGGCGCGTCTGATAGAGCCCGGCATTAAATCAGCGCTCGATACAATACAACCGGTGGTAGAAGCCGTATATTCACATGAGATGCTGCTGCGAAAGACGAACCAGAGTGTGGAGAATCTCCTTACGCGCATTGATACCGGTGGTGATGACGGACAACAGGGACGGTTGTCTATTGTGCACCCTCACGAGGAGGACATAGAAGAGGAGGAGAGAGAGCATGGCCCATTGTCATCACATCCCCCGACTACAGCGAAGATGCAAGAGATGGAAAAAAGCTTGGAGGTACCAAAGGCAGCACCTCCTAGTAGATCGGTACCCGCGCCAGCGCCAGCTCTAGCTACTACATCTGGGAGCGCGGCGGCACCGGATATCGAACATATCAGACATATTCTGGAAGCAAGCAGCACAAAAACTGCCGCTGAACTTTCAGCGTTATCGAAAGTCGTGGATGCAAATAATACCAGGATAGCCGAGGTGGTAGAAAAGGTGGACGAAATGAATGCCTCACTGGCACCGACGGTGCAAACTTTGCCCTCATTGAGGACATTCTCAGAGAACTCGACTACAACTTCTTCGGTTATGCAGGCACAGCTGGACCAATTACAAACGGATATGGAGACCATTATTCACGCCATTTCAGCGGAGCTTGGTCCGCATGTTAAAGAGATTAACGAGCGTACAGCTGGCCAGGACCCATCAATTTTAGCAACACATACAGTCAAACTCGACGCGCTTTCTGAGGACATCGCGGCGCTTAAGCTTAGTAGTGGAGGCGGCAAGGATGATTCCGAGATCGTGGACATCCTGCAAGCTATTTCCGCTAACCTGGGATCTCTAAAAGAGCACATCGAAACGAGCACGGCTTCCAGCAACGAGAACTTCAATACTCTGGGCTCACAGATCACCAATGTTATTTCCACAATCGAAGCACAAAATGGTACGCTGGGTGAGATCAAGGACTCCCATGCATCCCACACCGCCGTTTTGGGCGAGATCAAGGACAGGGGTCTTGGTTCACGAACTGAAAACACAGAAGCCGTCCCGGTTGCAAGCAGTGGATTCGATGCTTCGGGATTGGAAGCCACCACAGCTGAGATTCTCGCAGCTGTACACAAATCGAATGACTCTCATGCAGCTCACGCCGCCGCTCTCGAAGGCCATGGTACAACTCTTGAGGAATTGAAATCTTCAAGCGCAGCTCCTGTATCAGAATCTACTCCAAGTGCCGGAGCGGACAATGCTGAAACAACCGCAGCTCTCCAAGCACTTTCCACCGATCTCGCATCACTAAAGGCAAACATCGAGGCGGGCCTCACTTCCAACGGCGATGGCTTCACTAATCTGGCTACAAAGATCGATAATATTCTCACCGTAATCGAAGCGCAACAGGAAGCTAACCCTAGCATAGAGATTCTAGCTGGTGTACAGCAGTCCAATGAGGCGCATATCGCTCATGCTTCTGCGCTTGAGGGGTTGAAGTCCTTTGGTGGTGGCGAAGGTGCCCCCGCTGTTGATATTTCTAGCTTGGAGGTGAAGCTTGATGAAGTCCTTGCTGCTCATGCTGACCATTCTTCTGCTCTTGAGGGATTGAAATCTCTTGGTGGTGGTGAAGCCGTTCCAGCTGTGGATATCTCAGGATTAGACGCAAAACTGGACATCCTGACAGCAGGTGTTCAGCAAGCGAACGATTCTCACACTTTACATGCGTCTGCTCTCGAGGAATTGAAGTCTCTGGACCGCAGTGCAGCTGGCGGAGAACCTGTCCCTGCTGTCGATATCACAGGCTTGGACGCAAAGCTTGATGATGTTCTCGCCGCTCATGCATCCCATGCCTCTGCCCTTGAGGGATTAAAATCTATCGGTGGCGGAGAAGCTTCATCGGCGCCAGCTGTTGATGTTTCTGGCTTAGAAGCCAAGCTTGATAGTGTTCTTACTATTGTTGAGGCGCATAAAGCAGCAGATCAGAGTTCTGAGATCCTGACGGGTGTTCAGCAGTCAAACGAAGCACACGCTGCCCACGCTACGGCACTTGCCGGTCATGCTACAGCCCTCGAAGGTTTGAAATCTCATTCAGCTAGCGACGCTGCCCCAGCTGTACCCGATGTAGACCTCTCTGGCTTGGAATCCAAGCTTGACGAGGTTCACTCCCTTCTCGAGGCACATAAGACGGAGATTATGGCGGGCATTCAACAGTCGAATGAGTCCCATGCTGCACATGCAACAGCATTGGAAGGACTCAAGTCGTTCGACGCTCCCTCGGGTGGCGAGGCTGCACCAGCTGTAGACTTCTCAGGCTTAGAAGCTAAGCTCGATGATGTCCGCACCATTCTTGAGGCTCACAGTGGGGCTCATACTTCGCATTCCACCGCTTTGGAGGGACTGAAGTCTCTCAGTGTTGCGTCAAATGGCGAGGTTGTACCAACTGTTGATATTGCAGGTTTGGATGCAAAACTTGACGACGTCTTGTTGACTCTTGAAGCCCACAGGGCGGCCGACCAGAGTACAGAAATTCTAGCGGGTGTTCATCAGTCCAACGAAGCCCACGCTGCGCATGCAGCTGCCTTTGAGGGACTCAAATCGCTCAATATATCTCAAGGCAGTGAAGCCTCGCCAAACACCAGTAGTAGTATTGCTGGTTTGGAATCTGCGATGGGCAATATCATTAGCGTCCTCGATTCTCACACCACAGCCTTGGAAGAGATCAAGGCGAAGAGTTCTGCTGATCTGTCGGAGAGCACTGCGGTTGTATCCCAGGAAGGTGGAGCTATAGAAGCACACACAAGCAGTATTGTCACTGTTCTGGATCTTCACAAAACAGCATTGGACCAAATCATCACTACACTTGATACACACACAACTCTACTCACTGAGTTGAAGGATGACGTCGGAGTAGAGGTTCTTACTGGTTTGCAAGCATGTAACGAGGCTCATGCCTCTCATAGCAGTACACTGAAAGAGATCATAGAAGCTGATGTCAGTGATGAGATCTTGACTGCACTTCACGCAAGCAACGACTCGCATGCAAATCACGCTACAGCTATTGGTGCATTGCAAGCTGCTGTAGCCGAGTCACATGCAGCTCACTCTGATTCGCTCGAAGAGATCAAGTCAAAATCAGTTGAGCCCGCTGGAGGAGAGGCAGGGGACCTCAGTGAATTACAAACGCAAATCAGCGCTATTGCCAGCACTCTTGAAGGGCATGATAGTCACCTAGTTGCAATCAAGGACTCAACAGCGGCTTCGAATGAATTCCACGCTACAAACATGATGGCTCTTGCTGAAATTAAGGGCAACCAGACTGCCAGCTCAGGGGGTTCAACTGCCGCTGTTGATTTCTCGGGACTTGAAGCCCAAATAAATACCATCATGCTAGCACTCGAGACTCAAACTTCGACCTTGGCAGAAATCAAGGAAGCGACTGCAAATCCAGAAGTCCTCGCCGCTGTCGGTAAATCACAAGAGCTTCTTACCACCCAACATGACTTACTCGCCTCTCACACATCTCTTCTTGACAGTATCAAGGAAGGAAACTCGCATGCTGAGATTTTGGAGAACATTTCTTCTCTTAAGGCCATGGTTGAAGAATCGAGAGCTGGTGTTGATGCTCATGGTGGATTGGTCAAGGACTTACACGAAGAGACCAAGAGCAACAACTCTCAACTCACAACGGCCATCGAAGCGCTTTCTTTGGGAGGTGCAGCAGGAGCCGGTGTGGGAGTAGTGACTTCAAGTGCCGGCGACGACAAAGAGCTGCTAACCTCAATCCAGACAATCGTCACCTCCTCTTCCGAAAAGCTTGACTCTATCGTCTCCCAACTAGACATCAACCAAACGACCCTTACAACCTCAATAACATCTCTGTCTGACGAACTAAAAGCAGAAATGGATGCTTCATCTACAGATCTCCATACATCAATCACCACGCTCTCTGATGAAGTGCGCTCAGCAGCGACTGATATCAAGGGTTTGGAGAGCACGGTCCAAAGCCTTGATGGTCATCTTGAGATTACTGGAAGTCAGGTTGAAGAACTGCTTGATGGAGTCCAGTTGAATGATAGGGGCGTTTTCCAATTAGCAGAGCATACAGTCACTGCCCTTCATGCTGGCGTTGGAGGAGTAGGAGCTGCAGGAGCGGGCATGGCTGGATTGGCCGGTATTGCTGGCGGTGCTGCTGGTATGCATGCACTGGAGGAGCACGAGTCCGGAGAAAGTGAGGAGATTCCGGTGGACGACGCAGAGGAACCTGAACCCGAAGCGATTATCGAGGAGGAAGTGTCCCCGGTTGCTGAGGAATCCCCGATCGTGGAAGAAGCTGTAGACGAGAGCAATGAAATTGAGCCCGAGGCGCCAATTATTCAAGAAGATCCCGAATCAGCTTTGCAAGATGAGGCCAAAGAGACCGCCGCTGACGACGAAACCGCTCCTCAGGAGGAAATGATTGCTGAGTCCCAGAGTGAACTAACAGATACTCCAGCTGAACCGGAAAGCACTCTTGATGTTGAAAATCCTGAAGAAAGTAAGGACCTCGAATCTAGCACTGAAAGCAAACCGGAACCCCAGAGTGAACTAGCAGACACTCAAGTTGAACCGGAAAGCGCTCCTGATGTTGCAGATCCTGATGTTGCAGATCCTGACGAAAGCAAGGAGATTGAAATTAGCACTGAAAGCGATCCCGAGCTTCAGAGCGAAGTTATACCTGAAAATATCTCTGAAACCGCCGAGAAAGATTTGAATGATGACCAACCAGTCCACCAGCCCACTGACGAAGCGGCAATCGGCCATCAGCCAGAAGGCGAAACGGAAGAACAGCAGGCTTCAGAATTAGACGAAGACCCGGAGGATGCCGAAGCCAGAGCAGAAATAGCCAGAATCAATGCTGAAATCATGGCTCATGTCGAAGCAGCGGACCTCGTTGCTGATGAACCTGCTCCCGAAGAGGAACATATTTCCCCGCCAGCGGAAGAGCACATTCCTGAGAATGAGGCAACTTCAGAAGTCATTTCTGAGGAACATCTTCCAGTGACTCCTGTAGAGAATGAGGCAGTTCCAGAAATTAGCCCTGAGGAAAGCCATCCAGAAACTCTAGTAGAGGACCAGGCAGCTCCAGAAATCATCCCCGAGGAAAACTTGCCAGAAAGTCCAATAGAGCATGAGCCAATTCCAGAAACCAGTCCTGATTCCCCGCCAGTCGAAGGGCACATCTCCGAGGAAGACTTGCAAGAAACTCCAATAGAGCACGAGGCAACCCCAGAAGTCGATCCTTTCGCTGATGATGTTGCGGAGACAATTGAGACTCCTTCACCACGAGAGGTGAACCAGACTTTCGAAGAAGATGCTCCAGTGCACGACGACGATGAGCAGCATACGCCACAGCCAATCGTTGGACAGGAGCAACACGAGTATTTCGACCCTGCGG
Source organism: Pezicula carpinea (assembly GCA_026119845.1). NCBI lineage: Eukaryota > Fungi > Ascomycota > Leotiomycetes > Helotiales > Dermateaceae > Pezicula > Pezicula carpinea. The sequence continues at coordinate 189,591 of JALRMK010000036.1, read as the reverse complement.
ATCCTTACCAGGCTAACCCAGAAGTTTTACCTCATAGAGACGACTTAGAGCAAGAACAGGAACTCCCATCCTGTGATGACTTTCCCCGGCATTACTCTGAATCTTCCCACATAGCACATGATGATTATGAACAGCACGCACGACAATCGGTGTTCGAAGAGTCTTACCAGCCAGAACCTTATGATGCACGAGATATGCCAGCACACGACAACGATGTTGAGCACGAAATACCCCAAACTTCCCTCGAAGAAGCCTCTCGCCCAACGGAGGAACAGGAACCGACGTACTTCACACAACCCACCCACTCTCTAGACACCGAATTGGCACCAGAACACCAACTCTCACAACCCTCTTCCGTCCCCGCTACACCACTCGAGAGTGAAGAGGCTTCCACCATTGCAGCAGACCCCGATGACCAAACCGAATCTGAAGCTCCATCAGCAAGCACATCTGCTTTCGCAAGCCCGACGAGCCCAAGTTTCCCGTCGAGTGGAAATGGAAGTCCGACGAAGAAAGGGAAAAAGGGAAAGAAAGAAAAGAAGGAGAAGAAAGCCGCTGGGGGGAAGAAGGGAAAGAAAGAGGCTTATGTTTTCAACCCTGATGAGGATGAGGAGGGTGGTGCCGCTTAGGCATCGTTCGCTCTATCTCCTCTCAATTTTGCCAAAGAGATGTAATGAAGTAATGTATTTATGGGAGGCAAATTGATGATATACCTGGAAAGTTCGGATCTAGAGGAGGAACAATTTTTAAGAGGCGTTGGTGTTTTGTTTTACATTTGGATACTATATACCTCTGTCTTTTTGCGCATTCCGTGTTTTCTTTGATGGTGTTTCTAGATACTGAAGAGCATATGGATCATGCCGAAGATTGTCTGCTACTGGGATCCCAGTGATCTGATCTTGGTAGTGATTGTGCTGTAGATACTTCTTATTGGATAGGTATTCCTCATGCCTTGAATTCCCAGGACCGACGGCTCAACTGCCGGCCAGTCGTTTCTGTTTCTGTTCCTATTCCCGCGCCGTGCATCTGTAACATGCAGGGCAATTCAGGTTGAGGAGACAGAATGACGCACTCATGAGTGGGCAAGGTGGATAGGACGCATTTCGACAATTGCAATAAGAATGCTTATAACGCCCACGAAACCCGAAACCCCATCTCTCCATTCTCACTCACACTTTCAAATCTTCTAATCCTCGATACTTTCAATAAACGTACTTTCGTGAACTTCATCTCTTCCTCCATCCCGAAACTCACTCACTCACCTCTCTTCTCATCCCACAACTACAACATCTCGTCTATCAACAGCAACCATGACAATTCCCCGCTACGGCGTCTGGGTCGCCCAACCCATCTCCTTCACAGCGCAAAGAACAAAACAAGATCCCAAAAGCCCACACATAACGCTGATATTCAAAGACGACGCAAGTTCCACAACCCAATACCAATCAGCCATCAACGTCAAATCAACCGATAAAGACTCCCGCCTCGTCTACTGGCTTAGCAACAACTTCACCAACACAACCCTAACCACCAAACTACAATCCCTCACCCCCGGTTTTCACAGCATCCAAAAAGGAGATGGTCTCGGTCTAGACTACACAAACGGCCTCGTAACCCTCACAGACGGCAAAATCCTCTCTTCCGACGTAGCCGGCCCAAACAACGACATAATCGATCTCGTCTCCCCCGTCCTCCAATCAGCGATCGATCAGAAAGCGACCATCTATCTCTTCGGCTCGCAGTATGATACCAAGGATGGCATTCACGATGTTCATATGAACCAAGGTTCCCTGCCGCAGTTCGAGAATGGGAAACCCGAGGATGGCGCTGTGATTATGAGGTTTCCGGATGATGGTGGCGCGGATGCTGCTGGGCATTGGGAGGCTTTGTTCCTGGCCTTTGCGTCGCAGGAGGTCCCGACTGATGCGGATGGGTTGCCGGAGACTGGGGCGAAGGCTTTGAGTGTTGTTGTTGGGTAGGTGGGTTGAAGTACTTGCCTTGTGGTCTTCTCTTGGATAGGAGTAGATTTATGGTTGTGTCATGGTAGAGTACTTATGTTCTCATGTCTTATCATAGATAGATTTACCTTGCAATAAATAAGAACAATCCTTTTCCCTTACCTACAATTCTTCAGCATCGTTACTAACTTACTAGCTATAAAGACATATATACTTTAAAACATATCGCGGGTATTTAGCCTTAAACTAGTTAGGCCTGTATATATAAAGTAGTATAAATTTAATGAGTACAATAAGTATAATATTCTCGAAATAGCTAGCTAACAACTTTAAGTAGTATCCTCTTAGTAGTATATAACTACCCTCTTATAAGAATCAAACACCCTTCTAAATTCTTTACCTCTGTAGTACCCACACAACCGTAAAAACTCTCAGAAAACCCTTATCCACCAACAAAAGCACATCCTTAAACCAACTCCTCCCAATTATTTCTTCCCTCTCCCAAGTGCACATCCACAATCTCTAAATAGCTATATCCGCATCCGGTGAATTGTCAAATCAAGACAACAATCCTCAATCATCTCTTCTTCTTCTTCTCCTCCTCCTTAGTCTTCAGACAAGATTGAAGCAGTTCGATAAGCTAAATCGCCATATCTATAATCTCCAGCCTGGTAGAACTAACCATCTCTGCAAAAGATTCCGCCTCATATCACCTACGAAATACCTCTTCTAGATCCTTAGTCCTGTCTTAGAAATGACTACTCAATGCAATCATCTAGAGATGATTAGAATCCCCTTAGAATCGGCCTCGGTAGATCTCTCTTATATGTTATAACCACATAAAGACCTCTCGTTTTCTCATCGACGGAATCATCTTCTCCTACACGTATCGGTACCTCGAAATCAGCTGAGTCTTCGTTCCTAAGAAAAGACCATGTGACCCATTCCTATGCCCTTTCGATTCCTTCCCTTCCGAACAGAGCAAGGGAGAGGGAACAAAATTCTCGTTGCTGTGCAGTATTTCCTTACACCATATATTATTCTAATATAACTAGATATAGATATTTAATCTTATAATATATTATAAAAAATAAAAAGTAAGCTCTTAAAGATACTAGTATCGCACACGTCTCACAAATCTATTCAGCACTGTAGAAACTAGAAATTTCATTTTATAAGCATGGATTAAACTACCGATAATTACCTTGTACTGTCCAGACCATCTAGACTCCATATCATGTCATGACATCAATGCTGCTCCCATAATGGGATTAATTATCCTATCAATCAGCTTTTATTGCACTTCATGTTCATTAGTCATAGTTCTCAATATCCTAATCAGAATCCACGGTTGAATGGGCAAGGGAGAGGGAAGTGGAAGGATAGAACTCACCCATAAATCCTCCGAATAAAAGCATAAGCCGTCAAAAAGCCCACTGTCCCTGTCAACAGCCCATAAACCGCACACGCCATGAAACTGTAACTAAAGAAAAGTAATCCACTGACGAATCCCTCAATATGCAACTTGGTAAAGTAATACCAGATGCAGTAGAGGAAAACCCACGCCGCGCTTCCACCGCCGACGAAGAATGAGTGCCACCACCAATTATAGTCTTCACTACACAGCTTGATGTAGATTGAGACAATGGTGACCTCGGCAATAGTGAGGATTAAAATTATTGAGACGACTGAAAGGAAGCCGAAGACATAGTAGTAGCCAGATTTATCTTGCCAGAGCGATTGGAAGACAAACAAAAGCTCAATAAAGATTACAGCAAAAGGAATAAGACCAGCGAGGAGGATGCTCTGAGGTGATCGGATATACCATGCTTGGGCGGGGAGTTGTCGAGGTATGGCTGTGGTTTTCGTTGGGTGCTCCCATGCGCCGGTTCGGACATAGCCGTACCAGGATCCAGCATAGACAAGAGGAAGTTGGATGCAGAGCCACAAGAAGATTATGCCGATAAGGGTACTGAATGGAAGGGCGGTGCTGGAAGCTTGGGCCCAGACAAAGAGGTTGAGTACAAAGACCAAAGCGAACAGGAGACCTGGAAAGAGGATTGCCGTCATAAGAGTATTCTTCCGCCAGTTGAGTCCGCCAAAGGTCTTGTAGACTCGTCCTGAGAAATATCCGGAAAAGACACCAGCAAACACGAAAAGTCCAACGCCAACGCTGACAAATCCGCCACGGAAACTAGGGTTCAAGACGCCTAAACTGCTCAAGAAAAGCAGGCCAAAGGCCATGAAAACAAGTTGCATGCCAGAGCCAACTAGAGGCGCAAGGAGATAGCCGTAAGCAGGTGATCGGAATACATCGCCATGTAGCAGTTTCCAGCCGGTGATCTCCTCCAACGCATCTTCGTCGCCAGATGAGACATCAGCATCATTGCCCTCATCTCCAACTTGATCGAGCAGACCAGATCCAGACTTCTCGCCAGTTTTAGGGCTTCGGACGCCACTGCTAGGTCTTGACCTCCTCTTGAGCTTGGATTTTCCTTCTTCAGCTGAAGCGTCCTTGTAGGTCTTGATATCGGTTCGGATAGTCCTTGCCAGGATCATAGCAACAATAGCGCTCAGCAGTCCAGAGATGATTAAAGAGTTTATGATCGCGAGCCAGTGAATCCGCGAACCCTCCTCCTGGTTCACAAAGTATAAGTCCCATCGATGGTTCCATTCGATTTTCTCATCCTCGCGGAAATAGACGGAGTAGGTGTATGGAATGTCAACGGTGGCACCGTCGTCAAGATCCGCGTCCGATTCTGGTGGGTGGTATGAAGAATGGGGATATTGTACGGAGAAGTCAGTCGTGTTGGGTCGCACGTATAATTCCATGGCCTCTTCCACGTCATGAACATCTGCAGGGCATCCCGATTCCAATCTATTTCCTGGGCCAATGCTCTTCGTGTAGACCTCAAATCCCACAATGACCTTTCCTCCTCGCTCGCCGTCTTTGCCCGGGGCTTTCCGATAACGCAGGACAATTGTGAGGTGATTATTTATGTAGTACCTGTGCTTGCCAATTGGAGAGAGATCCGTGTAACCCATCTTGAAGCCCGCTGCGTAATATTTGCGCGTCTTGTCCACTGTAACGAAGCTGGTGGCTCCTGGGAGGTTGTCGACAATCCATTCTGCAACGTATCCATCCTTGACCAGTTCCCTTGCGCGCTTCAAATCCCGTCGATCGACAGTCTTGCTGCAGAGAAAATTACACTCCTGGTCCTCGCCCATGACCAGCTCGATATCGGAGGTCGTGATTCGGTCCCCTCGAAGGACTTCGCCCAAGTTCAAGGATATACTCTGACCGCTAAGCAGGTTCGTTCCAGCATGGCGGACACCTGTTGGAGGGCAGACAAAGGGGAGATCGTAGTATGCGTATTGTAATTGCGTGTGATCGGAGTAGACTTTATTAACGAGGAGAGGTATAGATTCGCCTTCTTTGTAACTTTTAACTGACCAACCTGCAGAGACACCGTATTATTAGTCAGATGTGCTGGGGAAAATAGAGGGAATCGCATTGGCAAGTATATACCTGGTATGTAGAAAGCCTCAGTCTGTGCAATGGCGAGCAGTGAGACTAGCCATCCCTGAAAGCCTAATTGAAAGGAAGCCCTCATCTTTGCTTGCGATCGATTGATCCACCACCGCCGCGAATATACTCCTCGTGATGAACAACCGTTGCTACTTTGTATCCAAGGTCCCGATGCTCTTAGTCAACCCGGGATTATTGAATTGTGACGTCTGGGCACGGCGTTGTGGGCGTTGATTGTCGCGCGTTGATGGACCCGTTGATGGGGGGACGGACGTTGGGGAAGCACAGTTCAGCAGTTCGCGCTGGGTCTTGCTAACGAGTGTAATTGGCACAGAGCACCGTTGTTCGCCGTTCACACTCCCACACAAAAACAAAGGGTATAGTAGTGTCACGCTGATGGGGAGTTGAAGAGAGATAGAGAAAGTGAGGGAAAGAGAGAGGTGTACGAAGGAGATGGACGAGAAGAAGACGACGTACGCAGCTGGAGTTGTCACGTGCCCAGAAGGAAATCAGGTAATACGTATCGGAGAAATTGCGCGGGAATGCGGCGACGACTCTATTTTTGGAGCCCAGCTCGGCCGCGTAGCTGCAATGGGACTGGCGCCGGGGGCTAAGCACCAGGTAGAAGGCTAAACCAATGACCCCTCACTGACTTCGCTTGATCTGGGAATAGCTTCACTTTCAAATGACCTGTAGACTTGAGTCAGTTTCCCCGGTCTGCCATCATTGCTGGTTCTATCTATCACTGTGGACGCTGGATACCAACACGCTGCAAACCCGCCGCGTCATCATCTGATTTTCTTGTGTCATCCACTTGTGAGCACGAGTCTACCAAGCCACCTGACCTTGTCGCATATCATCAGCACAGCGCCGTTGCACTGGCACTGTGCAGTCCCTGAAGTTTGGAATTTCCCGGTCGACAAGGACAAGGCTGCTTACGGTATTCTATCTATATTTCGCAATCAGCCATAACCGATCAGCGACCCCACCAAGAAACAAGTGACAAGAAACAAGAAACAATAAACACCATCCAAGGAAAATGAGCACCAGCAACATGAAAATCTACCTCGCAGGCCCAGACGTCTTTGAAAAGGACCCCATCGCCAAGGGCGCCGAGTTGAAGGCTCTCTGCGCAAAGCACGGAGTAACAGGCCTCTACCCGATGGACAACTCGCTCTCGGATGTGGAAAAGGGGTCGCACGACATGGCATCCTACATCCGCATCGCCAACATGGATCTAATCCGACAAAGCGACGCGATAATCGCCAACATGACACCCTTCCGCGGTGCGTCGATGGACGTAGGAACAGCCTATGAGATGGGCGTAGCTTCTGCTTTGGGGAAAGTCGTTATTGGGTATACGAATGACAGGAGGTCGTATGTTGAGAAGGTGGCGGCGAGGCAGAAGGTCGTGAGAGGTGAGGATGGGTATTTGAGAGATGAGGATGGGATGAGTGTCGAGGAGTTCAAGGGTGAGGATGGGAAGGGCGCCGTGGATAATCTTATGATGTGTGGTGGTGGTGCGATGGATGCTCCGCTGTGCAGTTCAGCTGAAGAGGCAATTAAGGCTGCAATTTCGTTGAAGGAAAAGAAGTCTGCATGATTATTCTAGTTGCGTATCAGATAAAACAAACAAAACAAGCTCTACAGTACAGGACCCATGGTAAGGTTACGAATTATGTTTTGGTGTTATTATCATAAGTATTGCCACCTTCCGCTTTTTGCCCACTGTCAAGGTAAAGATTAAATATTCGAAATAGAAATATTTTAGATGTTTACCTCGGGAGAATACGCTTCAGTGCGAATCAATTGTGTGTTGTGCATGCTCGGGTTGAACAGTACGGTTATGTTTAGCCGGCGCCTCGCCTTCGGGTATGCTTCCTTGACAATTGTTCCTCGTAAAAGAATTTTACAAGATAAGTAGAGAGCTGGAAATTGTAACATATACCTAGCTTTTTATTAGGGTTTTCATATATTGCTATTCTTGTAGCATAGTTCCTAGTAGTCTAAGGGACCTAGCAATTCCCAGACAAAGTTCCTATCACAAGCCGTGTAAATTTCCATTTCAAACCAAGAGACCAATGACCTTAAAAGCCTACCTACAAATGAACCCTTTCAAATGCAACTTCAAAGCTCATCTCTCTACATTTAACTTGAAATTCCTCTTTCACACCAGGTCCACAAGCCGCACTTCCAACCCCCGCAGCCTCGGCGTCAACCCTCCAAAGTACCGTATCTTCTTCCACAAGATCAACAGGATGTCTAGCTTTCGTCAAATTCTCCGTAGAATATCTGCTCGCTGCCCAGTGGAATAGCCCCCCCTTGTCTGAAGAGCAAGTAGCCTTCACGCCATGACCAGAAGTATCTGTCATGCTGCACCATCGCGTCTCCATCCGGTTGCCACTCTCTTGTGGTACTTCGTAAGAGGTGTGCAGTTCTGCCAGAGGCAGGGAGTAGATCCCTAATTTTTGCGAGGAGCGCTTGTCTGGGTAGGACTCTCCCGGCCCGAGACCGAACCAGGCCGCTGAGTCTAGAGTCGTGTTTAGCCGGAGATTGAGGCCGATTCGTGGAAGACTAGGTGGTATGGAACCTTTGGGATTAAGGTGTACCTTGACTTTCAGGTCGCCGGCTGAGGTGATGGTGTAAGTTGTCGTGGTGTTAAATCCCCAAGCTAAGATTGGTGGCGCTATATAGGAGGTTGTGGTTATTTGGAGAATACCAGAGATCATGCTGGCGTGGAAGGAACGAACTTGCGTTGTCATCATATCGAGGCCATACCGTTGCCAGGTAGGATAATCGGAGGGCTGATCGTTATCTGTTGGAGCACGCCAGAAAGAGGGTGACAGGGCAGGCAAAGTGGTTGAACTTGGTGAGAATAGATTCTGACCGTTGGACACCCATTCTGTGAGGTTGCCGGTGATACGGTCGAAGATAAAGTGGAAGTTATGTCCGCTTACTTTGTATTGTAACTTCGAGGAGTGGATTTTCAGTTTAGTGGATGATCCTGCTGAGGGTTGACTGAGAAGCTTAAGTTTCAGAGAGCCAATCCTGGCTTGTGTCCATGCAATTTCATGCCCGGTATCAGCCCAGAGAGATGGGTTCTTCAAGCGAAATGTGACGGTAAGCCACATCTCACATGAACTTGCATGCTCGAATATTTCCTCCGGGAGGGCAAAAGCTCCCTCGGCGCTGGGTGCGATTTTTGGAATAGCTAAATCACCGGTATATAGAAGACGTTTACTAGAGGAAAGATTAGTCAGTGCAAACAAAGGTTCAATTTAGACTTAGTACATACCTGTTTGTAAAGTCCTCTACCTTGTATGTCGCGGTCAAATGATCCAACTCAATGAAATCGTAACCGTTTTCAATCACCACGGATTTCCCTACTATCCAGCTCCTGACAGGCTCAATAACCTTTTTGAACTCCACCAATCCAGGTGTCGGAGTATGATCACTGAAGCATAACCCATCCATAACGAAGGTGTTGTCATTTGGCACATCGCCGAAATCACCACCGTAAGCGTAAAATCCCTTCCCAGCGTCGTCCACCTTCCACAGGCCGTGGTTGGCCCATTCCCAGATGAAACCTCCCTGTAGTCTTTCATAATCTCTGAAGGCTTGTTGGTAATCCTCCAACCCGCCTGGTCCGTTACCCATTGCATGGCCGTATTCGCATAGGACTATGGGCTTCTGGAGTTGTTCCCCTTTGCCATCAACGGCTGTTGCAAGCCCAACCAGTCGATCAATTGGTGGGTACATGTACGAAAACATGTCGGCAGAAACTGCATGTGCATCTCCTTCATAGTGTACTGGACGTCCTGGATCAACAGATTTTGCATACTCGTACATGGCTTTGTGATTGCTGCCGTAAAACGCCTCATTGCCTAACGACCAGATGATGATGGAGGGATGGTTCTTGTCGCGCTGAACGACCTGAGCCATGCGATCAAGATATGCTGCCCGCCAACTTTCGTTGTTTGAGGTGTATTCAGCTGCCTGCGGAAATGCCAAAAGCTTTCGCTTCTCATAATCCATTTCCTCAGGTATGTTCAATGGTCGAGCAACTGCATCATAGAAGCCATGACATTCCAAGTCTGCTTCGTCCATAACCCAGAGACCCAGCTCATCACACAAGTCATAGAGCTTTGGATGGGAAGGATAATGCGAGCAACGTAGGGCATTGATGTTATGTTGCTTCATCAAAATCAAGTCTTGCTTAACATAAGATAGAGGCACCGCACGTCCAAGCAGAGGATGATGTTCATGTCGATTAACACCACGCAGAAGAATAGGAGCCCCGTTGACTTTTATGAGCCCGTCTTCAATCTGGACCGACCGAAATCCCACATTTTGATGAATCGTGTGAGCTTGTTCTGCTCCGCTGGTTGACGAAAGAGTAACTTCGAGTTGGTACAAGTATGGCGTTTCCGCAGTCCATTTTGTTGGGGCTGATACAGGGAGAGTAAGATCCAAGTGAGAGGAAATTGAAGTGTCCGGCACTGCATGCACTGCTGATGTCACAATCTTATTGCCAGCCGAAGCGTCCCGGAGAACAAGGAGAGCCTCACAAGGGCTAGTGCTGTAGATATCCAGACCTACTTGTAAACTTGCATCTTCATATTTGCTGTCAAGCTCAGTCTTGATGAAAAAGTCGTCAATTCTATTCTTGCCAGGGAAAGCCAGCAGATTTACATCTCGAAATATTCCTGTAGATAATCTTTTAGCTTTGACCTCCCGGCTTTGACATCAAAACCCAGCAAAGAATTCTCATACCTGATAACCACCATTGATCTTGGTCTTCGATATACGACCCATCGCACCATTGATACACTCGCAGAAGAACCTCATTTGCGCAGTCTCTCTTCACAAAAGATGTAACGTCAAACTCGGAAGGATTCCGGCTTCCCTGAGAATAACCAACAGCAGCTCCGTTCACCCATAAATGGAAAGCACTATCCACTCCCTCAAATCTCAGTCGTAGTTGCGCTGACTCGTCCCACCCCTCTGGAATATAAAATATGCGACGATAAGTCCCGGTAGGGTTGTCTGTCGGTACATCTGGTGGGCAGACTGGGAATGGATATATCACATTCGTATACTGAGGCCTTCCATGACCTTGCAATTGCCAATGGCCAGGCACGTTTATTCTGGTCCATGCTATCCCCGCGCCTGGTAGATAGTCTCCCTCGTATGTTTCATTTTGGTCTGCCTCACTGCTTGGAGTCAAGCCGACGGTAGTAGTTGTATTACCGCTAATATCGGTATCCCGTTCCTGTGGGTCTGGCGCGTGGGACGGCGTTGGTGCATAGTTGAAGTCCCAAATGCCGTTCAGTAAGAGGGAGGTTTCAGGAATGTAGTACGAGCGAGTTGGCAGTCGATTTCGTTGGAAGATGTGCTCGTTTGCATAGTCTGGTCTGTCGCTGGGGGGTGGCATTGGTGCTGCCTCTTCAGCCATTTCAAAAACGGGGTAGGAGAGTTCAAAGAATGGGTTAAGAAACACCAGAAAGTAAGTGGACTTAAGAGGGAGAAGCTCAGAAAATAAGAGATACTTGGCCAGCAGTCATCAGACAATACAGTACGCTTGACGGCCCGCATCGCGCAACCTGGGGTCCATTCGACAGAGAGCTCCAAGGCTGATCCCTAAACACGGACATCATGTGGGTAGAAATGGACTCGCATCTGTTTGCAATGTTGGAGCCATGCGGGGGGTATTGAACCGGTGCCTCCGTTGCACGAATACTGTGCTGTGAATAGCTGCTGTTTGTGAAGCGCGTGTGGTCCAGGACGACGAGCTTCGTTTTGCCGACAACACCGTGTTCCCCGAACCAATGATACCGCCGCACTCAGGCACCCCAGATTACCTAAGCGAGTGACTTCGCAAGTCTACTCGGACCGCTGTTCCCCATGGTTCACCATTGTTCACCATTCTTCCTCAACACCACAAGATCAGCGTCTGCTTTCCAGTAATGCGCACACGAGAAGCTCGCATCCCCCAGTCAGTCCCTTTTGGTACTGTACGTAGTATCCAACCCGGGCCGAATGCTTACTTCACCTGTCGCTCTACCTCTGGTGCCTGTCACTGCACCTGTCAAGTGCCCTTCCCCAGGTTAATTATCCGCTGTTGGTATTGATTGCTGGTCCCCGCGCCCTCCAGGACCCGTCAAGCTGCGTACCCCAGGCATGCAACCATGGGGCGGGGATGGGACCACCTGGGCAGCATGTCGGCCGATATATTAAGTTGGTGTCGATGAGGTGAGTATATAATCAGGGTATGTTCCCTCTCTTTCTCTTCCCTGAAATTCAATTTTGTCGTCCAAACCACTAGATTAGTTCAGCTAGTTGGTATTTTTGCTCGCGCAAATTTTCATCATGGCCGAGCCGTCAAAGGAAGTCGATGCCTACCATGGAGAGACCCTCTCCCCTTCGAACACCGGGTTGAACGATCTGAAAGGTGATCATGTTGCAGAGGCAGTTCAACTGGCCAGTGATGTCGCTGAGACGAAGTACAAACCCTTCACAGCTAGCATGTTACGTTTATACGCCGTTTTGTCAATTGCATACCTTTGCGGCTGTCTGAATGGCTACGATGGCTCTCTCATGGGAGGACTTAATGGGATGCACAGCTACCAGAAGTTCTTCCACATGTGAGTTACAACTGTCACATACCTAAGGTATGCCCAACTGACAATCAGGAAGGTCGACTGCTGGCCCTGGTACGGGACTCGTCTTTGCAATGTACAATATTGGCAGCATCCCAGCCGTATTTCTCACAGGCCCAACGAATGACTACCTCGGACGCCGAATGGGGATGTTCACCGGTGCCATTATTGTGATCATTGGAACATGCATCCAAGCACCGTCTGTCAACCATGGCATGTTTTTGGGAGGTCGATTCATACTTGGTTTCGGCGTGAGCTTCTGTTGTGTGAGCGCTCCGTGCTACGTATCTGAGATGGCACACCCTGCGTGGCGTGGGACTTTGACCGGTCTCTACAATTGCACTTGGTAAGTGTTCGGAAAACCCACTCGCCCATGCCACCTTCTTAATTTGCACGAATAGGTACATTGGCTCTATTATAGCCAGTTGGATTGTCTATGGCTGTGCAACAATAGATTCGGGAACCAGTTTCCGCATTCCGATCTGGTGCCAGCTGGGATCATCGGTCGTTGTGGCCATTGGAGTATGGTTCCTCCCAGAAAGTCCACGTTGGCTCATGGCACAAGACAACATCGAAGCTGCCACAGCAGTTCTGGCCAAGTACCATGGAGAAGGCTCAGCATCTCACCCCATGGTTCAACTGCAATTGAAGGAGATGACGCAACAAATCGGTATTTCTGACTCTGACAAACGCTGGTGGGATTACAGAGAGCTTTGGAACACACACTCTGCTCGCCACCGCCTTATCTGCGTCCTCGGCATGGCTTGTTTTGGGCAGTTGTCTGGAAACAGCATTACCTCCTACTATCTAGTTGTCATGCTCACCAATGCGGGAATCACGTCCGAAAAGACTCAGCTGATGCTCAATGGAATTTATCCAGCCATTTGCTTCCTTGGTGCGATCCTTGGGGCGCGACTTACAGATAAACTGGGTCGTAGACCGCTGCTCCTCTATACGACCGTCTTCTGCTCCATCTGCTTTGCGATTATGACCGGCACTTCAAAAATGGCCACCGACGACCCTTCAAATTCTGGAGCAGCCAATACCACGATAGCATTCATCTATCTTTTCGGGATTGTTTTCTCTTTCGGCTGGACTCCACTTCAGTCAATGTACATTGCCGAGACGCTGCCCACGTCTACGAGAGCCAAGGGGACTGCGGTTGGTAATCTGGCATCATCAATCGCCGGCACAACCATACAGTACAGCTCAGGACCGGCCTTTGCAGACATCCACTACTATTTCTATCTTGTCTTTGTCTTCTGGGATCTCATTGAAGTCGGAGTCATGTACTTCTACTTCCCCGAGACCAAGGACCGGACCCTGGAGGAATTAGCCGAAGTGTTCGAGGCCAAGAACCCGGTGAAGAGGAGTTTGGAGAAGAGGGGCACGGTGACTGTATTGAGGACATTGAATGTTGACGAAGACAAGGCCAAGCGAGCCGAGGGTCTGTAGAGTAGATCTGAAGTGCCGGGGATCGGCAGATGCACGCTTATCGCATTTCTTCTCGGCTGCTTGTCCACAGTAGAAGGAGGCCGTGGAAGGGGAAGGTCAATGAGCACGTACGTACAGCATCGTGAAGAGTGTGCATACCGGCGTGCCGTGATGTTTAATTAATGGAGAAATGAAGGGTGTGGTTGCATGCATGAAGGACCATGCAGGAATGCTGAGGAGATGTGTGCGATGTGTGCCTGACATGGTGATATGTATGGCATGTATACATTATGCCTGCTTGGAGAAGGGTACAGCCAGATGACTCTGGCCAACTACGGTGCAATGGCAGTTCATCCACGCTCCCATGCCCGACGGACAGGACCTAGGTCGTACGGTAAGGTGGTATTTGCTCCGTTCGTACCGACGGCCATCTGCGGCCGTGGTACCGATCACGACGCCCCGTTCTGGTTCTGGTACGACAGGTACGACGTACGACAGATGCGAAGTACGAAAGGTACGAAAGGTACGAAAGGTACAATAATACCTGATCCTCCCTTACCAGTACGTCAAGCTAGTCCGGCCCGACGTCGTTTCCGCACGAATCACCATCAGAACTACTTCCCCGCATCTCCAAGGCTCGTGTTCGTCCACAGGCCGTGGTTCGATTTCCTTCCCCACACATTCACTCCTTCATCCTTCCATGCATTCGTTCCCTCATTCAATCACCCCTTCATTCGTCCGTCCATCCGTTCATTCAGGGACCGGACCCCGTGCATGTGGCATATGGCCTGTCTCCAATCCATCATCATCATTCTCTGGCGTCTGTCTGTTCCTGAATTGCCTTCCGCCGTTCCCCCTCTCCTCGTTCCACTCCAACATCTCACGATGAAGGCATGCCGCTCCGGTAAGTTGTAACCAGGTCTAACCAGGTCTAGCCACCACGAGCACGCACGTACACAGACCAGAGACAAGCAACAAGCAACAAGCAACAACATGGCAACGCCCGATGACCTGTTGGCAGAGTCGAGCCACATCTCTACATCGTCCAATGTGCGCAAGAGGCGGCGCGCTGCTCAAGCTGTGAGTCGTTCGCCTTCTCAATGGGCCCAAGGTTGCAGAGAGGGGGATGTCCCAAAGACAAGCGAGATACGTGATGGCTGACTGGACTGTATCAAGTGCAATGTTTGTAGAGTCAGGAAGATAAGGTCAGCCTTCGTTATATATACACTTGCGTTATGGCCCCTGCTGAGCGAGATTGGTGCTAACGAAACCTTCTAGATGCGATGGTCGAGAACCTTGTGAGACATGTTCGACCACGGGTCAAGCCTGTGCATATGGTGCTGAGCCAAATACGTGAGTGCTCGGATATTGCAGTACTGTGAGGACATTCCTGATATCTGGGCCATAGCCAGAGCAAGAGCGACCTCATTCTTGAGGGGATCTTGCGTGTTGAAAAACAGCTTCAAGAAATGAACTCGACTGTTAGTTCTGCTCGGTTTTCAAGTGCAGGCTGGTATGCCTCCACCGGATCTTTACTAATGCTATTACTCAAAGATCACTTCGCCGAGACTTCTCAGGCATCCAAGAGAAGAAGTAATGACATCGCCGTCTCTGAGTCAAACGGCCTATGAAAACGACCACCATCACCATGTTTCTCAATCGCCAGTCAACTCGGCACCCAACATTCAAAATGCAATCCTCTCCTCCTTCCATACCTCAACCACAGAATCTGTGCTCGAATGGCCCTACTTCTCCGCTTTTCCCTCTCTACGCCAAAACTACGTCTCCATCTTTGGTCTAGAGCAATCTCGCCCCCCCCTCCTCGAAAGAACAACGGCTCGCATCCCCTATGTTTCTGGCCAGGACTTAGGTAGCATTCTTGATTCTTTTCAGCATAGTGTAAATTTCTGGTATCCGACGATGAGCAAACAAAAGAGGAACCATCTGAGGAGTCGCATTATTGAAGGGTATGAGGATAACACGACAACAACGTGTCTGGCGTTTCTGATGATGGCGTTGGGTTGTGCCAGCCAGTGTGTTGAAAAGACTTTTGCTAATGGTTCAAATGATCCTGATACGTTGAGTGATCAGCAGAGTCGGAAGGCGATGGCGGAGATGTACTTTGATGGCGCTCTCAAGCGGATTCACATTGCACACATGGAGATTAGCTCCACTGCTAATCAGTGCTTGCTTTTCGTTGCGTAAGATTATCATTTGAGAGGCTTATTGTGAGCATCAGCTGACCTTTTGTCAGATTATACTTCGCATTTCTCCAGAGACCACTTCAAGCGTGGTCCTATATAAATGCCACAGCAGCAAAGTGTCGCTTACTTCTCGCCTATCCCCCCCTCGACTCATCAGCAGAAGATTCAGAATGCACGAGACGAATATTCTGGTCATGTTACATCCTCGAAAGGTTGCTTGCTCCCCTTTCTCTGAAACCAAAACTGACTAAACAAAGCGACTACCTTGCCGAGCTTTCTGCTCTCCCCCAAACCGGAATTTCCGATATCGAGTCATCAATTCCCTTACCCGGTGACTACAGCACTCACGAAGACACTTCCACGGAGGAGCAATCTTCCCTCTACTTCCTTGCCTGCCTCAGTATGCGGCGGCTTCTCAATCGCGTACATAATCTCCTCTATGCGGCTGGCACCGGAGCCTCACTCGACGATGCTCGCTTCCCCTACATTGTCTCTGAACTGGATCATCAACTCGAGGAATGGCGAGACTTGCTACCAGCCAATTTCCAGTTCCCGCTTGACATGCAGGAGGCGAGCAGCCAACATGGTGGATTCCTACGACAGAGGTACCTCACTTGTCGAAGTGTCATTTACCGTCCTTACTTGACGTGGCTACTGGCCAATGCTACAACTTTGCGAGAAGGAGAGGAAGTCCCGAGGGATGTCTTGGAGAAAGGAGGCGTCTGTCTCGACGCATGCTTATTACACATGCTTAACCTCCGAGACTTCACCCACACTGTCATGGTCGATACATGGATATGCTCTCTAAGCATGACTTGCGCAATGTTAATTCTCCTAGCAGCATCCCGAATCCCACCACTGCGTGACCTCATGCGAGCTGAAACTACCACTGTCGGTAATCATCTGCAGCATCTGTTACACAGGTGGGCCCAGGTTCCAGGTGTTAGTGAACAGAGTCAGAGTCCGAGTGTGGCGCAGAGTTTGCAAATGATTTGGGATGTGGATGGCTTTATTCAGCAGGAGTATCATCACGATGGGGAACGGAGGTTGAGTAGTCTGTCGAGACATTAGTTTGGGTAGATATAGAGGTTGGTTAAACTTTGGATATCGGGTGTTTGGAGTTGGGGTCAAATTCAGTGATTTTGCTGAGGGGGGATCATGTGAGGGTATTGTATTGAGGGTGTGGACTGGAGGCTATGGCTAGCACTAGCCATCAGATTTATGCATAACAAAGAAACAACAAGTTTGTTCCAAGCCTATAACCATCAAACTTCTGCTCCACCTCTTCCATCCCCTTTCACGGTGGTTAGTAATGAAGAAAAGAGTCGGGAGCTCTGCAGTGTCACATCATATATACAGTAACTAAAACACCTAGCTATGTTCACCTTGAAAGTAAAATCACACTTCCCGCCGCCCACGCTACTCTCTTCGTCTAAAAGGTCTTTGTGCCCTCAACCATCGGCACCAACGTTCCCTGCACATCAGCAGCATCCCTATAAGCATTCCACTCATGGTTCAAAAGGCCCCAAGTCTCATCAGGATCCTGCACCCCCGACCGAATATAATAACTTCCCGCCAAAACCCACATCATCCAACCAGCCTTCATTCCCGTCAAATAACTCTTCAAACACTGCTGGTACACCATCGCATACGTAGCCGCATCCTGCGATTGTCCCCATTCCGTCATGACCACCGGCATCACATTGATGATAGTAGAATCGGTGGTATTGAGCGCGGAGTACCCGCCTGTATAGAGGGAATTTTCGAGCGAGGAACACGACGTAGCTGAATTGGCGTAGTTGTGAAGTTCAATAACCAGCTTATCTGCATACGCGAAATCCGTCTTCTTGAAACTATATCCACCACCTAGACTAGCACCTGTAGGAATAGGAGACATATCGGTATCGAAACCCAGACCACTCAGAAAGATCAGAACATCCGGATTGGCATCATTGATAGCCTTGGTAGCCGGCACGATGTTCTCGTACCAAGTCTCCCAATTGTAGGAGCTGGATACCAAGGCGGAATTGTCATCCGGGGATCGGAGTTCGTTGCGCAAGGACATGGACATGAGGTTGGGCCAGGTTTTACCTCGTGTGGCCATGTAGCTGAGACCACGGAGCCAGTTGCTCACGTTGAAGTAGGTGTCTCCGAACCAGGCGTTGCCGTCGTCGGTGGAACAGCACCAGCCGGCTTTGGACATGTGGTTGTCCAAGTGGACGTAGATTTCTTGGGCGGCACAAGCGGCAGCTACGGCGTCGAAGACCTGGTTGTTTTTTTTTGTTAGAAGATCTCTCTCTTGAACATCCATTCACTCTAGATGCTCAAATACTGCAAGGAATGAAACGAAGACGCCAAATCCAGTAAAGGACGTGAACGAAATGAAATGGAATGGAATGAATGAAATTGAAAGATCCTTTGAGAAATCCAAGACCGGAGAAGTGGAAGGGGAAATTCGCAAAGTAAGCATGCGAATCAAACATACCTCCATCCTCGTCGCATTACTCAAGGCCGGATTATACTTCACCACGTCCTCGTAAACGGCCTGTCCCTGAGCCCCGCCAAGTCCAATCTGAAAGGAATCCAGGATGGCGGTATCCAGCTCGCCGTTGGCATAGTAATCATCAATCATCTCAATGGAATACGTGAGCCGGATCACATTCATACCGAGGGCCTTGATCTGCGATACGATGTCGTCGATGGATGCGTATTGCAGTCCCTCGGGTATCATGGTGTCGGCGGCTCCGGGCCAGTTGATGCCCGCGTAGGTTACATTGTGGCCTGCAGCGTCGAGGATCCAGCGGCCCGAGGTTGTGAAGGGGTAGTAGGGCCATGCGGCTGTGTCGCGAGGGGCTTGGGGCGTGGGTTTCGCTGTTGTTGGTGTTGATATTGTTGCGAGGAGGAGGAGGTTGAGAGGCGTTGAGAGGAGGAGAGGGATGTGCATTGTTGCGTGGTACGATGTCTCGTGGAAGAATTTATGGATGAATGGATGGATGATTCATTGAGAGAATGGGGATTGTAGTGACCTTGATCTGGGACTACTATCTTGGGTGAAGAGGGACTAACTGCCAACTTGCCCGCTATAAGTAAGGAAATCGAAAAGAAAAGAAGAGGGGGAAAAGTGCAAAGGAGATTACTATCGGACCTGCCTATCTACTTATACTGTTAATAGCCGAATAAGGGTATGGGATGGGATCTCAGATCTATGCTGCATGTCAATCTGTCAGTAAGTCCGGTGACGTTCCTGTTCGTCTGTTCGTTCCGTAGCTTCGAACTTTCAACTTTCGAAGCGACGGCCATATGTACTGTGAAGTACGCACCTGCATATACCCAAGACCCTTATCCGGACATGTCCCATCTAAGCACATCTATCCGGTACTCTACCCGTCGTACCTCTCCCCTTGCAAGCAAGCAGCAGGCGAGCATCCCCGTCCAAACAACAAATAGCCAACATCTCAAAACTCAATTCATCCACGATCCGAGATTGCCTACAGTAGGTACTCGACTGCACCCTCCCAAGTACTCGTACCTAGTCCCGATTGCGAACTCAATTTGATGATTGGTCGCTTGCGAGCTTGTTTGTCTGGTGCATGAATCAATACCTAATGGATTGGAGGACTCACTCTGCCGGCCCGATGGTCCCCGAACTGGCCATCGTGGTTAAGTAATAATTGTTTCTCACATGACCTTGTTGCTTAACGAGCCCCCCGTTGGGACTTGGCTGCCTTGGCCCACCTCACGCTTTGGTGCTTGCTTTGATGGGGTGCGGAGGGTGGGTTGGGACTACCGGACTGTGGTTGGTGCTGTTTTGTGGGATGTTGGTTGCGAGGGGAGGGAGAAGGTGATTGGATTGGTATGCTGTTTTGTATCTACCTGTCGCTAGCGACCTTTGGCTGTTACCCGTAATGACTATTTAACAGCTGAGGTTCTCGGTTCTCGGTTGTGGGGAAGGAAGGGTAAGGTAAAGGGGTAAATAGGCTGGATAAGCGAAGGGAAGTAGCTTCTTTTTAAAGAAGAGTAAAGTAAGAATAGTAGTCTTTACTGATTAGTACTCTTGTAGTTAGTATCTCTACTACTAGATTCTCTAGGTAATTTCTAGTAGTAAGTGTTAAATTGTTAATTAGAAGTTAGCCTTCTAGAGAGTAACTTTTACGCTAATGTACTTGTATACTTAAGTCTGCTTGGAGCAGTGTATTATTACGTTCCTACATCAAACATTTAAACAGAATAAGAAAGAGTTACTAGACATACTGAGGATTACCTAATATGTACTAGAGTATTACACGCCCTCTGTAAGTTTACCTATCTTCTCAACCTTCTCACAGTAATTTCACGTCTAATCCATTACATTCCTGTACATGGAGTCTAGCAAACAAGGTATGTCATCTTTCCTAGTAATCGCGTTTGTAGCAAAGAGCCTCAAGAATCGATGTATCTCATGGCTACTACTTAATCTGACTAAAAGCCGAGGTTATATTTAGTCCCGCTTTACGTATCGCGATCTTTACTCTGTGCTTTTACAGAATAATCTAGCGATGACGGTCTAGGAGTTTATCATGTTCACCCTTAGCTACTGAGGTGAGAATTCTTTTGACTTGCTTATTGAACATATCTACAGTCCCCAGTCATCTTTTAGCACGTACTTCACTTCTTGTACGCGGGGCAGTGAGGCACAGCGATACAACGGCTTTCTTTTCCTTCTACGTCTAACCCACGTTCTACAATCTCTTAACAACGTAAAAATCTCTACCTATGAAATAACTGCACGTCGATAAGTCCGAAGTACGTAACACCGAGTTTCTCGATTTAGTTTACAAATCATGCTATGTTTATAATTTGTAAAGTTGTTTGCATAAGCCGTTGTATGGCTGTGCCGCAAAATCGATTTTATTACTCATTCGCCGACTTACTTTCGGAGTACACATCGGTCAGGTTGTCTCCTTCTGACCTACGATATCCTGCAGTGATGACTCAAGCTTTTTAACATAGGCTCAGCTGTTGTATATAAGTATCTTTAATCTCAAGGGTTTCCCACATACAAACACAAACACCGGCATCTACACACGCCTGCATACGCAACCACAATTCTCCTGTGATGCTACCCTATTCACTTTTGGCTGCCATTGGGACTGTCGCTGCTTTGCAACATTCCCAAAATGTGGTCATACACCAAGTCTACGACTTCCCAAACAACAACACCTGGCTCGAGAACCTCGCCGTCCGCTCCAATGGCAACATCCTAGCCACACGTTATGATGTTCCCCAGCTCTATCAATTCTCCCCTCTTGCCCCCACCTCTTATCCCAACCTCATCTACGACTTCACCTCCACGACTGGCCCCACCGGCCTTACTGGCATCACTGAAATCGCCGGTCACCCCGATGTCTTCGCCGTAATCGGCTACTCCCTCCCCATCTCAAGCTTGCCCGGTAACAGCACCGTGTGGTGCGTTGACATGCGCCAGACCACCCCGAATGTCACCAAAATCGCGCAAATTCCACAGGCCTCCCTTCCCAATGGCATGGTGTCCCTCGACGCCGCCGAGCATGCAGTTCTCATCTCCGACTCCACGCTCGGCAGCGTCTGGCGCCTCGATCTGAGCACTGGCACGTACACCATAGCCATCGACGACGCGAAGATGAAAAACATCCAGCCGGATAGCGTAATAGGCGTTAACGGCAT
The DNA here is from genome assembly GCA_026119845.1 of Pezicula carpinea. NCBI lineage: Eukaryota > Fungi > Ascomycota > Leotiomycetes > Helotiales > Dermateaceae > Pezicula > Pezicula carpinea. The sequence goes on along the minus strand of JALRMK010000036.1, from coordinate 168,125 downwards.
CAAAATCTTCGATGGCTATTTGTATTTCATCAATTCTGATGCTCCGTTTCTTGCGAGGATTCCCATCCACGCAAATGGCTCTGCGGCTGGGGCGAGCGAGATCGTGGCCTATTCAGTTCAAAAGGATCTGACATTCGATGACTTTGCTCTGGACATTGATGGGACCGCTTATGTGGCAACGGGACCGGGCAATGCAGTGACGCAGATCACACTGGATGGAGAAGCGACTATCATCGCGGGAAATCTCAACAGTACGGATATTGCAAGCCCGACGAGTGTACAGTTTGGGCGCACAGAGCAGGATCGGCGAACTCTTTATGTCACTACGTGTGGGGGGCAGGAGGCGCCTGTGAATGGTACTGTGGTTATTGGGGCGCAGTTGGTGGCTATAGAGCTGTCGTGGTGAGCGGAATTGGATAGAAACTGTAGCAGCTCGCTTATTCGCTTAAATGTACAAGATCTAATACTTTACATTGTATTTCAGAGTATGTAACTTTAGTTTTTATACTTTATTTAGACTAGAAGAGTATATCGATAATTAACTAGAATAGAAAGAGAGAAAAAGTAATTAGAGAATTCTTAAGATTTATTACTATTATTATTACTTATCTACTATCTTATATAGGGGCTTAACACGATAAGAATTAACTCCTTACAAGAAGTAAATAAGCTTTATCTTACTTCTACCTTTTTTAGTAGGTCTTTAAAAGAAGCTATAAAATGTTATCTTTTAGAACTATATTTATAGAGATAGTCTACTTTCTTAAGACTAGAGGTTAGAAACTTAGATAATAAGACAATATTAGAGATTAGAGTAGAGAATTTTTCAAAACTATAAAGACTATAGAGAGAGCTTCTAGAAAGCTTTATTTTAGTTAGATTTTATATACTACTACTAGCTTACGATTTAAATTCTCTATTAACTATACTACTCTTATAAGTATTATTTAAGCTTAAGCTATATTACATAGGCTAGCAGTAAATTAGAGATAATTAGGGGTAAACTTACTTTTAAACAATAAAGTATAGCTTTTTGTTAAACCTAACTACTGCTAGGGTAAGGACAGTGTAAGTTATAAAGTAATTCGATAGTATCGTTTATAACCATATAAACACGCTATATACATTTAATAATGATTAGTAACAAACTTCAGAGTAGAAAATCATACTATTGCTTTTTTTATCCACCTTTAATATTAGAAACATCTCTCTGTTCCGTCTAAGAAGATGTGAAGATAGAAACAAAGATGCTAATATATTATGTGCTCTAATTGACCTCTTCTAAACTCTAAACTACTATACTCTATATACCTTTACTAGATTATTACCAGTGAAACCTAGGATAGACTGCTGTAGAGATTGCCTATTCAAAGATTAAACTACAAGAAAGACTAGAAGCTCCCTTAAGAAGTATCTTATCTATCTACCTTTAATATTAGAAACACCTCTCTGTTCTGTCTAAGAAGATATAGAGAGAGAAACAAAGATACTAATATATTACATACTCTAATTAACCTCTTTTAAACTACTATACTCTATATACCTTTACTAGAGTATTAGCAGTGAAACTTAGGATAGACTGCTGTAGAGATTGTCTATTCAAAGATTAAACTACAAGAAATACTAGAAGCTCCCTTGAGAAGTATCTAATTTACGCCTTTATAATTCACGACCTTAGCGAGCAGAGCTGTAAAATACCCTAGTAAATCCTCTTACCACGAACCTTACTATACTTTGAAAAGTCACACGCTTCTTACAGTTCTAGATATTTCCTAGTAACATAGGAATAGCAAGGCTCGCAGACTATAGAAAGATGTGCTGTGAGCCTCGCTGTCGCACGCCAAGAATAGCACTGCCACTGCGCCACGATCATCTACAGTAAGCACAAACCGTTTTCTGCGAGTAGTGTAAAGATTTACGTGAAATCAACGAGCAGCCTTGTACAGCCTTAGCAGTGCCTCATGACACTTATTTGCGAGACTATACAATGCAAGTTGCAACTCTCCAGTAGTATAAGAAAGTAGTAACAGCTCTATCAAAAGTCTCATATCTTCCATTCATCATCACTGCGGTACAGTGTTAAAATGGTCTTCACACCACTCCAAACACCAATTAAACCAGATCAAAACCAAAATCGCTTTTTCCCAACATTGACAGAGCCTATCATGTCCAACCCCGATTATTCCTCTACTCAAATGGCAGAAGAAGAACGACAGGAGAAGCAGAGACAGGACTATGAGAAAGCGATAAAGGAGGAAGAAAAGGCGAGAGCGGCGAAGGAAAAGGCGAAGGCGAAGGCTGCGAAGAAGAAAGCGAAGGAGGCGAGGCGAAGAGAGAGGAGGGTTAATCATGCTAAGTGAGTTTCTTTTCGTGTCATCATTCGCTTATTTTGATTTGGAGTGTTACAGATGCTGATGGTATCTGTTTTCAGTTCAACTGGTGGCGTATTCACGCAGAATTGTAAGAAGAATGATGGATCTATTAGTTGGTGGAAGATGTGCTTTTTCTGATTAGCTGGTGTTGGAGTTAAGGCGTTATACAAAGGAGCGGACCACTTCTTAGGTGTGGAGTTTTATCTTAGGTTTTAAGATTGGTGGTTACATTGAAACTATAGACTGCTCGCTCTGGCTAGACGAAAGAAAAAAATAGGGCAATTAGAAGACGAGTAACAGAGCACATGAAAACGTTTAATTAAGTTTTGGTGGGGACTTACATTTTAGACTTAAGCCTTGAATTATCCTCGTCATAGCCTTGAGAAATGCAGCTATATCTCAACCGTAGTATATAACTTAAAGTGACATGGATTAAGCACCTTACTAACGGGCGGCAACGGGACTTCTACTAGTACCCATAATAGGCGCGTGTATAGACCAAGTTTAGATTAAATAATAACAAAAATAGTAGTAACAATGTTAATTAAGGTAGTAGCAGATCTACAACTAGCGAAAGCACGTTCGTGTGGCCCGAGTTCTAAATTATATACTGCGGATGAGATACTGGCAATTCTGACAGTTCATGTGGACATTTTAGCAACAGGCACTGGAAACTGAAACTTGATTCAACAGTTATCATTTTGACTTCCTGTATTCTAGCATGCACAGCACGCACCTATGTCTACAAACCGTCATACTAGGAGAGACTGGACCTCTATTGCAAACCAACTCGGCTCGACTTTGAGGATGTACTTTGACGAGATATTCAGTAATCAAGCTCTGATACAACGCTGGGGAAAATCCCTTCACACTTCTCGATCATTCTTCTAAGACCAACCGGATCTTGGATTCTGCTCAAAGTTGATGACCCACATCCGTAACGAAAATATCGAATCTCTTCATCCACTTATGAACCCCCCTTCGCCGAAACACCTCCTCAACGACCTGCGCATCACTGGAACTACAACAACCACCATGAACCTGCACAGCAACACTAGTCTTTTTTAATCCCTGCAGCCCTGAAATAGACTTCCAAAGATTGTCATAGCAGTATTCGGCCTCTACTACAAGATCTACGCTATCCTGGCCATAAGAGGAACGCGGAGAGAAGTCCCAAATGACTTCAATCGAGGCAATACTATCTAACCGTTGTGGTAACAGGAAGTTAGACAGACGACTCAGCACCTGGTCCCCTGTAAACAAAAAGATGTTTGTGCTGTACAGAATATCGATACTTTCGGAGTATCTGAACGAAGTCGCTTATCAGCCTTGCCACCCTGAATAGTAAATCCTTTAGGTTCCATCAACCGGAGAGTAGAGCACCAGGAGCTACATAGAAAGATACGTACACATGACGACAGGTTAAAAGAACCGAGGTGTTCAAGAGCGAATAATCTGACATCTGCTGTGCACCAACAAGGATATCATTCCGACACAAATCTTTGCACTGAACATGGCCCTCCCAAAACTTCCCGTCTTTCACTTCTTCATTTTCAGGACAGATACAATGCCAAGTACCTAAGTAATCTGCCGCATTTTCTTTTACTTCTTGGCTGGGCTTCGAAAATGGGCGGCCAAAGACGTATGCCAAATGGACCCTCCGGTTTCCAAAGACTTCAGTGTAGACTTCTCGCCGGAGTTCGAGAGGTAGTTTCGTGAAAAAGAGACTTTGTGTTTGGCCATGCGTCTTTTGTTCTGCTGTGAAAGGGCATGGGTCTAAATTCCTAGGATCTGATGGTAGAAGAAGCGTCAATCTTCTCGGGCGCGGTACTGGGAGCGTGGATTCCGGCAGTTGTTCGCCTGCTTGTAAACAACTACCTTTACGAGTAGGCCAGGGAGGATGATTTGCGAGACAACCAATGGTGCGACGGCGGAAGCCACGGCCTGAGTATTTATAACTCGCTGGACTTGTAAGGGTTGTGTTTATGTCCTCAGTACTAGCTTTGGACGATTTTCTTGGGAAGCACTTGAGGCTGTTTAGCATAGTTGTTCTCGTAGAAGATGTGTCGATCGAGTAGAGATGGAGGGGAATGACGCTTGAATCGGACGGGTGGAAGTTTAGATTTATCTCGTGTTGCTGCCTATGATCTGCAATGCAGGTGGCTTTGGTAGACGAGGGGACCCTTTGAACCTCCTCTGCTCTTATAGTTCTACAATAGTTTTATTTGGGAACCACGTGGAGGACATGAATTGATGTTGTCGACAGAGAATCTTCTTTTCGAGATATTGGCCTGAAATACGAAAGTGAAGTGAATTTGAAAATGATGATCAAGTGGTTGCCAGGGATCTTTACCCCCTCTCTCTGACGTACGGAGCACATCCACACATATATATATCATGCCACCAAGAACCTCAACCTACAACGACAGCAACAACGACGCAACAATCACCACGGTCCTTGCTTGCAAGCTTCTTCTATACGAGATCAAACTCAAAAGCGAAGGAGATCAGATATCACAATTGGACTTAAGAGCAACATTTCGCCGCTTCGTCAACAAGACGGCGACCAGGAATTGCGCCAATCAACTCTCAGTCAAAGTGGCTTCGCCATCCTAAACATCCTCCAACCACCCAAATGTACTCAAACCTCAGAACACCTGCGCCGCCCTCCATCGCCACCTCCCCAGCACAAACGTCCGAAGACCGCCAAACCCTCCTCCGCACGAACGCCCACGCCTTCTGCCATGCGCTAGTCAATCCCCCGCCACCGGACAAACTCCTAACGCAATTCTTCACACCATTCCCGAAAATCCACGAACACGGACCTGGCTGGGCCACCACGCGGCTCCCCTTCCTTGGAAAAGCGTTCATCGGCCCATCCAAATGTCTAGAATATTTCGACAAGCTGGCAAATACGTTGAAGATGGAGTTGGACTCTAGCAGTTTTCCATCCGAGGAGGGGTTTGCTGTTGATGTGGATGTTGATGGGGGAAGTGCTGGTGTAAAATCGACGGCCGTTGAGGGAGGGAGGGGGACTGTGACTGTGGTGGGAAAGGGGAGGTTTGAGAGCGTAGAGACGGGGAGAAGTTGGGGGGAGAGCTTTGTTTATGTGTTGGGGGGTTGGGATGATGAGGGTAGAATTGGGAGGTGGGAGATCTGGGCGGATCCGTTGAGTGCTTGGGTTGCGTGTGGAGAGGAGAATGTTGATGGATGGGAGAAGGGTAAGCATTAGGGCATGATTCTGGTGTTTGTGGAGTTAGGAGTATATAGGGGATATCAGTGATGGAGAGTGAATTGTGTTTAAAAACTGGCTAGGTAAGAAGTCTACTGTGGCTTTTAATTCAAAGTAATCGGCTACCCAAAATATATACATGTCTTCGGTTGTCCTACCCTCAAGTATACCCTGCTCGATTAAGTAAATGTCACTTTTTGTGCTAAAGAGGATAATTCTAAGGGCTACAAGAAATATTGCATCTCCCTACTAACCATAGTTTGACGGGTTACATACTCATTAGTAACAGTACAATTTGTTACGAGGCAGGCATGTAGGCCTGTAGATATCTCTAGCTCTGGCCTCTTCTCTTTCTACACCTATTCATGCTTTTTCTAGTCCTGTCTCTGTCTATCGCACTACATAGTAGTAACACTCGAGTGTGAAGAGGTCCAAGTTCGTCTAAGCAAGTCTTCGAGGTTGATTAGGTTCTCTCCTCAATTTTACCCTAATCACCACGTCAAGTACCGCCGCCATCATGGAGACACCTGGTGCACTGCACCATACCAAGACCCTTCCGGTCCCGAAGCGTCTCAAACCACAACGCAGGCACAAGCACGCCGGCAACGCCTACTAGCGTACTTGGCTTAAAAAGATAGTAAGATCATTCAATCCAGCCCTTAATACAACTTCTTCCGAGACATACAAGAGCATCCCGGACACCTTGCCCACACCAAAGCTCTAATCAAATGTACCCCGGGATATACGAATCATTAGGTTTATAAAATGCTCCACCTTACACGAAAAGATCTCCTAGAGAGCAAAGTGTCTTTTAGAAGAAGATTAGACAGATATACCATTCTAAGTTATTAGACTCTTGTCAATAATCGTAGCTGCACACTTTGTATAGATTTCTATAAACTCTCTTCTCTAGTCAATAAGGCATGGTTCTAGTTCTTCGTGTAAACAGGACCCCTTAATCCGTTTCTATATCTCATCTATATTTTCCTCGCTCTCATTCACCTCTCTTTTTCTTATCGCCATTTCAATTAGCCATCTATTCATGTTACTGACTTCCTCCTCTACCATTTGTTCTCTCTAAACTAACATCTTCCCACAAATTACAAACATTAAAATTTATATCCACACTCCTATTGAATCTTTTCTCTCTCATCTTTACAGAAGTTTTCCAAGGTATAGAAGCAACAAAAGTATAGTTTTGTCCCTGTCTTGATAAATTAAATTGAATAAGGGCTACATAGCTGTTTCTCATGTTATAGCAGATACCAGTATATATCTTATCTACTATAGAGGTACCTATATACTATCATAGTGATTAGCGCCTCTTCTTTAATTACTAATTTAATATTTACTATGCGGAGAACGTCAATGCGTTTTATTATTATAGGAGTAACTTAGTTTCTATATCTTAGTATGTATTCTATTTTCCTAGCCTTATATAGACCGTATAATAGATTCCTATACACGTTTATAAGACTTGCTCTAGAGAACTAGTAAACACTTTTTACTCCTTTACTTAACTATGTCCTTGTAAAGAATAGGGACTAAATTGTTGTATTACAAGGCTTACAAAGATAGCTATGTCTAAAGCCACAAACTCACCTTTAAAGCATTCCACTCCTGAGGATTAAAGTCAAATCAACTTATAATATCCCTGTAGCTACTCACCAAAACGGCTATCCAAAAACCACCCTTTTCCCATCAATTTTCATGTACCTTACCATTTACAAGCGCTTGCAAGTACAAACCCGCCTCTCATCAAATCCACAACCAAAAAGGCGAAACACCCCCATCCCAGCTCCCCCACATACAATGAAAAAAACTTTCTTTCTTCCCTCCCAGCAACCCACGCCGACTTTCTATTACGGAATCAACTTCCAACCAATAACCCATTCCATCACCTTAACTCTCATGCTGAAAAGCAGAACACATGCAATCAAATCCCGCAAGTACAGTACACGGCCGCTTAGATTGTCAGGACGCCACCGACCACAAGTGCCAACACCCAGGTCCGCGCATGAGCACCCAATCGAGAAATAAAGCCAACAAACACATCCCTACTCTCATCCCATCCCACAGACTGCAGTACAACAGCGTCATTCCTGTACCTCACGAGTCACAACGCCAAAAGGACAACCAATGCCTCAACCTCGAAACCCCATCCACATCCGCATGCACAACTCCAATCCGAATGTCCATCCTAACTACCATTCCCAACCTCCGAAACCCGCTAATCAACCACCGTACCATCGCCTCATCACCAACACAACAAAACAGCCAGTAAGAAGCCGCAGGACGACGACACATCAGAAACTATAAAAAATAAAAAATAAACAGAACAAAAAGACAGAAATACAAGATCCACGTGACAGTAAGTACGAGAGTACCTTACGCTACAGTACGACTCGACCACCTCACCCTGCATAACAAGCATCCAACTTAGCACGGCCTCCCCTCAACGGAACAAAGTCAGCAAACCAAACGAAAGAAGACCAAGCCAAACCAAGCCAAACCAAGCCAAGCCCAAGACCAAAGAAGAGCCCAAGACCAACACAAGACCAGCACAAGACTCGCACAAGCACCAGGCCTCGAAGGCCTCAAGCTAGCTAGATGGCTAGTTCACAAAATTACATGCACAATGACACCACACCACACCACAGCAGCGACCGACTACATTGCCAAATCCTCCAACCTCCCAACCCGCGATCGCACGCCCGCAACACCCGCCCTCACTAACCAGGAACAGCGGCAAAGGCTCACCGGGCACTCCCTCCATGACTCTTGGGTCAACAAAAAAAAGATGAGAATGCTCAGCTCTCACCATCAATCACTCAGCTCACATCATATCGCATCACGACGCATGATACATCACGCATCACCATCACATATCCCTCCCTTCGCAGCGTACAGTAAAGCACTACTTTTCGTAGCGTGCGTACCTCCTCAGCAACTCCTGCAGTACCTACAGGACTCCAATGCAGGAAACATGCAATACCCATGCGGCCGAGTACTGTACATGCCTTTGCTGCCTTTGCTGCCTTTCATACGTACATGCATACACATACACATACACATATACATTTGCATGCCTATACATACGGAACCACATACGCGTTGCGCTCTGACAGGTCCATCCCTTTCGAACACTCGCGCCCTTCGCCCTAAAAAAAAGAGAACAGAACAAAACAGAAGAAACCCAAGAACGCCAAATAAAAAAAACACACACACACACAAGTAAACATCGTGACTCGCTAGCGCCTGTGCCTCATCCATCCCCATATCAGACCTACTAATCGTCAACACCCGAGTCCCCGTACCCCCCAATCCAGATCGCCCGGACATCTGTCTGCATTGCATTCCAGTATTTAACTTTCGACTTTTGACTTTGTTTACCCGCTCCTCCCTCCCTCGCTCCCGCAACCGTTTCTATATGATGGGCTCTCTATTCATCCTTAATCGTCCATCCCTATCCATTCTCACCTAGCCAACCTTCCTTACCTATTCTCGGCGAGATATCAATATCAATAACAGAAGAACAAACAAGCTTTCTTCTTGAATCCCGTTGTGTTTTCTCGACTTCTCTCGACAGCTTCCGTTTCACGATCTCCTTGTCCGTTGCTCAGCCTTCGATATTTGGCTCGGTATATAGATCCCCGGACAGAGAATACGACGGATGAACAGGTCGCTTTGGGCGCAACAACCAGCGGTCAGGCGAGATAAAAAGCAAAAACACACCCATCTGCCAGACTACCAAGTGCCAACCACGAGACCAGACTAACCGGTCAACGCGCTCCAAAGTATCCAGCCTTAGCTTCACCATTTATTCTATTTTCCACCATTTCCGCTCGTCAACGACCGTCTAGGTAAAATGTCTCCTCCATACTCACCACTCGAAACGCAACTCCCGCAATCCCTTCCGTCAACTTTCGAAACGGTAACAAGGTGGCAAGAGCAAATGGACAACGAATCCGTGAAGAGTGGATCTTACAGTTCGCTTCCACCGCATCTACAGCCTGAGTATACGTCGTCCACTGCGTTGTACAGACCAGAGAGACATACTCCGCCGCCGCCGATTGGGAACTACTTCGCGCAGCAGCCTCAGCATTATCCGACCCAAGGAAGTCATACAACACAAGGAACTCAACAAACACCCCAATACACGACAAAATATATGCCGATGAAAAGCGAGCCGTTACCCCGAGCGACGATTCAGGAGAAAAGAGACTGGAGAAGGCAAAGCGAAAGAAGTAGGTATGAAAGTGATGGAGATGAGGATGTGAGGTATGGTGGACGACCAGGTCGTGGGTATGTAGCGAGTGTGAGAAGTGGGAAGAGCAGAAAGGGCGATGAGCGACCGACTGCCCTCGTACGACGATCATCGTCTCACCCCGGATACGGTCAGAGAAGCACTAGCTCGTCACGATCCCCCTCACGCGAGTACTCACGCAGCGACAACCACAACCGCAAGCACAAACACAAACACAGGGACCAAAGCCAAAACCAACTACAGAAACACTCCAGTGCCGGTGGTTCAGACTTGGGAAAACGCGCGCCTGGTGGCGGCCATGAGCATCTCCGTGATCACTTTTCCAAATCAACGACTGGTCTTGGTGCTACTGCTGTAGGCGCTATGTTGGGTGGGCTGGCGGCTAGGAAGGCGCATGATAGTCAGTATGTTGCCAAGGAGAAGAAGGGGAGTGGGAGTGCTTTTTTGACGGTTGTTGGGGCAGCGTTGGGGGGTATGGCGGTTAATGCTGTTGTAGATCGGTGTGAGGAAAATAGGCAGGGGATCAAGTATGCTCATGGAAAGGGAGGAAGGAGAGGGCGTGAAAGTGGAAGCGGAAGTAGGAGAAGTAGGCACGGGGGGGGTAGTGAGAGAGATGACGGGAGAAGTAGGGATGAGAGAGAACATGACAGGGGGTATAATGAAAGGGATGACAGGGACGCGAGGGATGGATGGAGGGGGAGCTGGGAGGAGGAGAGGTATGAAAGGTATGTGAGGTATTGAAGAAAATCATTCTGATACTATATTACATTGACCATGTTTGTTCATGTACTGTACAAGGCAGGGGTTGGCAATATATGGGAGATATATTGAGACCGCTAGTCGGACTTGACTATTGCTTTCTCGAAAAACTATCTAGCTAGAAATAAACTTCAATTTTTAGGGTATTGCCGAATGTATGGGGTTCGAATTCTGCGATCTACTGGACTAGAAGTTGCGTGACTACTTCCCAAGAAAGCATGTGGTGCCACATTTAGATAACTACCAGCAGCTGAAACGTTCAAACTTCTGGTTCTGCATTCCTTCATTGCTGTGAGAAAATACATGTCGTCTCTCGGTGCAATGGCGTGAGTTTCGTTCCCGCTTTCGTCTAGAACTGCATAGGGCCATCGCCTAGGATGACCTGGCGGGGGCTCGTTCAAGCCACACGCCCCTGAGCCTCCACTAAGTACCCCAAACGTGCCCAAAAGCGGACATGTTCGAATCAACGGACTATCTGATCGCCACTTAGCTCATTGTTGTCAGCGGAGAAAAAACCGAATGTATAACTCAACCCCTCCTTCAGTGCGACTTCACTTTCCATAATCTGGGAGAGACTGGGGACACAATTGTCAAGATGACAGATTCAACCTCTCAGACTCCGGAGAAACTTTTAAATGCTGCGAGGAATGATGGCATGGCCGAGCTCCAAGGGATCAGGGATCGCAGAAGGCAGAATCAGCACAGAGTGTACGACAACAGCATTGGACGGGGGGGAGCATCAGAAGATGGGGGCATTGGTGGAGACGATGACGATTCTATGTCTTCTGACAGCGAAGCTGAGCGTCGACGACGTCGCCGGATCCGACGCCGTCTGAAGTACAAGCATGACGAAGACCCCATTCCGCTGCGACTTCCGTGGACAAAGTGGATGAACAGCGAAGCGAAGAATCGTATGACGTTCTCGTGGAATTTGTGACGAAGTTGAACTGACCAAGTGTAGATACTGTTGCAGTCATCGGTGAATTCGTGGGCACTACTCTCTTTCTCTTCTTTGCTTTCGCAGGTACAGGAGTGGCAAATATTCCGCAAGGAAACTCCGCCACTGGGACCACGACCGGTGCGGATACCGGTTTCAATCTCTCAACCCTCCTTTACATTTCGATTTCTTTTGGCTTCAGTCTCATGGTAAATGCATGGGTTTTCTTCAGAATCAGCGGTGGTCTGTTCAATCCAGCAGTGAGTCTGAAGCCCTCTGACAGACCAGCCATATTTCTCACGTGCTTCAGGTAACATTGGCCCTCGCTCTCCTAGGAGCACTGTCGGCGGTTCGAGCAGTCCTACTTTTCGTTGCCCAGCTCTGTGGAGCATGCTTCGCATCCATACTGGTGAAATCAATCTTTCCTACAGCCTTCAATGTGCAGACGACTCTTGCCGCTGGCACCTCTCTTGCCCGAGGAATTTTCATTGAAGCATTCTGTACAGCCGAGCTAGTTTTCACCATAATTATGCTCGCGAAAGAGAAACACCGTGCTACATTCATCGCGCCAGTTGGTATCGGATTGGCTCTCTTTATCGGCGAACTCGTAGGTGTATACTACACCGGCGGTTCCTTGAATCCAGCCCGCAGCTTCGGTCCCGCTGCGGTTTCTCACACATTTGAATCCAGTCACTGGATTTATTGGCTAGGCCCATTCCTCGGAACGCTCCTTGCCGTAGCTTTCTACAAGCTCATCAAGATCTTGGAGTATGAGATGGCAAATCCGGGGCAGGATGGAGATCCTGAAAATGACCCCACGCAGAATCCGGACCATGAGATAGCGCAAGTCGTTGAAGAGAGGGCAGTCGAGGTAGAGGAAATTCAGGCCATTGAAGAGCGGGGAGGCTTTGATGCTTTGACGGATGGCACTCCCGGACCGAGTGGTGTAGCGACGCCCGTAGCCGCAAGGGGGGTTGTTAAGAGTCCGACAGATGAATCTTTCCAAAACAACAAAAGAACCAGTATATTCTCTGAAGATCTAGAGGCACAATGGCCGGGCGGTGAAAAACCAGACTCTATACGGCCAACCGGAAAAAGGATCAATACCAGCTAGGAAGTCTAGGATCATCAGTGCTAGCTAGTAATAATGAAAACGACTGTCTCTCTTGGATCTGTGTTCGGAAGCAAATTTGTCGCTATGTCACCACAGAAGAGTGACGGTTGCTCTTGTTCCCATCCATAGTCATGCTCTTCCTAGACACCGCGAATCGAGGTTGTCTATCTCAATACCCGTCCTTTGGTTTGTAATTGTTTCCCGAGGATGACAGTGAACATCCACACGAACTCTACAAGCGGCAACTGGCTACATATATCGATTCCAATGGCCAACCGGTTCTCGTGACGTGCACACAGGAAGCCGACCGAACGCAGATTGCTGACGCGGCAACTTCACCAACAATACTTCGTCGCAAACGCGCCGTCGTGACTGGGCCAAATATGCGAAGCACGGGTTGTGCAAGCTCTCGTCGCCTTGGAATTATTGACTGTTGGAGTGTGGGGATCGTTCGTGTCCGTTGTTGTCACTCTGATCAGTTGTGAAGGACTGGGCGACAAGGGACTTTTGCGCCAGAGGAGCATGGCTGGAAGGTGTCTGTTTGCTCTGCAGGTTTTCTTTTGAAGTTGTGTGTGCTGAGTGATGTTGTGATGTTGGAGATCTGGTGGATTTCTCTCTATGCTGACTAACACAGCGCTATACTCAATATGGCTAATATCAAACAGTAGTATTGTACTAAGTACACCCCAGATCTCCTGATTCTCACCCTCCTATGCCCGTCTCGTGACTAGAGCATTACGGTATCCTCTCATTTCATTCCATTCTCACCCTTTCCCCTTCACATCTCCCCAAACCTCCTCATCCCCCCAAACCTCCCCATCCCACAGCCAACAGCGCAACACATCTTTTTGTTCCACAGTAAATCAGGAAAACTCGTCGAAACTGTTTGTGCGAGAGTCTACAAGTTCATCTCCATCCCTCCAGCGCTTCACTGGTTGGTGGCGCTGCACACGGCGCATGGCTCATGCCACTGGTGCATGTGCAACGAGGTATGAGTTCGTGAGAAAGCGCTTGGGCGTATGGTGAGCCAATCACCACCCACTCGAAGATGTCGTGGATTGAGCTGTCACCTCTCGTTTCTGCTCGATGCGCGGAAAGAAAGACGCACATTTTTATCAGATGTGGCAAGCTGCAGCCCTTCTGATGGCCAGCCGTTTCTTATTCTGCTTACAAAGTGCCCATAATGAGCTAGAGCCATGTCCAACTACAAGGCTTTAATGTGACTGGGCGTGTAATCATTGAATGGGGAGTTTGAAGGACGTAGCCCACACCATTGAGAAGATGCGAGATCCTGAAGTTTAGCATCCCCCATGCATCGCATATGGAAGCTTACAAGCAGTTAAGTCGGACTACCATCGAAATCTTCAACGCTCTGATGCAACATGGAAGATAAGTTTTGGACATATTTTCTTACAGCTAAATCTTTTTACATATCTACGACACATACGTTTTCAAATGACGACAACACTTGATATGGATGGCAAAATAACGCACGCATTTGCTTTAGCAACAACACAAAAGGAAGCCGATGCTACAATCACATCCTGGCAAGCTTCCTGCAACCCGACAGCCATTGCCAGTAGCATTACACCCATTACTTTAGAGGGAACTTCCAACTTTGCAATGCCGACTTCTTCCCAAACAAGCATTGCTCATACACACCGTGCTCTTGTTATCTCGCAATGGTACAAGTTATTAGCCTCTTGTAGAGGAAATGACAGCATATCGATTGATGGGAGTGGTTTGGACATTCCAGATTTGGTTGCAGTATCACGGTGAGTCGTGACCCAATTCATGACCGTTGCTACCATCTGATCCCCCCATAGCTATGGTGCCAATTTTGCTATCGACAACGACTCGGTTGCTGGGCGTATCCAAGAGAGCGTCGACTTTCTACAGGACGAGCTTGCTGCAGGAAACTCACTCTATGGTGAGCAATCTTTTCCGAACACGAACAGGTGCTAATACAAAGAAGGAATTACTACAGGATTTGGTGGCAGTGCCAATACAAGGACAAGCTCAGTAAAAGCTCTTCAGGTCGGGCTTCTGCAGATGCAATTGAGCGGTGTACTGCCCAAATTCGACATCACTCTACCTGAGTCTACCAATCCTTTCGATCGAGCCCTTCCCAATGGAAATTCAATTGATACGCTGTCCATGCCAGAGGCCTGGGTCCGGAGCGCCATGCTTGTTCGCTGCAATTCTCTTGTTCGTGGGCACTCTGCAGTACGTCTATCGGTCATCGAAAAGCTGGCTACGTTACTCAAGCATAACTATGTTCCTCTCGTACCTCTGAGAGGCAGTATATCAGCTTCTGGAGATTTGAGTCCTCTCTCATATATCGCAGGCGCCCTTGAAGGAAATTCCGATGTCCAAGTCTGGGTCGATGGGGAAGAAATTGGGTCCAGAGTACTGATATCAGCAGACAAAGCTATGGAGCGGCTGGGGCTCCAACCCGTCATATTCGAAGCAAAGGAGGGCTTGGGGGTTCTAAATGGAACGGCGGTCTCGGCAGGAGTTGCCTCTCTAGCGCTACATGAAGCCAATCATCTTGCAATAGTGTCCCAAGTCTTGACAGCTATGGGCGTTGAAGCTCTAGCAGGAGAAGCATCAAGCTTTGACCCGTTCATTGCCCACGTTCGTCCACACTCGGGACAGCTAGAGGTCTCGGAGAACATAGCTTCATTTTTGGCTGGATCGCGCTTTGCACGAGGAGATAAATGCCATGAAGATGGACAACTCCGTCAGGATCGATACGCTATCCGAACATCCTCACAGTGGATTGGTCCACAATTAGAAGATCTCCTCCTTGCACACAGTCAAGTTGCGACGGAGCTCAACTCCACTACGGATAACCCCTTGATTGATGCAGCTGCCGGCAAAGTGCACCATGGTGGAAATTTTCAAGCGACCGCTGTCACATCCTCAACCGAGAAGACTAGGCTATCACTACAAATGATTGGGAAGATAATATTTGCCCAAAGTTCTGAACTGCTCGATGTGCAACAGAATAATGGTCTTCCCCCAAATCTGGCTGCTGATGAGCCGAGTTTGTCCTACACACTGAAAGGCGTCGACATTAACATGGCAGCTTACATGTCAGAGTTGGCTTTCCTTGCAAACCCCGTTAGCAGCCACGTTCAGTCTGCGGAGATGGACAACCAAGCCATCAACTCCCTTGCTCTAGTTTCCGCACGATATACTCATACAGCGATTGATATACTCTCCCTCATGTGTTCAGCCCATTTATACTCGTTGTGTCAGGCTCTCGACTTGCGCGCCATGCAAACTACGTTTCTGGACCTCCTCAAACCGGCCATCAACCAAATTACTGCGTCAACATTCGGAACCGTCATGTCTGGGGAAAAAATAGACCAGATGCACACCTCATTATGGCCTATCATTCTTACATCCCTCTCTACCACTCGCTGCAAAGATTCCTCGGATCGTTTTATCCTTGTCGCCAATTCCGCACAATCATGCCTTCTAGAAAGCATTTTCAGTTCCATGGATGCCCAAGTTCTCGTATTATGCCCTCTGGGCCTTCTCCGCACCTGGTCTGACAAGGTAGCTGAAACAGCCAAACAACTTTTCGTCTCGACTAGAATTGAGTATATGGCACAAGGCGACGCTTCTCCATACCTAGGTGCTGCTTCGAAGGAGATGTACACTTTCGTCCGCAAGGAATTAAAAATACCTTTTCATCGAGGACTGTGTGATCACCCGGTAACCAATGTTTGCGATCCAGAGTATGTTGGCTTTGATTTGCGGACCGGTCGGAAACTGAAAACAACTGGCTCTCAAATCAGTGTCATTTACGAAGCATTGAGATCAGGAAAGCTGATGGTTCCCATCATGAAATGCCTCGAAAACTCAACGCAGTAAGCTTTCCAAGCTTCGAAAGGGACAAACGGGGTTTGAAAACAGACTTATAGTTGTGCTACCACCGAGCAGTCAAGCAAGGGTCGCCCATTATAATATTTCGCATGAGCTCATCGAGATTTTAACTAAGTTATAATTGACAAGCTCGCGGCAGAAGAGGTAGAGACTCGAAAGATAGCCTTGCGGAACATAGACCCTCTTATGAAAATCCGTCCCTCTCTATTCTTGATTGAGTGGCATTTCACTCCAAGGAATCCCCACTTTTGGTAGACCGTAAGGCACCTTTTCCAACAAAAGTTACACTGTAGGACTCACCAATTAGCTTGGGACGGTGGAGCGGTACTAAGTTGACAACTCCCACTTTTAAGTCACGATACGGACTCACCAAAACTTCTAAATCATCCAAGATTTTTCTTTATCGAACTACCAACCAACAACAGGCTACCTCTATTGATTTATCCAAGGCCCAGTTCTCCGTTACTACACTTGTACTTGCCTATTGCGGGTGACCTAACTAGCCTTCAGCTCTTCAGTTCATATAAAGCATCACGTCCTTGTTGCACTTGCAGACGTTCTCGTCGCTTTATCTGCTGAGATTCAGGATAATACTCTTATTCATCCACGACAAAACCCATAAAACCTCTCACAGCCCTTTCCCAGTAATTCACTTAACCATCCCTCCCCGCGGGCTATCTCCAACCTCAAACTACACCACAAAATGGCTTCCCCTCACCCTTTCAACCCAGTATCGGCCGAACAGATCAAAACAGTAGTAACTTTACCGAACGCCTGGTTTCCCGATGTTAAGTTACGATTTAAGCTCATTGATGTGAACGAACCTGTAAAGCGAGATGTTATCCATTATATTGAAGCCGAGAGATTGGGAACTGCATTACCAGAGGCCAGCGAGAATTATTCAGGCTATATTCCATAGTAAGTAATGATATTCTCATTCCAGCCTCTAGGTATGGGCCGAAGTGATGATTCAACCCAGCTGTCGCAAGTGGCAGTTGAGTTTCCAAAATCCAACACTCCAAACAATCCTGCACAGGCTTCTGCCCCTGTTCATTACTTCACGCTTGAGCTATGAATCTTTTGGTAAAAGGCATGGCTAACATTAGCACTTATGTCTGGGTGGCGGAGTATTCCTGAAGGCATTAATTGATGTTTCTGCTGGAAAGGTCCTTCAGATAGAAGAGTTGCCAAAGGGAGTACAGGTACGTTCCTTCACCTAGAACGCAAGACATCCAACTAATACGATCCAGGGGCCTGCAGATATTGATGAAATGTTCGATATTGAGAAGCTTTGTCTCCAACATCCCGCTGTCATGGCTGAAATCGCGAAATTGAAGCTGCCCTCAGGCTACACAGTCTGTAACGCCATTTGGATCTATGGCATTGATGACATCAACGAAGGTCGCCGTCTTTTCAATGCTACATGTATATAATGGAGTGTGATTACCCAGAAACAAACCACTACTCCGTACCGCTAACCTTCTCACCTGTCTTCGACGGTGTAACCCACGAGCTCGTCCGCATGGACTATCTCCCATCCGGTGCAGACGAGAAGTTTTTCGAGACTAAGCCCTGGAAAGTTGTTAAGGCCGTAAAATATGCTCACAAAATCCACGGCATGGGTGAGCGAGCCGATCTCAAACCACACATTGTTCAGCAACCAGAAGGTCCCTCTTTCGACGTCCAAGCCGGTCGAAAATTAAGCTGGCAAAAATGGAATTTCCGCGTCGGTTTTAATAGTCGCGAAGGCATGATCCTATAAATGTCTGCTACGACGGCCGCAACGTCTTCTACCGGCTCTCCCTCTCCGGAATGACTGTTCCTTACGGTAATTCCAGACGTCCTTACCACCGCAAACAGGCCTTCGACGTAGGCGATGTCGGATTGGGATTTACAGCCAACCAGCTTTCTCTTGGCTGTGATTGTCTCGGCCATGTCAAATATTTCAACGGACACCGAGTCAACTCATCTGGCGAGCCACTTCTGCTAGAAAATGTAATCTGTCTCCATGAACAAGATGGCGGACTCCAGCACAAACACGCCAAATACCGTACCTCAGCCGCAACCGCCGTCCGCAACAGATAACTAGTCGTCCAACAAATCTGCACCGTCTCCAACTACGAATACATCTTCTCCTGGATCTTCGACCAAGCAGCAGGCATCGAGTTCGGAGTCCGAGCCACTGGAATCCTCTCAACGATGCCAATCGATGAGGGCGTTTCCATACCCTGGGGAACAAACGTCGGACCAGGTGTAATGACAGCCTACCAAACATCTCTTCAGCCTTCGAATTGACCCGGCAATCGATGGCTTCAAAAACACAATCACCTACGAAGACAGCGTCGCGATCTCTGCAGACAAAACCCTAAATCCCTTCGGCGTCGGCTACGGCATCCAAGAAACCATCCTCAGCACAGCTGGAACCGCCGAAACAAACATCCAACGCCACCGCGTCTTCAAGATCCGCAACGATTCAAAAATGAACCCCATCTCTGGTAAGCCCGTCGCCTACAAGATAGCTACTGTCCCATCTTAAATGCTCCTCGTGTCTCCCGATTCTTTCAACAGTAAATGCGCCAGCTTCGCATAGAAGCCTATCTGGGTGACTCAGTATCAAGACGAGGAACTCTATGCCGCTGGCGAATTCATCAATCAATCAAAAGCTGATACGGGACTTTCGGCCTGGGCAAAACCCAATGATAATATCGAGAATGACGATCTCGTGTTCTGGCATACCTTCGGTCTAATACATAACCCGCGTCCTGAAGACTTCCCCGTTATGCCTGTTGAGACTATCCGTGTGGGGTTGAAGCCGAGTGGTTTCTTTGAAAAGAATCCGGCGCTGGATGTCCCGGCTTCTTGGCAGAGTTTCAATAAATCTGTAATTGATGGGGGGACGGTGGAGAAGGTTGATGAGAGTTGTTGTGGTAAGACTGCTGCGCCTAAGTTGTGAGTGTTATGGAGGATTATTACGCCCATTTGGTTCAAAATTAATTCGAGGTTGCTGTTTTGGGTTCTGCGTTTAGAAGTTGGCTGTGATGAAACGTTTATTCGTTGAAGAACAAAGAAATCAAAAGAGATACTATAGAGGATAGACTTTGTGCGCTTGGAGGTTGGCATCATTAATTACTTCTCAAGACCTCTTTTTCAGCCTGTGCAATATATAATACCTCAAACCCAGTCATGCAGTGAGAACATAACGTTGATTCTCCCACGTCACCAAATTTAAGTTTCTACAGTATTTTACACGACTTACTTACAAATATTTGCTAGAGTTGTCTAAAGTACCTTAACATATTTCTAGATAAACACAGGAAGCGTCGAGGTCTCAGTTTACAAACAGATCAAGCGAGTGTATTCGAAAACCCAGAGAAGTACAAAGAATATCCTAAAAAGCTTCCCGTATCGCATCAGCCTAAAAACTTCCAATCCCTTTCCTTGTCCACAACACTACCAACTCCTAAACCGTCAAGTTTGCCTTCAATGGCCCCGCAACGACGGAAATCACCCTACTCTGAAAAACCCACCCATCGTCACTTTCAACCAAGTAATCTAGATACTTGGCCCAAGTCTGCTGTACAAACCCCTCATTCACACCACCGAACAAATTCCACATAGCACTATTACCCCGTTAGTATCACAGAGTCACCCTTATCTCGCAGGAAACTCACTAGCTAGTAGCATTAGCCGTCGAGTCATCATTCATTTCAATAACCGTATTGGTATATTGATGCAAAGTCGTGTGATTTGCAAGAACCGTCGTCTCCTCCGAGATAATCTGGTCGATACCATCCCAATAATTTCCATTACTAGTCCAGTTTACTACTGCCGTGGATGCATAGACTGTGCTTAGAGCAGCTGTGTTTTTCGTGTCCAGAAAATAGGCTTCTGAAAAGATGGTGTTGCGGATTTGGTCTTGTGCGGATGCTGTCGTTGTGGTGTTTTGGGCAAGGATAAGTGCAGGGATGGCTAGGAGCCAGGAGGCGAGGAAGCCGTGCATTTTAGGGAATGTTGGGGAAGGATGTTAGTGAGTGTGGTTAGGTAGGCTTGTTGTATTGCTAGCAAATGAATGTATGAAGTGAAGATGGAAGGGCTCTTGTATCTTCTTCAGAGGTTGGTGGTGTTGTACATATATATACGGACTATGTACCTTCTCCGCCCCCCTGAACAGATTGTGTTGCTCCACTTACCGAACCTCCCAGCGTCCATCAACCTTTCAACGACGAAGAGTCTAAGAAGTGGATGAACACGTGGAACGAGGACGTGGCGGATCTATACAACTGGTCCGAGGTCCACGCAACTACTACGCCATCAGTATATGCGAAAATACCCGACCAACGAGTAACCCGTCGAGCCTGTACTCTCCTACTACTGCCCCAGGAATAATTTCCAGTGATGATGTGTAAACTTCATCTACGAGCGAAACCCCATCACAATTCGCTCCTGACGCAGGCGCATTGAGGAATTGCAAGTCAATTGCGGTTAAAATTGGCTGACGCGTATAGAACAGGAAATAGAGTTTCTTGTACTGAGGCTTAGCGAGGGTCGGTACTTTGATACTGTACTGTAGACTGTGTTACTTGAGGAGATACCAATCATAGACTTGGGGGATTTTCATGCATTGTGGATAGTGGGAGTGAGTGAGTGCGCAACGTTTACTTTTGATGGCTCAGATATGTCATGGTAATGATCTAACATTAGAAAGCTACGTATTGAAGTTCATAAAGTTAAGAGTAAGATCACTCGCAATTATAACCAAGTTTAAGGGGTTAGGGTACTCGAGACAGGTCCTACTATGCGCCCTAGCTAGCTTTAGGACATGCTCAGCATTCTGCTAGGTCTAGAAACAGACGGTGTGGTCGGTCACCTGTCGTGGAAAACTCGGGTGGTATTTAGTTTAGGTACGGTAACTTAGGTCATTCAAAACTTTCGTCGCTTACATTGTGTATTCTTATTTCGAGAATTACTATGTAACTATCTTTAAATGATATGTGAAAATCTCCTAGGGAGGTACATTCAAAGGGTTGGCAGCGGTTAGAAGTTGGTGCTTAGCCTACTTCGTACGATGGGTGCTCTTATAAGTGGCAAGATAAGAAACGAAGTGTGTCGCAAAAGTTCGAGCGCTAAGCTGCGGGGTTTATTATACTTTAGGGGGAGTGCGGGGTTCAAAAGCAAGTTAATCGTCGGTCTCGCTGAGCAATACTGTTGTTTTATATCTGTCCACCAGGTCGGACTTTCAAGCCACAACCTACTCCCACAAAAAGACGAGCTTGGCGATGTGGTCTGGTCACAACCTATCGAAAGTATCACAGATTATAGGCGAGCTACACTTAGAGAGTCTAAGTTTACTACCACAAGACAAGATCTGCTTCTCTGTTCCTAAATCACCAGGGAATATACGTCTCAACGACCTTTCCTTCTACTGATCCGTCCATCCGCCTCTTTACAGGCCGCACACATGACACATAAGCCGATCTCGAGCTAGCGTCAAAATGCATCCGAATCCTTCTTAAGGTTGCCTCATCAGGAATGTATTCCTCATCACTGGCTAAACCATCTTCCTCTAGCTCAGCAAGCCAAACCATTATTTTCGAAACCAATATTCCATCACAAACCCCTTCTTTACGTGGACTACTCTTCAAAAGACAGATTGCCTCTCGTCTTAAAGCACGGTGGCGTGATATCCAACCCACTGTTGTGAGAGGAACAATAACCTGCATGTCGAACGCAAAAGTGGATGACTCGGTATTTGAAAATAGTGTTCGAGAGAGTGTTACGATTTCCTCTAATTCGTCTTTGAAGCGACCGTCGTCTAGCGACGATGAGGAAGCATTTGATGCAATAATCAAATACCCTGCCAACCAATGCAGCCTCAACATCATAGCTACATTATGATCTCCAGGTATCGTTTCGGCATTTTGGCGCCGTAATTCTTCAAATGCTTCGCGCCATCTCTCGTACTCTGCCAAGGTTCGTTTCTGCTCCACAAAGCACAGGTCCACATCAAAGAATAGCCGCCGTTCTTTCAAACTAGAGAAATCATGTAAGTGTAGAGTGCTTGCTAACCAGTGCACACTTCGCCTAATTATCATCTCCAGCAGAACTCGCGCTTCCTGTAAACACGAGAACGAACGCGGCATATTGTCGATTGAGCTCTGGCCACAGCGTCGATATCGCTCATGAATCTCAGCGTTCCGTGCATCAGCATACCATAAAGCCTGCCAACCTAAGTGCTTCTCAATCTCAATCTCCGGCTCGCTACCAAATAACTGGCCAATTCCCTTCAATCCAGCGGCGACTTGGTTTTTAGCGTAGTCATGATATCCATGGAAACTATCGAAGCAGTTGAAGAGTAAGCATGCTATCAGCGTACTTCGTAAGTCATGAGTTGGGTGTAAGTAGCGGGAATGTCGATACGAGCGGTATATTGACTGATGTCTCAATGTCCCGACTTCGTGACTCGAAAATGGCGAAAGGCTGCCAACAGATAGAACTGCTTGTCGGATCGAAGGGGACGACGTGTATGCCCTTAACATCAAACCAACCCAAGTCTCCCAATCATAATCACCCGCTGTCCTGGAGCAAAATCGAAGGAAATGCCGATGTTCCTCCTCGCTTTGGAATGGGCTTGTAGCCGGTCTGGATTCGGGTTCTTTACGAGAAATAGGCGAGCCGGGCGACGAAGACTCGAGGGAGGTCGTAGGACTAGATGCCATCGAGATAGGACTACCCTTAGGTACAAGGATACGTGGCGAGAAACTTTTGTTCACCGACGAAGGCTTTGATTTTTGTTTTATAGATTGCTCATAGCCATCACACTGGTGCCCAAATCGAACGCAGCGGCTACAGTTCGGTTTTGTCTCGTCACATTTTACTCTGCGAATTCTGTTTTCTCAAATAATTAGGATGACTATGCAAAAGACAGTGCTTGAAGGTTGTTAGGAGACATACTTGCAAGTTGTACATCCTGTCCTAACTTTCGGCTTGCTGGCCCTCGACCTTCTCTCCTTTCGCTCCCCTCCCATTTGACTTGGAATCTCTTTCCCAACGACATTCTCCATTGCGCATTTCGGTTTAGCATCATCCAAAAGTCCTCACGTAGCGGTCTCAGCCCATTCTTGTACTCCGTACAAATCCAACAACCCGACAGTTTGGATCAACAGTGGATTAGTTATCAAGCTTACATCAGGCTCCAGCAACCCCCATCACAACAAGAAATTATTTACCCTGGAACCCCGTCCTCCTCGGCTCTCGCTCTTTTTTACCAATTACATTCGCGGCCTCAAAATCCAGACCGTGCGACCGAAGGTAAGCTTCCTTATGCCGCTGCTCCGCATAACCGGATAGATGGACGATGCTTACTCCACTGCCATCAAGGATATGGCGTGGACGAATGAGATGTTTGACGTCGTAACTCGGAATTTTGCAAGTGCTGACGTGTAGCAGGAGCCAGATAGGCAGACGGAAGTTCCTTGATTGAGGTAAGCGCGGCGAGGTGAGGTGATGGATTGGGTTGAACCGGTCAACAAGCCGAATAGGGATGGTAGGTGAGGGGTTGAGGCTCCATGTCGTGCTTACTTTGCGTCTGTAGGTTGGTGGCACGGTCAGTCAGCACCTTATATTGCGGGTTGTTTTGAACGAAGTTTGTGTTGAGTTCGGCCCGCCATCGCTTATGCCAAGTCATAATTGTTGCTCTTGGGGGAAGTTTGCGTGATAACTAGACCAAATCATCAAGGCACGCTACGGTGTGCATAGCTCGCTAGTTGATGTGGAGGAAGGTTTGTGGTCTACCGTTCATCGTTTCTAGGGTTAAAGAACCTTAGCGGGGTTGCTTAGATGGCGTAACGGTTGTCATTTATTAACAATAATGTTAGCGTAGTAAGGCTGAAGAGCCTAGTTGGTTATAGAGAGGATGGTTACAGATGTAATGTTACCTCTAGAGGTTCTAGCACTAGTAGTAGTGCTAAGCGAATACTCCGTAGCACACCGCTTCTAACGCTCTGATTGTTATGTCTCCTATTTCCGCATGTTAAACCTACTCTTATATTCTAATTGATAGTATACATTTGCCAAGTTTAGTATACTTAATATCTACTCTAATAAAGTAGAATCTGGGCTACGGTTGTTAACTTACTTCTCGCTGTCTGTATTCCTGTCGCTGTCACCTAAGATAAGACAGCAGCAACGACTTCTTAAAAAATCATGTTATTTGTTTAAAATATTTTATGCAAGGAGGCGGGCCTGTTCTTAGAGACATATCTAAATTGTGCTAGCTTCTAGTACATTTCTAACTTTGCTTGCAGGGTTCTATCCATTTTCAAGGTTTCATATCGATAGATCGCCAGCAGTAACACACCTTGAAGACTGAAATTAGCAGCATTGCCTATATTAGATAAAGATCCGCCTAAAAGTCCAGGCTCTTTAAGGAAATTACTAAAACTACAATTAAAGTCTCTGCTAAAACAAACTCCATATCCTAAAGATTCCGTATCAAAAATTTCAACTACAGAAGGAGCTAGGATTAGGTCAATTCCGAGACCTTTCATGGCTTTGATCTTGAAACCAAAGCCATGACCAACAAGGATAACACGCTTGAGAATAAGGATAAGTTCGTCTTGTAAGACATCGTTTTTCCGAAAAGAAACTCTTTAGTATCTGCCACAATCTAGTAATGCTGTGTAGATATAACGTCCTCTAGATCTGGTGGGTGAATGTTTTGATGACGTAAGTCTTGAGTGTCGAACATCAAGATTCCAACCTCTCTTAATCGAATGCGTCCAGTCTTCGGAAATTTGGGACTATGCTCGAAATAGATTACAATGGAGATAACATCAAGAGGTTCAGGTTCCTGGCTACCAGAGTCCTGTGGAGTTGGAATAGCGAGTTCGGATATAGCCACTGCGGTACCTTCGGTGATTGGAACATCTGGAACAGTCGATAACGCCGCTCTGGAATCAGCTTTCTCGTCCAAGCTTTTATATTCAAAGGTATCTTGTGGTTGTTTTCTAAGAAGCGAACAAGGGTCAAGAGGCAGCTTAAGGGCCTCTTGTAGATTCTGGAGACCACAAGTATTGATGGAACGTAGAGGCTATGAACGAAGAGATCTGGCATTAGCATTCTTTCTTTCCTTCACCTGTAACTCACGCTGTACATCCTTCTCATGGCGTGCGCTCATTATAGGTAGGCGTTGGTATTTTGATGATCGATCTGTAAGATGGTGATATGCGAGTCGCTATGCTGGTATCCTTGAAGCTTTGGAGCTTTGGAGCTTCTCCCTTTTCGTTCAGTCATCCGGCGCCCGGCATTCTCCGTACGCTGATCACCTCGCTCCTATCGAATGACAAGTTGATATTGTGTTCGTGGTGCTTGGTAAACGGTGTTCTAGGGATAATTGTTCTCTGATCGGTTTCTAGTGCTCACAACGAGAGCTATGGTATGATGCCTCCTTAATTATCTTCTCACAAGGCGTTTTTTTCGGTGGAGGAAAATGATGTATTCGTGATAGTGATTGAGCTTTTTTTTTAGGGTTGATCGATCTATGCCGACGAATCTATGAATCGCCTAAGATTTATAACTTCGAAGGGAATTAATTAATGGGCGCGTCGGCACAGATCCGGTTTTTAGCGAGCTGCTGGCACATCAAAATTATCCTGAGGCTTTCTAAACTTCAGTCATACTAATTTCAGGTTCTTTTACGAGACTTGGTACTAAAATAGTATTATGGCTAAGAAATTTATGACACCGCTCCTGATTTCTGACAGCCTTTCGATTTTCCGACAAAATTAGAACTATTGATCGAGATACAGCCTGTACATAATTATAAGGCTATTAGTAGCCTTATCTGGCCTGTGGTGGCACCACTAAGAATCCCTATGGGCCACGAATCTTGCCACCCTCTTGGTGGCGTTTCATTGAAGCTCACGGCGAGTCGGCCTCACTATCAACTTATTTGGAGTTGCCCAACCGCGCGGTAATGGAAGAGAGGAGATGGCCGTTATTTCGGACGATCTGCTCAGTCTCTTTTCAACTCAGCACCTACGCGGCACAGATATACGAGTTTCAGTTTCCAGTCACCATCAGCCTCATTATCTTATAAATCAGACTCTCTTGTTTCAAGAATTACGCTTCCCGCCAAACAGTTCGCATAGTTTTACTTAGTTCTGGCTAGTTTATGAGTAGGAATTCTCTGGCCAAAGCGGCTAAATTATGAGATAACAGCCTCGCAATTGCCTGTACTGTAAAAATATTGACTGTGCTCGTATATAGCATTCATAGTAGGTTGACCGTGCTCCATCGAATCTGCTTTTGTGAAAGCTCGTGTAGCTCACCGATCCACATTGTGAGCTGTCCATTAGCCCAGTCTCACAAGTTCCTCCACGAGAGTTGTGGAAATTTGTCAGCAATGACAAAGGTACAGAATTTTGGTCGCAGACGGCAGTATCTGTCTCAAGATTTTCGAATTTTCTCCGGCGAAGTGCTGCATCAGGTGTGACGAATCGGCGATCGACGAGACTGGGTACTATAATGGGGTCGAAATTGGAATTGGCACAGATCCATTATTCACTGAAGCCGGAAACTTGCCACAAAATGGAGTTGTTGCCTTCAACTCGTCATCTGACACTTGGGATACTCAATCATCAGTAGGTCTAAATACGTATGGCACAATACTAAACTCAAAAGTTGTCACCATACCTGCTTTCGGTCTTGATGGGCGCGGGTTACTAGTAGTGCTTGTTGGCCAGAACCCCGGCATGGCTTCGAATGGCTAGAATGCTTTGTTAATATTGAATAGAATCAGGATTTATGACCCCTACATTGGCCGAAGGTTGGCTCAGAGCGCATCGGGAGCTACTCTAGAAGCGAGGGAATCTTTCTGTGCAGTTGGTTTAAGAGGAGATAATGCAACATACGAAGTGTGAGTTATTGCCTCTTAATACTTCTCAACAAATCCCATTATAATTGAACTGATTTTCTCCACGCTGCAGATTCGTGTATGGTGGTGTCAACCCGCATAGCAACAAGTACATGCTGACATAGTCAACCCCTGGCTTCACATCGTTTCAGGCTCCTGGTGGGTCTAGAACCCCCCGTTCCTTACATACCTGTGAGGTAGTTGGCGGTAGGCAGCTTATCACAGTTGGTGGACTTGACAGCGGTAGTCATGGCTTGGCTTTTTCTGATTTTCCCGATCTTTACAGAGTTCCAGACCCTCTCAATCAGGGTATTAGGATCTTTGACATGACAGGTATGGAATGGATGCCTTCTTACAATGCTAATGCATTGTTGTATGAGTCCCCCAAGGTTGTAAAAGAGTGGTATGCTGAAGTGTTTGCATGATTTTTTCCGCTTTCCTTTAGGTGTGCATTCTGATAACGGCACAGGAACCAAGCGTCGGTGCAATGGCAGTCTGAGGAGATTGCGAGAATGCTCAACAGAAATAGCCCAGGTAAGTTTTCGGAACCCGCAATGCGCTACTAGAGCTCGCATTTTTGGCACAGAGAGGGAGTTATCTTACTGATGTCACTAGTCTCTGTGAGCCCCACACCTGTAGCTACAGTAGGTACAACGTCAACAAGCACGCCTAATAATGGCAATTGTGATTCGGACCTAAAGATTCTAGCGCTTTCAATCACAACAAGTTTTCTGGGTCTCTTGATTGCAGCTGCGTCTGCTTGGACTGGATGGAAGCAGTACCGGCAGAAAAGTATGAAGGCCAAACAATCTCATTTGAGAGACGAAACTTTGTCGCCTGAAGAAAATGCTACGGATGCCATATTGTCTCCTTCGTCTCCTGATAATGCGGCTCTAACAATACCAAGTATACCACAAGACGGGAGAGAAGATTTATAGTTGGCAAATGTCTTCATTCTGCAATCTCCCAAGTCGAATATTCTCTAGCAGAGCATAATAGCACACCAAGTAGAGGAGGTAAAGAAGGAAAGAAGTTGAACAGAAGCGGTGTTTCACTGTATTTGATTTCACGCCAAATAAAAAGTCTCCATCCTCCTCCATCACATTTCCTAGCATCTATGTTGGCCTCCACTCTTACTCTTGATCGAACTTAAGAAACGGCAAAACCCTGTTACAGCCCCTCCACTTTTTTAATTACCATGCCACCCCCCATATGTTTGCCGATATTTCGTACACTTAAACAAACTCCCAGGTTAAGCCAGCCTTCAGTCAGCTCAAATTGAACCAGACCCTGGTATTGGTAGTGTATCCAACCAGAGCTCCACCGTCCGCGACCCTCATCGCAATAGATAATGCGTTGTCGTATCAGCGGCCGAAGAGTGGGCATTTGCTGCTCCTTACTCGAACCACACATAGAGTGCACAGTGGAAACGCACGCTTGATCTGCGACTTATCTATCTACAAGAGGACGCCTACTCTGACTAATTAGACAAACTTTCATTACTTTCTAGTGGTCCCATCCGCCGTTTTATTTGCTGGGATGCGCAAACAAGAACACTGCTCTTGTCTCATACCATCATCAAGTTCTCCATGCAGTCCGCAGTCCTGGAGGTCTGACGCGTAAACTCGAAGATCTCACAGTGAACCTGGCCAAGATAAAGGCTAGCGTAGTCGCAGCATACAGACCGCCCCCGAACAAGATGAGACCAGTATAATCACCACCTCTAGCATCCACCAAGGATCCTGCAATGGGTACTCCAATGAGCGCAGCAAAGCTAGACAAAGAGTATGCGGTCCCATTTCTCTTGCCATAATCTTCGATTTTACAAATTTGAGCAACGCACACAGGAGTCAGGCTTATACAAGCTCCACTCCAGAAACCGAAGAGGATTGCGAATGCGGTGATCGCGGCCTCGCTGGTACCACAGAATAGCCAAAGACCGAATATTGAAACGCTGCAAAAGAATGTTGTGATAATCATGACATTGAATCGACCCAAACGATCCGCGAGGTAGCCGGGAAGGACTCGGCCTGGAACGGAACCGAGATTTAAGAACGCAATGAGCCGATATGCATCCTGCGATGGGATACCAGCGTGGATTGCAAAGGAGGAGATATAAGTCAACGGGATAAAGATGGCAAACTCCACAAGAAAGACCGCCAGCGTTGTTGCAGCAAATACCGGATCGCGGAGAGCCTTGAGGTCGATTGCCAGGCCGACCCTCGTGTCTGGGGCTAGTCGGGTTCGTAGTAGGAAGCATGCTGGCAGGAACATTGCGAGACTGATGAAGGCGATTACTCTCATCGTCCATGGATAACCAATCCGAGGAGCGAGGTAGAGAATGATGAGAGGAAAAGCAATACCACCTAGGCTACCTGAAGTGTATGCAATGCCTGTCGCAAATGCTCGGCGCGTGGAGAACCAGTGTCCAACAGCACATACACTTGGCGTAAAGAGGCAACATGCTGACAGACCACCCAGCACACCAAAGGCAAGCAGGAACTGGTAGTATTCTATCGCCAAGATGATTCAGCATCAAACCTTCGGGGTTCTGGATGTGGTTCAAGTATTACCTGTGCAGAAGCTCAATGATAATAGGGAAACCGTGTAACCAATCGAGCCAGTAATAACCAGCGGCTTCACCCCATACTTGTCGAAAATCGAACCTGTGCAGGACTCAATTATCACAAAGGAGTGAGACTGATATATGATGCCTTACCTAGTTGTGAACTGCCGATGTAAAGAAAGAAAGCATGAATACTAAATATCCACCCCACCGCCGACTGAGAATAGTGTTCCAACTGATGATGGCCAACCCAAGCATGAAGAGCCCCCATAGAGTTCACCATCCCTATAGGAGGAACCATTGCACACCAAGCTCCGAGGACGACAAGCCATGCCTTTGTACCACGTTCTGGGTATGAGTGAAATTCTTCGTGGCTTTCACGCCCTTCGGGTTGCGCGGGAACCGTCGATATTCTTTGCAGGGCAATATGAACCGGCTCCTGGACCATAGTAGACATTTTAGTGACAAAATCAGGACGTATATGCTAGGCGTTTGTTTCTTGTACTTCGGGTCGAAGGTTGCAGGTGATTGAATACTTGGTTGCGAACGCCGTGCCGTTCTTATCAACAATTGGAAACTTTGTCAGCACCACAGCTGTCGTCATAACTGATTAGCACAATTAAGCGAGCTCATCATTTATTAGTCTAGACCACTTTAGGCAGATAAAAAGCTAGATAGTATTAGCAAGATTGAGGTTATAAAAGTTATCAATGGAATCCTGCTAAGTTAAAAGAAGTAACAAAGCAGATCGGCGTTATGTATTAAACCACGTGCCATCTATTGTTGATAGACTTGCTCAACGATTAGTAGGCGATTTAGGCCGTAAATACAGACAGTGAACTAGTCTAGTATTATTACAGCTTTAGGTCTTGACCGCCAACTGCTTTATACAGAATAGCTTCTAGAACGTAAGAGATAAACAATTTATAGTCAGTAACGCAACACAGTGTATTAAAAGTTACAAAAACAATTGCATACTAAACAGTCGTATGTCTCTAGAAGTGTTAAAATTCGCTCTGTATATCCCTTATATATTGAGCTTGAGTGGAGGTATCTGCGCCAATACCTCTATAAATCAGTTGTATTTATAGATTTCGTGATATTTATAAATACCTAGGAAGGGAAATAAAAAGAACTCTTTAATAAGTAAAGACTATAAAGTTTAGACTAGGTACTATTCTTACTACTTTTAAGGTAGATAGTAGAGCTCTAAGAACATAGTAAGTATTTTTAGAGTGCTAGAGCCAATATTTTTGAGGTTAGACTTTTTGGTATGAGGCTTGGCCACAAAGAGGAGTCTTGTATGCTTTATCTACTATTGAGCTATGATATGTACTACCACGAAACCTAAAAATGACACTTTGTCCACTGTACACTTCCACTAACAGGCCAAGCGATTGTCTTTAGTAAGAGTACCTAAACTCCCGATTCTCCTTATCAGTCATATCCAAGAACTCTGAATCAACAACATGCTCACGACCACCGATCGCTGCCTCTTCAAGATCCCTCTTTCGATTCTCCCTCCACAGCAACCACACCAAGACCAAGATCGCAGCAACGGCCACAGCACCTGTGGCCATGATTGCAATCTTAGCTGGAATATATTCTGGAGGATCTTTGCCATCGGGTTGGAAAGTCAAGGGACCAATGATGTTACCGATGCAGAAACTCATAAGCAAGATGGCGTTGATGGTTACTTTCTTCGTGTGGCCTGCGTAGTTGGCTGCTGCGAAAGAATAGATGAGCGGTAAGGCCGCACCACCCGTGTTGACCATGTAGTTACCAATGAGCTTTCCCGTGCCAGCATCCGAGGGCAAGAATGCCATGAGGGCGCCTCCGATGATTGAGGGGATGATTAGAGCGCAGGCGTTGAAGCCGCGGCTGTTTGTGCGACCGGCTACGAAGGTTGCGGAGAGAATCGAGACAATGGAGACTGCACCGCTAGGGAGGGAGAGCAGGGCTGTTTGCTTGGAGGTGTAACCGAGTCTGGAAGGTCAGTAAGTTACAGGAAATTTGGAGTTCAGTACAGCTTACCCTTTGATAATTGTTGCTTGGTAACTTGATACAGCGCCGTTGGCTACATTTGACGATGCGGTGAGCAGGCTAATTAGCCACGTATAAGGACTTGTAATACATTCAACGGCCTGATAGGCTTTGAATGTCTTGTTCTCGATACCAGTTTTGTTGCTTCGCAAGCGTTCAATGGCGAAGACCTTCTCTTCGTGAGACAATCTACTCTTCATTGGATTGTCCGGCAGGAATAGTACCACGCAAATTCCAGCAGCGATCGTTATTATTCCGCAAACAAGGAACATGATCTGCCAAGATTTGAAAGCCTTTCCAGTGTAATGCTGAAAGCCATAGGAGAAGAGCGCACCGACGATTGTACCGCAGCCTGTGCCGAGGTACCAGAATCCGATGCGAAGAGGCTGTTCGTCCTTTTTATACCACATTGCCGTGATGAGCATCAGACTTGGTGCGACTGCTGATTCAAAACAGCCCAGAAGAACCCTCAGTGCGACGAGGGATGCAAAGTTCTTGCAAGCGCAATTCATCGTGACACATATTCTATTAGTGAGATTACTTGTTAGCTTCAGTGCAGTCAAGATTCAACGTTCAGTTTTGTATCATACCCCCAAAGTATAATCTGTAAACCCAAATACTTGGCGGTTGGAAACCTCTGCATCAAGTACCCTTGAGGTATCTCGCAAACACAGTAGGAGACATAGAAAGCAAGGGCTAGATACGAGAACTGCGTGGCAGTAGTGCCTGTATCCTCTTTCAATCCCATTACATTGGCATAATTTATCAGCGTTTTGTCTAGATATTGAAGTATATAGCATGTGAACATCAACTTGATTTGGCTTCATGTCAGCATTTGTCTGACAGATCACAGGGATAGCTACTACTGACGGGCACAACCATCCAATCGATCTTGCGCACAAGTGCTTTCTCGTCTAGATCCGTAAATGTTCCATGGTCATCCTCAGCACGAAGGAATTTTAGTGCTTCATCGGCTTCGGCAGTTGCGACCACTTGCTTCTCAACATTCCCAGGCTCTGGCATAGCTGTCTTCTCGATATCTGCCATAGTCGCAACCCTAGCCAGAGTGTCGATGGTATTTGAAGTATAAAGAGTAAAAGCAGAAAAGACGAAGAAGATATAGATACAAGATATAAGGAACTTATACTAGCAAACTATCTAAAGGCCAAGAGATAGCTCATGACTGGCCGTCGCGCAACATGCTGCAAGAGCCAGGGCATCATGAGCTCTCCTCACTTGTTTTAGCGTGGTTCCTGGGGAACAGAAAAGGAAACTCCTTATCTGTCGTTGCTCTACGCGACCTTGAACGGCGAATAATACAAGTCTGTCTGTCTGACGCACAAGAGCGATGGTCGCTTCGACGCTTCGACGCCAATCACATCGGCAGATCATTTGAAGGATGCGGTTGCCCTTGCGGTAGTTGGCTGCCGCGGAAGTCCAAGAATTCTAACAGCCTGGACAACATGAAGATTGTCATTGTACCAAAAGAGTATCGCGTCGAGGCGTGCATGATGTTGATATGATAGGGTGAAAGTGGGATACAAGAAAGTTGAGTGGCGAAAGTTCTACGGCCGTGCTGAGTAAGTGACTAGCATTTACACGTGATCAGTGTACTTATCGGCCATGTTGCAGTGGTATAGTGTTGCAGTACTGCGGTCGCGCTATGACTTTACCAGATAAACATATGGACAAAGTGATATTCAATTTCACGTGATCTCTGAATAACCTCAATATCGTCTTGCTCTAAGTGTCCGAGAGTCACATGATACATGTGCTCGCCTTCATTCAATACCACTTGCGGGTGCTCGGCAATGCCATTTTCTGCACGTGCTGCCTCAGTAGAAACAATGGCTGTGCGAGGAGGTAGGGCATCATCTAGTTCAACTGGGAAAGATCATTGGAAGACATTTGGCGTTTTGGCTCAGGGTCATAGCGACCATGACCATGCACGTATAACCAAAAAGATAAACTTATTAGACAACCATTCTCCCAACATCTCTCCTTCCTTTTCTCCGCACCACGACAAGAAGTGTCAAGAACGGATTTGTTCAACCGTTAAATAACATCCAAAGCCATCAGTTGACATTTTCTATGCTACGAGACCAATTGATCAATCCAACATCAAGAGCTTCATTTCGGAAGTAGAGACAACAATCGACAATGACTGAAACAACCTCCAAGACAGACAAATTTGGCGAAGGATGTTCAACAACCGATGCCATAAGCGCCCAGTACGGCGAGCCCTCTCCCCCAGAACCCATAATTTCCTTCGAAGCGTTGAAAGACCGTATCAGACATCACTACGAGCAAGCATCCGACTACTACTATCGGCTCTGGTAGGTCTCAGTCCTGCAATCCTTCCCAGATCTCACGTTGTCTACCTCCCAAACCACGCTCACGAGCTTATAATTAGGGGTGAGCATATCCATCATGGCTACTTCCTAACGCCAGAAGATACAAAGGAAAAAGCCCAAATTCAATTGATTGAATTGCTGTTGGAGGAGTCGGCACTGACCAAGGGAAGTACCGTTCTCGATGTCGGTTGTGGGATTGGAGGCACTAGCAGATATCTGGCCAAGGAGCATGGCTGTACTGTCATTGGCGTCACGATCAGCGGACGTCAAGTCGAGATGGCTACCAAGATCTCACTCGAAGCATCCGGTTCCCCAGCCTCACCTGACGGATCCATCAAGATTGGAGAAGCAGGCGGCAGCGTTCGATATATTGAGCTTGATGCTGAAAATATGGGTGAGTTTTTCACCTCTGGACCGGAGAAACGGGAGACGCTCTTCGACGGTGTCTGGATTTCCGAGGCTATGAGCCATCTCCCAGACAAGGCACTTTTCTTCCGCAATACAGAGATGCTATTGAAGCCAGGAGGAAAGCTGGTCGTTGCGGATTGGTTTAAGAATGAAGGCCTTAGCGAGAAGGAGATGGAGGCTGATATCAAGCCTATTGAAGGTGTGGCTGTCCAAGCACGTTTAACTCATTATGCATGGCTGACGAAAGAATCGATGAAGATGGGATGTTAATTCCTGCACTATGTACTCAGGCGGAGTACGTTCAGTACGCAGAGAGTGCAGGACTTAAGGTCTTCGCAAAGCCACTCGATATCAGCAAGAAGGTTGCCAAAACATGGTAAGTCTCCAATCCATCCTTGCCATGGAGAGAGGCTGATATTGTGATAGGGATATATCTTGGGCACTGATTCAGAACCCGGCACTGTGGGCTTTTGCAATCAGCCAAGGAAGAGACGGTCTGGCATTTCTACAGTCTTTCAGGGCTATGAGAAGGGGGTATGCGAATGGTAACTTCCGTTATGCAGTTGTTGTATTCGAGAAGTAGACTATAGGTCCAGTACCCTTATTATTCAAGTTGAACAGAATAATAGAAACACAACTATCTTCTTTCCTTAATATCTGAGATAGGCTAGTTATCTTTCCTGCATATTGCGTTAGTCTGGCTTTAAGCCACTTTGTAGGGTAGCTTAACGCGAGTTCTTCCACCTTTGAATATCACGAGTAATTTCAAAATGAAGAAAAGTCATTAAGCAGACCAGATAAGCCGCTATCATCACTAGGATTAATCTACGAAGGCTTGTCTTCAACATATGGTCTCGCAAAGGCTGAAATATCGTACAATCTCATCTGCTGTCAATTCTACCTTCGTTTAAGGTGCCACTTCAATTTGGGCTCCATGATTTACAAATGATCAGAAGTTCAGTCATCCATGTCACCAACAGCACGAAAAGCCGCCAGGAAACACAACACTCCTGGATCCTCGGTACTACAAGGATCTTGATATTGCCTGTGGGAAAACTAGCAACTGGCAACCACAAATTCATCTCTATATAGCATAGAGGTTTGCTCTACTTTCTCTTCAAAATTCTAAATCCCTCTGACATCTTAGCAAGTGGTTACGAATGCAGTTTAGCGAAAGAATTGGTAACCTAGTGTACTAAAGTTATTCCTAGAATGTCGATATGTTTGATACGACTTTCTTTATTGGCAAAGTACGTTTCGGGACTTGGTACGCTTCCCTCGCAAATTTCGTTCTCTATCTCCTGCTTCTTAATACTCGATTGTTGCATCTTTCTTCTTGGTATCAAATTCCATCTTATCTTCTGGTAGGGAGAGAAAACGCCGTCTGCTTATATGACGTCTTGGAGTCTGGAATTAAAGTCGTGTGCTATTGAGCTGTCTTCATTCTTGCCACCTTTCTGTACCGAATCACAGTAGTTTCAGGTCCACGGTGAAGACACTTCCCCAAATTCCAGGTTGAATATCTTGGTTTCACAGAAGTTTCCAATTGACAACCCTCGAAGAACATGTTATTCGTGTCTGGTCTTCTTGCTCTATGCAAGTGGCATACTCATTGTGCAGGCTGTTTTGAAACACTTCACTGCTTGATATATAAACCCTCCCTTCCTCAAGTATCACCCTCTCGACATCAAGTCCAACGTAGAATTTTCAGTCTATAGATCTAGTCATCGTACCTTAGACCTTTTCCATTCCAGTAGTAGCAATAACAGCTTCCGTCAAGTCAACAACGCGAGTGGTGGCTGAGGCAGTCCTACATTATAGAGCTGTGCTCCAAACAGATCAGGTCTGGCAGAGAGCCTTTGGTGTCAGATTTTGGTTTTTGGGGAGCTGTCTTTTATTATAGCCATAAGACACATGTCATATGGCATTACAATTACAGAGATTTAAAAGCCTGCTCTTGTCAGCAATAATATGGCTTTCAAGCTATGAGTATAATAATATTTGGGAAATGAATGAGACCTAGAAATTCTTCGATGTTCTTCTACTAGAAACTAGAGACTCTACTATCGCTTTTCTAGGGGCAGCACTGCTAGCACATAGTGCTAATATTTCTGCCTTGGTGGCATTTTGATGCGCGTCTTCGTTCAGTCCTCCAAAGCCCTAAGTACCAACCTCGCGGCGGACCGCGGAAGTTTAGCCGGTTCTTAGTGAGATACCCATTTATGTTATAGCATAAGGCATGAGTAATGAGAAGTCAACGTGGGAGTGTTTGAGAGCAGGAATTCCTCTCTGAGTTCGTAAGTGCCACAGGCTAAGTCTGTGATTTCTACGTTAATGCAAAGTTAATAAGTTTTCAGAGCTTGAAGATATAACACAGGAAAGAGATATGATCATTGAAATTCATTATTCATCATTCATCACTTGATTCGTCAAGAATACCAGCCTGATATAATCACAGATTGAACCCCCTCTCTCAGTATTGTACAATTATCTCCATCCTTCACCATCTCCTGCTCTGACATCAATATCAAGACAGATATATCTGCAACCATATCACAATCTCTCCACGGTCTTATACAGGCCTACTTGGGTGTAAATATTAAGCTCTGTGGGATCATAACCGGAAGCGGCGATACAAGAATTTAGATCCTTCATACATGCTGCTGAGAGATTCTGGTGCCCCTTGATGGGAGTTGTTAGGGCTGTGATAGCCAAGCTGAAGAGGCAGGCGGTGATGAGGGTGGTGGTTTAGAATTACATTTCAACGACCACAGTATTGATTTAAATACCTACTTAAAAGCTTAATATAAAAAACTTTAAACTATATCTAAACTACCAAGGATTCGGGTACTATAGACCTGTTAAACATGTAATATAGGCTCCTAAGTAATGTCCCTAACCACCTTTAGTCTATTAGTGTATAGATATAATCTTTTCTATAGTCTTCAATCTATAGCCTCTTACACTTATAAGCTGTCTCGATGGTTATAAGCCTAGGTCTCATCTGCTAGCACAGTAAAGACGTTCTTCTATAAGTCTAAATCAACTTTAAATTCCTAGAGCTACTAACTCGCTAGAACTACATTAAATAAATAGCAAGAGTAAAATTTAAGAATTAAATCTAACATTACTATTATTAGTTCTTCGTATATACTAGATACTTCCGACTCTAAAGAAACAACATTATAGTATAATACTTATATCCTCACGTCTAGACTAGTTTAAGTTAACTACCTACTACGCTTCTGTAATTGGTGTGTAACGTATGGAGTGCTTTTCTTCACATCTATAACTTTTCCTGGCACCGAAGTCTTACTGAGGCAACCAAGTACTGGGCTGAGAGTATACTTTAGAGTACATCTATATTTATAAACAAGATGGTGTCGGCCAGTAGTCATACAGATCTATCTGGTATATCAGCCGTTGCTAGCTCTCGCTTACTGAGAACTCCCCTTAGCCCAGAGGGAGAACGCAAGTCTCTGAGAGGGAGGGAGTACAGGACTGAGGCGACCATATTAGCAATTGCTCTTTCCGCTAGCGTCATTTCTATTGCTAAGCCTTTTGACTCTTCTTGCGTCACATCTATTTCCTTTTATTCTTCTCTGCTCTCCTTTTTCTCAACAACCTCAACACTCAAAGCTATCACCACGCTTTGCTTCGAATCGATCTAAGGATCCAGCCCAAGTCCAGATTTATTCAACTGCACTAAGCAAGCGGTAAGTTTTCCAATTCCCAAATCATTAATTTGGTCTCTATAACTGACAGGTCCCAAGCCACAACAACCAAAGCCAACACTTCGCTCTG
The DNA here is from genome assembly GCA_026119845.1 of Pezicula carpinea. Classification (NCBI taxonomy): domain Eukaryota; kingdom Fungi; phylum Ascomycota; class Leotiomycetes; order Helotiales; family Dermateaceae; genus Pezicula; species Pezicula carpinea. Next base: position 129,460 of record JALRMK010000036.1, on the reverse strand, counting down.
TATCGATTTGATTCCCAATCACAAACCCATAACACCTCAACATTGGACTGTCAATCAGTCAGTAAGTTCCACAGTTCACAATCCTCAACCAGGCTCTAGTGTTTAACAAATCACCAGCAATGGCTCGCATCAAGCCCCAAATCATCCAAAAGCTCAAGGCAGGTCGCTCTCGCCGCCGCAATGGTCCCAAGGCTTGGATCGACCTCTGGACTACTCGCAACCCCAAGATCGGTCTACAGTCTCGTCGACTTCGACAAAAGCATGTAAGTCCCATTCGCTTCGCTTCACTTCTCCATCTTCGATCTATGAACAATTGTAGATCTAACAAGCAACAGTTCGAATTCTTCGTCTTGCCACCCGAAATTCGCAACAAGATCTACGGCTACGCATTCAGTACCCAAGACAAGCGTATCCCGATCAAAATGAACTTTGACCGCCGAAACTACTCTCACAGACTCTACCTTCGAGAATACGAAGGCACTCTCAACAGCTTCAGTCCCATCACTGTCAACCGTCAGTTCGAAGCCGAAGCCAAAGCCATCGCCTGGGGTGCAAACACCTTCGAGTTTACTTGTCTCTCCGATCTGGCCAAGTTCATCGAAAACCGTTCCAAGTCACGAGTTCATGGCCGAAATTTGTACCCACAAACTTCACTTTCTCTCGTTCGAAAGATCAGGCTCAATCTGAAGCATACAGATACTGATTACACCTATCGCCAAGATCTCAGATCGGTTCTCTACCCAAACTATCCCGGCTTGAACAAGACCGTCATGTCGTGCGATGGCCCCAAAATTGTTCAAGCCTTGCTGGCAAAATTCCCTGGCCTGATGTGTCTCGAAGTGTCAGCCTGGGTTTACCAAAAGGAGGTCCAGGACGAGAGCGGGAACAACAAGATAATGTACCTGATGCACAACCTTGTTCCCAGCGCGGAGACTGGTATGCTTGAAAGCATTGATGAGGATGCCAAGCTAATCGAGGTCAAGTTTCTAATCAAGAATCACAGCTTCAAGTCGCATGGCAGAACGGACCGTTGCGGTTCCAGTGGTGTGAAGGGAAAGGTCGATATCTTCGCTTACAATGAGCTTAAGAAACAATTGGTTCCTGAGATTCTGGGCAATGAATTGCTTGCTCGGAAGCATTACCCAGTTCTGCTGAGGCTACGGAAGGAAGCGAAAGATCTGGCGTATGCTTTACAGTTGAGCGCTGCTCTCGAGCACAGCCTTACAGATCAATAGAGGGTGGGTTGTCACGAGTTGGTGGGTTTCCTCGAGACGATATTTCTTCGATCTCTTGCTGATATATCCCCCATTCCTTTCCTACTTATGAGGCTACTATCTTGAGGTTGTTCACATATGTATCAAGAGAAGCACCGGATCTGTGAGTCTGAGGTACACTCCGATTTGTTATCCTTCATTTTCTTTTCTGCCTTTGATGAGTTCACGATTCAACACGATCTCATTTGTTTTTCATATTCAAGTGGGCTTGTCTAGAGGAGATACGGGAGGAAGTATGAGTGGGATATTGCGTTTCTTTTCATTCCTCCTCTTTTGACGTCGAACAAGGTCGGTATCTGGGCTTGTTTCACATCGGCAGAGGGCATCTTTTCAAGAGATATCTAGGACAGGTGAAAAGTTGGCGATGCCGTCATGTTCACAATCAATCTTGATTTTCTTTCTTCTCCCAAGGATCAGCAGGCCCATTGCTGTGTTTCTAATTTCTCACACATAAGATAGTCTGGCAATGTTCCACAAGGACAGTCATGTAACCAGCACAGCTCAGTTCTTACAACAGGGGGATCAAATCAAAACAAAACAGTTATCATTTGATGAACTTATGCTCTCGTCATTCTTCTGTAACTTTTCACCAGTAGTGCTTTAAGATAAAGTTCACAGTTGTCTAGTGGAAAATGGAGGTATATCGTGCCGTAACTTTTAAAATGAAAAGCTTCGACTCGAGAAAGGGTTAGCATTCGCTCAAGTTCTATAAAACTTGTCTTGATAATAAGCAACTACCTAAATGACTAATGGCTCCCTTCGAACGTAACGAATGTAGGCCGGTTTTACAAATATTTTCTCTCCTTTGAAATTTAGCTATGTTAAGCGAACAGTATAATTTGCTACAAGCAACCGAGGTGTACCCAAGCCACATATATAACTTACCTCTGGGATATCAGAATAGCAAATACACCACGGTAAACAGGAAACTTCTTCACTGTTGTCCCACCTGTCGAGATATCCGACTTGTTTATGTCAGAACCAATGGAGGTGATAAAATCCAACGGTTATACATGGATTCAGTTTAGCGACCAGGGACCCCATGTAGCTCCTGGCTTCGAGGAGGCAGTAGCAGAGTTTGCCGACGACACATCACCTACAATGCAGTTCCCTGCGGACGTTAGCACAGAGGTTGAAATACTCACGCCCAGCGAAAACTTTCAAACAGAGCTAAGACAAACACGGTTTATGATAACAACTAAGAGTCTAAAGTTAACAGGGGATATCTTGAAATTGTTACTCTAATTCCTTAAACTTGCTGAGATAAGCTTTAATCTTTAGGTGGGCCATTAGGCTCGTCTTAGTTGTATAAGTTATATTGTAAATCAAAGAATAACGACCAAAGTATGTCTGTGTATTGTGTTTAGTACAAGAGATTGAATCTCTAACGATTGATTTATTTTCAGGAATTGCTTGAAGGTGAAGAAGGGTCTTAGACCAGTACGACTTAAAACTTCTGTAGTGACATCTTTCCCTCATCTGGCTCTGTGTTTAAAGTATTTAGCTTGAGACTCAAACCATAAACCCCTTCGACATCAATCGTACGTTTTACAAAGCTAGATTCTCGGGAACGGTCGTTCTCGGATGGTGATAAAAGTAGTGATAACTATAAGCATGCCCTGTAGCACACACATCTCTGTCCCCAATCGCTCAAAAGGAAGGCTAAGCTACATACTTACACCCACTCCGAAAAGTACCATGTGATTATGCATCACTAGCACGAGTAATGAATAATTCCTTTTCCCGCCCCAGAGCCAGAGAGCGTGAGAACATCTTTTCCCTCCCTGCCTTCAGCCTACGCAAGAGCAGTGCAGCTGAACCTCAAATCACCATCGCCTGTCTTATTCAAGCTTGCCCTTACCAAGTCAACCGCAGTCTTGTTCAACAAGTCTTCTTCTGACCCAAGAAGGCCCCTATCGATCGGCCCCTTCCGACTTCCTTCCAACTCATACAAATGATGATCTTTGCCCTTAACAAAGGCAACAAAATGTTGGCCTAACTTGTCTGCACTCTGGTTATCTGGTGCAACCGTAGCGCCCATCTGCGCAGCTTTGTTATGTGCATCCTCTAGTTCTTGGCTGTTATAGAGGACCTTGGCACGTTCTACCATCCTCAGTGGTTCGGCTTCAATGGTAATGCGTTCGAGTGCACTACCCTTGTGAAGTTGAGAGGCAGCATAGCCGTTGAGGCAGCAATGTAGCATAGCGATAGAGCCACATGCATGTCCGATTGTTTGCTTGAACCAGATCACAGGCTCTGTTGATCCACTGCCTTGATATTCGGGGAGATGCTCATCCTCTGCCTTGCGAGATTCGGCCCAGAATGGTGTCATGGGAATGATAAAGCAGAGAGCACGTACAGGGCGCGGTATGACGCCTAGAATGTCAGGTTCGTCGAGGGAGGGAACTTCGTAGAAAGAGAGGGCTTGTGACAGACCCAGACTATGGGCGAGCGTGTTCAGGGCTTCAGGGTCGTTCTCTGGCTTTGTATTAGCTGGTGGAAGAGGAAGGACAATTTGACTGTCGATAATGCAACGCCTGCTGTTCCCCGTAGTTGCGTCGAACCCAACTCGAGTTACTCAAGCCATAACATATTGAGAGACTTACCAAGAACCGTCCAACATTTCGGATTCTTGGAACCTCCACTGCCCACGAAACCATCATTGCTCTCTGACATTCTAATGAATGTGATGTTCCTTGATCAGGGCTGTTTCAACTGTATAGCGTGCGATTTAGTTGTCAAGAGACAGGCCATTTCCAGATTGTGGATGAAGTGCATCTTGGATGTCAAGCTTGTTAGAAGGCGCAAGGCAGCTGGGAGACGCGAGGTTCTTGTTCGTATTCGTGTTTCGATGAGGTGTGCACCTATCTTTACCAAGTTACTGAAGTGATGTGAGGCCAGCAACTGATTATTCTTCAATGGGATCCATGTACGACCTGTACTCCATATGCCCACACAACTCACAATAAGGAGAGGGCAGACTTTTGAATAATTTGCCTGAATCAGAGTCATTCACGAGTACGAGTTCTGAAAACCTTGCTGATGTAATCAAGCAATTTTTGCCACCAGTACCATCAGCTAGCTTCATGGCCGAAGATGCAGCTCCAACTTCCACCTTGAGGTGAAAGACAAGTGTGCATGTCTCTCGGTGCAGATCACAATGGAGCTGGGTCCGGTTTCTACCCAACAATAAGTATGGTCTCTAGTTAAATATGCATTCATGATACAAAGCTTCAAATTTCAAAATCCTGCGTGTGCCCAACGCCATTGTCGTAATACATTACATCTCCAGGTATCAACACTGATCTTGGGTCACCTCTAAGTTTTCTATAGTCGTATACATGGCCTGCCTCCCTCGTTCCCCTCGTCCCAGCAGCAGCTCCCACGCAGTGCTCCGCCTTCCTTCGTAATTGTCTTCATTCAGATGCCGCCTCCTGCAAGAAACCATGTTAACCTAGCTCAAGCACTGGCAGGAGACGCTGCAGAGCTGCAGCACACTTACCACTTCGACTGGGAGCCACAGAGTAGTTCCCTGGGTCCGGTGTGCCAGCCTTCTTCGCTGCTTCACTTCGCTGCATCACCGCTCGCCATTTCAATCCGATGAAGAGTCCGCTGCCACCCAGAAAGCTTGCAAGGAGGAGCGGAGTCCGTTGGCGTCTAGGAGATAGTACCGTCAGCTCTCGATACGCCTGTTACTCTCGCACACGGGGCGAGCGCTGCACAGAAGACGGAGTTCGTAACGTACGAGAATATAGTCCTTGTTGCCGGCATTTTTGCAGCGTTGTTCTCGAGACGTGACGTCTGCTGAGCTGAATGATAGCAAGAGTGTATATGGATCTAATGCTGCTGTTGTTCGTAGAAGCAGCGCTGTCGTGGTTGTGGAGAGAGCGTTGTTGGGGAAATGTAGGGAAAGAAGGAAAGAGAGCACGCGAGCTAAACAACAAGCTCCCTTGCTTGCTTGGTACTTCCGTACCCCAGATGATTGACCCCACGATGGCTAAGCGAGTGCCGACAATCGGGTAGAGAGATGCCGAGGCAAGCCGCAGCCGGAGCACCAGGGTGGAAAGGAACAGCACACTTAACTCACTTCAACTGTATCCTCTTCCATCAACAACATCCATCAATGTCAGTGTCACAATCAACCAGCATAGTATATCCAGCGCCCGTGCGTTTTGGATGATTGCCCGTCGATAGCCATGCCGTACAACAACAGCATGGCACTGGACTGTACAGATGAGGACCTTTGTCTCCTCGGACCATTTACCATGGTCTGATCGTCCTCAGATATCAGATGATCTCGAAACAAGACTGAGACAACGAGGACCGCTTCAGTAGTCTACAAGCGTGCAGACAACTGTCAGGATGTATCAATTTCTATTCCTCTCTGCTGTCGCATTCAGTTTTGCGAATTTTCATTTCATTTCTACCGAGCCATCATGTCGCGACCTATGGCAAACAATGCTCCCCCAACACCTCCCGCAACACCTCCACCAGAAGATGATGAAGCGACCAGAGCCGTCACAGATGCCCTCACGCGAACCGTTGGGAAGGGTGCGCTTCATTCTGGCCTTGCAGGAGGTCTGGGTCAAATTACTATGGTGCCATTCGGTGGCCTTGTTGGCGGACTTGTCGGCGTAGTAACAGGCAGCATGGTGGCTAGTACTGAAAAGATTCGAGAGAGATATCAGCCTAATGGATGGGGAACCAATGGTGTACCACCTGCGTATGCTCAGCAACCTGTGCCAGACAGACAGCCTAGCCAGCGGGCTCAAGCAATGAAAAATGGGTGTGTACCAATATTGGAGACGAACAAGGACTTACTAACAATTGTCTGTAAAGCGGATTCCCACACGGTCTACCCAGTCAGCGAAGGAAACAAACTCCTCGAGCCGAAACCGTACGAAGCAGCGGACAGAAACGCATGTCCTCCTCCCCAGGACCTACACCCGATAGAGTACCAGCAGACAGACCGAGAGCAACTCCAAGATCGACACTCAGCAACGCTGTCTCCTCGACGCCAAGCAAGAGAATAACTTCCATGACCAAATTGCCCCCAGTTTCCTCTTCAATCGATCAAGCAACAGCAACACCCATAACGCCACGCTCTTCCACCTTCTCAAGCAAACGAATAACATCACTGTCCCCAATACCAAAACTCAATGTCCCACCTCCTTCCACCTCGACCCCACAAGCATCCCAGCCAACAGCACAACGGACGACATTACCATCTAATCCCAAGTCCCAAACAACCACCACCTCTAAAGTCGTACCCCCGACGCCAAAGCCAACAACTCCTCCAAACCCTGCGCTGAGCTCTTACCCTGCACTGAACAGAAACACTTCGATCTCAACACTCGGCCCCTCACTTGTGCCCGCACCTCTGAGGCCAACTGCCCCACCAAAACAAGCACCGAGCTCGTACCCGTCGCTGAATAGAAATACCTCTATCTCGTCATTGATGCCAACGGCGCCAGAGCCAGCAGCACGAAATCCGGGACGAAGGAGGAAGGGCGGTGCAAATGGGAGTGAGAGCAGTGGGTCGCAGGCGGGCGACTCGAGAAATTCATTACAGGATAGGAAATTATCGATTATCGATAGCTATCTTGGGTACTGATGGAGCTATATATAATGTTCGGAAGACCGAATCTGGTCGGTTGATCTCGTGCTGGGGGCAGCAACACGTGAATGGCATGTAACTGTATTATTGTAATCTGCATAGAGCTCCGCGCTGGAAATGGGCCTCCTTGTACAGCAAGGGATCAATTGGAATACGAAGTAGTCACATGACTATTCCCAGCCACCACCAGCTTTTTCTGGAAGATGAGAAGCCTTGATATGATGCATGTGATGGACAGTGATGTCCAAATACCGTATCTCAATTCGACTCGGTCACAGATAACAAGTTCAGATATTGAAGTTGATGCGGGTGCTTTTCAAAGTCACAAATTAGGATACTACTGTACGGAGTATACTGTAGCTGTGCGAAGTACGACTCTGCTGATTCTCAGCGTCATCCAATCATCCCCCCCTTCGCACTCGGAGAAAGGTTACAGTGATTTTTCCACCCACACACAGAGGCCGGTAGTACGACGGTGTCTAATCTAATCAGATCATCTTATCAATCCATCCCACCCACCACTACCACCACCACCACACCACACCATACCAGACCTCTCCGGCCCTTTTCTCCCTTGTTTTTCTACACCATGAAACACATTCTCTCTACAACACCCACACCACCACACCACTACTCCACTACACCAGACCTCTCCAACCTTTTCTCCCTTGGTTTTTTCCACCACATGAACTCTACAACACCCACCCCACCACACCACCACACCAATCCCAGCCTTCCAGAATGTCAGCGGTACCAGCCCTCCCACCATCTCCGTCTGCATCCGAGGGCCACCCAGGTTGCTCTTCGTATCGTGCTGAGCGGCCTGTTAACTGCCACAGGGTCAAGATAAGACGAAATGGTTGTCACGCGGCCCGTTCCCTCCAAAGCAACATTATCCTTGCGGCAGGCGGGTGGACACGATGTGACATGTCTCGCAGGGAGAAAGCCAAGAGTGGGAGTCGGAATTATTTATCGGAGGGCTTTCCTCCTTGCAGTTCTCTCTGGAGTCTACAGTCCGGAATCCAGATGCAGCGGCGGACCCAAATATGCGCTGCCCTCTCTCCCTCGCCGTGGCCGTGGCGCACATGTTCGTATTTCTCTGGGGATCCTCCATCCTTCCCACAGTCAAGGCAATCTGCTTCTCGCCAGGTCCCGCCTTTCCTGCGCCACAGCTCAGTCAGCACGACAAACGACTCGCGCCGCTCCTGGCCATCCTCGACTCCTACTTTGCAAACATCACCTCGGCTGAGACGGACACGCCATGGCTCACCAACAGAACATCCTTCTCGGTCCAAGTAACATCAAGTAGGGAGACGATATGGGAGGCATACCACACCGCTCCACTTCTCGGGAACTACACCGATTCAGCCCCGACCAATGTAACTGGGGACACCGTTTTCAGGATAGCCAGTATTTCCAAGACTTTCACGGTATACACATTACTTCGCCAGAAGGGCATAGATCTCGATGATCCGGTCACGAAATGGCTCCCGGAATTGGCAGAAGGAGAGAAGATGGATGGGGTGCAATGGAATCAAATCAGTATCAGGAGTCTGGCGAGTCAGTTGAGTGGGATAAGCAGAGAGAGTAAGTTATTTTCCAGTAATCTATGCTCCAGGATATTTGGTTTGTTCTTGTATTCGTTTCCTTTGGCGAATCCATTCATTGAGCTAATCTGAATGACAGCGGGTTGGGATGACATGGCTGCTGGTGCTGGCTACCTCGGTCTCATCAAAGACCCCATTGGTATGGGGTTCCCTCCCGTCGCAGAGGAAAGTCTAAGTCCCTGCATGACCAACTTAATTGGAGACGATGACCGACCATGTAATGGGCAAGGTGAATCACTCTTCCCCGTCCTCTCCCATACACCCCCAAATCTAAACATCAAGAACAGATATCCTCTCCGTAGCCAAAACCCGCAACCCAATCTTCGCTCCCAACTTCCGCTCCACTTACTCCAACGCAGCCTTCTCAATATTGGGCCAAGTGATTGAGCGCATTACAGGGAAGAGCTACGAGGAAAGTGTGAAAGAAGCCGTTACCGATCCTCTCGGTATGAAGAATACAGGAGTCCGCAAGCCCAAAGATTCCAAAGGCATCATTCCAGACATCAAGAATAATTGGGGAACTGACATCATGGCCGAGAACCCGTAATTATATTTAAACTTCAAAGCAAAACCAGGTTAATCAAACTAACTCCTTTATAGAACGGCAGGAATCTACTCTTCAGCAACCGACCTCTCCATGTACATCCGCTCAATACTAAATGCCCAAATCCTCAGCCCCTCTCAAATCAACGAATGGCTAAAACCACACTCGTGGACCGCAGACCTCAACTCAGCCTATGGCATGCCGTGGGAAATTTTCCGGGCCACCAAAATAACCTCGGACAACCGCGCCATCGACATGTACGGCAAAGGCGGCTCTCTGCACGGCTATCTATCGGAGATCCTTATTATCCCCGAATTCAACATCGGCATTACCATCTTAGTTGCTGGTGAGTTTTACGCGTTGAATGATCTTATTATCGACATCAGTACCAGGGTTTTAAGGGAGATGGATGTTGCGTTGAGAGAAGATGCGAGGACACGTTATGCGGGGATTTACGCATCATCTACGCTGAACTCTTCGATCACGCTGGAAGTCAATAAAGATGGACCGGGTCTCCTGCTCAAGAATTGGATTTCGAACAGCACTGATTTCTATCCGATCTATGCTAGTCTCAAAGGCGCCGAGTTTGGCATCAAGGACAAGAGTGATGGTGGCGAATGGCAGCCTCGTTTAGTTCCTACGGGTTTGACACAGGGTAGCAATGGAGAGGTTTGGAGGTTGGTCTTGACGAAGTTGAAAGGCACGGATACTAGTGGGGTGCTTTTCGATAACAGCTGTAGTACGGACGTTGATACTCTTATGTATGGGGGTGTTTCTGTAGAGGAGTTTGTATTTGAAGTGGAGGAGGTAGGTGGAGGTCGAGGAAGAGGCGGAAAAGTAAAAGCCGTAACACTCAGTGCCTTCCGAGTTGACCTCTCACATATTCAAGGCCAGGAAGAAGGTGCAAAGGAGGAAATATTCAGCGGGTTCGAAAGTCATATGACGGAGTTTGGTCCCAGATACCAGGTTCCGATGATGGCCCATGCATAAGTAGATAGATATAATGAATTGTTACTCATTGGCGGCTCCTTTCTTGCCTGCCACTCAAAACTAAACAAAATAGAACAACCTAGAACTTTCAGTTAATGTCTGTATTACTTAGGTAATTAGCGAAGACGTTGTTTTACAACTAGTCACTAACTCAGTCGCTGACTTGCACCTAGTCGCTAAAATGTAATCAGTCACTGACTTATACCTAGTCACTAACTTACACCCAGTCGCTTAAACACACCTCCTCCCCAACTCCCCACCTCTATCAATATCGCGCACGACATTGCTGACTTCTCATCCAGCATCCACGGGCTTTCGTCGCCCAACGACGTACCAGCATCCATCCGTCCGCCGCCGCCCCGCAGCTTCTTCCCCGTCCTCCGCGATCTAATGATTCTCATCTTCCGAGCTACTCGTATATATCTGTCTTACGCAACGACACAGATGGGAAATTTGTGCTTAACGTCTGGGAATTGACAAGGGGGGAATTATTGACAAGAGTGTGGATTGGTTGGATACTTTTAGGTTCTGGTTCTTTGTGGATTAGGGAGGAGGGGGTTTAGGAGAGGATGTAGCGATATAGACGGGGTGAATAGTTGTGTTTTTCTAGTTCTGGTTCTTTGTGTGTTAGGGGTTTTTAATTAAGTATCTAATGATATAGACGGGGAATATCTGCTTAGCGTCTAGGAATTGACAATAGGGAAATCGTAGACAAGTTTATAAATTAGATTTAATTTTCTTTTCTTTTTTATTATATAGTAGAGAAGAGAATCTTAATTAGAATATTTAACGACCTAAACGGGCAATTTATGCTTAGCGTCTACGAATTGACAACGGGGGAATTATTGACACGATTGGAGATTCGTTTTGTTTTTCTTTTCTTTGCATGTTAGCGAGGGAAGGAAAGAGAATTTGTGTGGTAGATTAGGGTCGGGGGAGAATATGGTGGGGATGAATGGGGTTTCTTGGTTGGGGCTGGGGCTCTTCTCTCGGATGAGGGTCGCAAGCACTATCGTTCAGTCATCTCCGATTGGTTAGTTGTGGTGCTTTGTAGTAATGGTGATATGGGGTGGTAAATATACTATATATAGTGGATGTAATAATGGAACTTAGCTTCTACAGAGTGGATATATACAGTTCATTGTAGTTGTTCCAACTGCTGGGATTCTTATTTGAACCTCTCTCTCTCTGTCTCTTTCATGCTTTATAAGCTACAAGCAAGCTGCTGCTGTATACTAGCAAGCAGCCTTCTTGGTCAAAGCGACCTCAGCAGCCTTACTAATGGTATCAGCGAGCTGGTCGGGCATGCTTAAGAAAGGACAGTGTCCAGCCTTGAGAGTGAAGGTGGTTGGATTTGGGCCTAGTTGGCTAGCCATCTGCTGTTGCAACGGGTAAGGAAGAGCATTGTCCTCGGTGCCGAAGATGTAAGCACATGGGATCCCATTTGCCCACGGCTCATAAGTTGAAGGTGTTGCGAAAACAGCAGCGGTTGTGTGAGTTAGTTGCGTGCTGTAGAGTGTTGCTTGCTCTGCTGGGAGATCGTTGAACCCGACCTGTGGTAGCATTTCTTCAATTGCCAAGCACTTGTCATCCTGTAATAAGAGAGAAGATTCCGTTAGCGACGCTTCGTATGTAGGTACGGAACCTTGATTGATCGATTGAGGAAGAAGAAGAGTCCATGTTTACCTCGATCCGCATCCAGGGTAACGGCACACCACCCAACAGTTCCAAAAGACTCTTTCCCTTGGGAATCATAAAGGCGTTCATGAAGATCTGCATGATAACACCACCCATTTTCCCCTCACTCTTCCGGGCCTCCAGATCGAAGCCCTCGACTGCACAACTACCAACCACTCCACCATACGAGTGACACAGCATCAGGACATCTTTTCCAGATTCCACATGCCTAGTCAGGACTGTGCGAACTGCTGCCACATCTTCGGCGAGCCCTGGGAGCGGAGATCCGCTTCCGCCCACCGATGGCAGTGCGACGACTTCGGTGGAAAATCCACGAGTCTCGAGGTGCTTTGCAAAGGGTGCATAGCCCACGGGCGACTGCCACGCACCGTGTACAATCACAACCGTGGGCTTTGCCGTGTCTGAAGGAGACATGATTTTATCTGGTGACTTTCTGTACGTGGCACTGGGTATAGGTTCTCAGAAATAGTTTTTACGGCGATGGACTTGTAAGTACTGTACGTCGGACGCTTGGACGGTTGTTCGAGAACTCGAGAGACTCACAAGACCAAGAGGACAAAGGTGGTGGTGAGCTGCAGAATTCTGCTTGTCGAGACTCAGATATATGGAGAGCGAGATTCGAAACCGTCTGTCACTGGGCCAAGATGCGGCCAGGTACTTGTACTTCGAGCGTGATGGAAGAAATGGAGAAGCCAATCTCCGCTTGGAGGGGCGGGGGAGGTGGCTTGGCTTCAATGGAGGGAGGGTGATTTGAGTGGCATTCCGTCTACGAGTTGCCATGTAAGTAAGTTGCAATTAACATCGGGCGGGATCTGTAGCTGCATTGCGAATTCTGGCTATCAGGAGTCAACGGTGCAGTGCTCCACATGTCGTTTCCGACTTGTGATGGATAACGAGAAGAGTCTTCTTTGCACGTACAGTACAAGTCGTGTCAGCTTCGATTAATGGGCATTATTACTTGTTGAGTCAGTACCCCTGACTTGAGAAGCGAGATTCGTTCGCTACAAGCACAGTAGTAGAACGACTTGCCAGACTTTCCTACGGGGCAGTACTTCGTGCATCCGCTGTCATCGCCTTATCGGATCTCACCAAGGTCTTTCACCTCGACGCCTTGTCTTCTCGTCTTCTCCAGCATCCCTGTTGTCTCCAAATTTCAATACAACTTTCAGTGGAGTCGTGGACGCTTCCCTGAACATCTCCGATGCATGGGCCTCGGCGCCTCTCCGAATCATGCACTGTTTACATACCGGTCTCAACGATACGCAAACCTCCGTACTTGCGAATTACTCGCACAACGCAAAGACAATCCGGGTTCCATGCTGTGAAAGGTGTGCCCGGTATTTACGATGCTTAGACTAAGTATACTGTACAATGTCCCCATAAACCCATCGCTTTACGCCCAACACAAACGCCTCCGAAGGTGGAGACGCTCCACTACTGCGCGGTATCGACCTACTTACTGTCTTGAAGATGTCGTGACTCGTTTACCACAATTGAGTGGACATCGTCTGTCATTTAAGCGAGCAAAGTGACCAGGGGTGACAGCGGTGCGGTGCAAGAAGTTGTTCCCGGTACGCACGTGGTGGTATAGCCCGAGTGCTGAGTTGATAACAGCAAAAGCAATAAGAGTAGTGGGACTGTGCAGAGAACGTGATGTTGGACGTTAGACGCTTATTCGTGGATAGCAAGGATGAAGTCTTTTTTCCCAGAAAGCCAAGCCAAAGTCTCCGCGTCAATGCGAGCGAAAGTAAAGGATAATGAGGGCGTGGAACGAATGAACAACCCGGAAATGGAAAATCTCCTCAGCAGAACGACCACTTGTTTTTCTTCCTCTGGACGTAGAGTACAGTATTGTACTATACTACGGAGTACCGGGATTGAAAGATGTAAGATCTTCAGGGATGTTCCCGTTCGAGTGGATATTACAGCATACAGACTGCGGTCCGGACGTATGCCTGACTTGTGGACAGTATACCTACCGATATCGCGGACTCTATATCCAGTCTTCTAGAACCCTCGTTGTGATCTATTCTTTCACGTAGCAGTAATCGAACCCTTTTCACCAACTCCCACCTTTGGGCTTGCTCTATCTCACCTTTGTGGTATTCGACTCTTTTGTTTCGCTTTAGAAGCTGTAGAGGCTGCGCCGTTGCTTAAGGTTAAAAGAACGGCTGCTCGGCTTCGTAGATGATCAATAAATTGATTGATCACCATGACCTACAATTATTCTGATCCTTACCTATTGGCGTACCTCCAGGCTGCGGGAGCCATTGCGGCAACTCAGGACTTGACGCAGGATGTGAGGGCTGAGACTCGAGTTCTGAGTATCGTGTTTAGTATTCTTGCGGTCATCTTTGTTGCGTTGAGGTTCTGGGCTCGTTCACGGCAGGGTTGGAAGTATGGTTGGGACGATTGGCTTGTGCTTGCGGCGGTGGTGTTTCTTGCTGGGAATCTGGCTTGTGTTCTCGCCAGTACGGAAGCTTGTCTCTTCACTTTTACCTTTATACTTTTATGCTGACGATGGATGGTAGTGGTCGATAAAGGATTAGGACTTCACTCTGGATCATTGACTATTGACGAGGCCGTAGATGTAGGCAAAGTGAGTTGGCTCCAGGCCACGAATCAGCGGGACTCTAGACTAATCCTCAACCAGATTCTTCTTGTAAACGAACCTGTCTACTTCTTTTGTATTACCATCGTCAAAATATCCCTTCTCATCATGTACTTTCGAATCTTCCCCGTCAAATTTGTCAAGAACGGAGCAATAATCTTGGGCGTCATCTCACTTGTGTGGTTGATAACCCTCACGGGCGTCAGTCAAGGACAATGTGCTCCGAGGAAGAAGGCCTACTACCCATGGGTGCCAGGAACCTGTATCGATCTCAAGGCAACCTTCCTCGCAGTTTCAGTCCCTAACATCTTAACCGACGTCGCTATTTTGGCACTGCCGTTGCCAAGTGTCTGGGCCCTTCAGACCAACCTTCGTCAGAGGATCATGTTAATGATTATCTTCATGCTCGGGTCCTTCGTCGTTTTCACTAGTATCTATCGCTTCACCGTTTACGTCAACTACGATCCCAACGATCTGTCTTATACCTTGGCTCCAGGATGCGCTTGGAACACAGTTGAACTTGCCAGTGGAATTGTCTCTGCTTGTCTACCGACTCTGGTAAGTTGCCAAAGTTTAATGGTACTTTTTAGCCAAGCGTTAGCTAACAGATTGTCAGGGTCCACTCGTTAGAAGCGTCTTTAAGAGAATGGGCATCCACACCACGGCGAAATCCAACGGCAACAGCACAAGCAACCAACTAGAAAAGAAGTCAGGCAGCCGAGCAATTGGAGGCGGTTCCTCCAGCGCACAACATTCGCGTAACCAGCGCTCCAGGGACTTCCACCGTCTTAACGAGGATGCCAAGTACGGTTTGTCGGATATGGATAGCATTGGCAGTCCGAAGAGCGGCGGTCGAGTAACTGTTTCGGTTACGAGGACGTCACCAAGCGATCATGGAAGTGATGAGATTCCACTTACCGATTTTGGACAGATTAGGCAACAGGTGGATATTCAGCAGTGGTCGGAAGATAGTAGGCAGAAGTGGACAACTCCCGCGAGTCGCTTTTAAACATGCTTGATAAGTGTATTGTGTTTTATTTATATGTCATTGATAAGGAATGAGATGTATGATTCGTTCTTTGTATTGTGTTAGTTCTTACCCATTTAGCCGACACATCTATATCCTTTTGTTAGACTTACAATTTCCAAACCCAGCTGTTAAGTCCATGCAAAAATTAGAGCTGTAAAGACTTTAGATCAACGTATGTAGATGTGTGTGGTTCCCTAATACTTTTAAGAAGTAGTTCTGCTGCATTACTATAACAGATTAAGTACTTTGTCTCTTACGTCTGTTCTCAAATCTACTCTTTAATTACCTACATGCAAAAAGAATCTACTCTAACTGTAGATGCTAAAATCAAAAGTTGTAGCGTACTACAATTGTCAAACTTCTCTCTAAGTTTATTCTAAGACCTTATATTTGTTTCTAAGTTGGACTTTAGCTGTACACTAACTATGCTTACGAATTAAACTAAAACAGATTAGACTCTTAAGGGGAGGTTGAAAGCGTGAATTAGTGATCGAGGTTAGTAAGAGCTTAAAGGGCTGCTCGTACCGGTCGCTACATTATTGTGTGACTAAACTCACGTGTACTTTTATCTAGCATAACTTTTATATCTTCACTCTTACCAGTTCCAAATCTTTGTTATATTTTAGATTTTATAATGAATCCTGTAAATACTTTAAAATTCGCATAGGATTTATTCCTGTCGAAATTCTTCTCCAAATTAGACTTTGGAAGTTCTATCAAATTGTATATAGAGGATACTGTCCTGTCCACCTGCATATTAGAAGTGTAAAACTATTCACTTTTTAATTTCTAATTACGCAGAGAGGAACTCACACAACTGGTTACCTCACCACTAGAGGAATAGTATACTTGAAATCCTCTCTAAATACAGTATCATCTTATATAACACTATAAGAAAGCATAAGCCCAGCATCCCTATAAACTCTCAAAGATAGCTGTCTAGACATGACATAAATGAGGAAAGTAAAAGCATCGGCTTGTGAAAGCCTCTCTTGTATGTCTACCTCTACGTTTATATGATGGCAGTATAACAGGGAAGTCGAGTGCTACAGCAGTAGTTTCAATCGGCAGCGGCCTTGTTCCCGGTTCGAGATAAAGGTGAGTATACTTAGAAATGGCTTGACTTGAACACTCTTGAGAGAGTCTCTCTGGCCTTTATACATAACAGCATTAACAGTTCCACTATATCCGGTCTCGGATCAAAGCTCGCCTCGTTATGCATATCTCTGTATTCCTTTATCTCCTCCGTATATTCAGGCATCTAGAACTCAAACCAGGTATCGTAATGCGACTCGGGTATCAACCGTCTGTAACCAAATGATTTTTCCCACTAAACCCGCGACTTTCCAATGTCTTTGCTTTTGTCGGTCTGTGTTAAGTTTGTGTGTTAGGCGTGCGGTGAATGCTTCAATTGCTTGAGAAAGCGATTACTTTGGATACAGGTTGAGCCAACCTGGATTTTCCTAAAATTCCTACAATTACTTTGGCAAGTCCTAATGCATCAATAATTGTGACGGATTCGACGATTTTTAGGCTCGTTGTGAGGCGGTGACATGTTATTCTCATCATATCGAGAGGAAGAAGTTGCAGTGGAATATCCTTGTTCTTCTAGCAATTTAAGCCGGCTGAATGAGTTTACATTGTGCTTCTCTATGTATATGAATAGTTAAACACGATTAGTAAAACAGAAAGACGTATAAGCAACGGCAGCAGGTCTAAATAAGAATGACGAATCTCAACTAGGGCAACAGCGCTGAAGAAACTACATTTAATGAAGAGAGAAACCCGTTTTTAAAAGTACACGCAGTAGTTTTATGTCTTGATCTCCCTAAAGATGACTTCGAAACTCCCTTGCGTCGGGTCATAATGCGTATACAAAGCACTATGTGGCAAAGCTCCTAATTTTTAGGATGCCAGAGCGCGTTTATCCGGTAGCGAGTACTTGCAAAAAGCACCTGCGGAATGAAATGTAACTAAGATATAACAGCCGACTTGAATGTAAAACGAACTTGCACTTCCTCGTCAAAGAGTCTAGGGCGACAGGTAATGAGGAAAGTGTACAAATTACAAAAAGTGCATGTCTTCTACGTTTAAATATGTATCATTCCATTTAAATTCAACAAATATATAACAAGAATATATAAGGACCAGTCCTTGAAAGACCTTTTCAAGATGTAGAGAGTCCAAAGTCTCAAGCAGGAACCAAGTGGACTCCCTCTATCGAGCCTCCATAACCAATATTGCTGACTCTAGTTCATTCAGGAGGTAGTGATATCAGATTCGTCGTAGATGCAATTAGCAGAAGGACCAGAGCCGTTCTCCACAGGCTCCTGGCTGTTGTCATCGGTGCCGGTAAAAGTGACGCAGATATCGGTAACGGATTTAGCGACGATATTGGTGAGCGTAGCAGTATCTCCGTAGTTGGAGTTGATGCCTATAATCGACAGTCAGTAATAATGATCATAAGAAATTCAAGCATTACGGAACATACCAGCAAGCTGTTCTCCGTTACTAGCAGTGATACTGTCCATAATGACATGCCGCTCAACCATGGTATCGCAGTTTCCACAGCTACGATACAGCTTTCCGAAATCATCTACTACGAAGCCACTGATACTGACTGTCCCGCCACCATTGTGCTGAATAACCTTATCCGAGGCGCCAAAAGCACCACCGCCGCTGACCTTAGTCGTAGCACCGGCATCCTGGAGCTTGATTGAGAAGGCATCCTCGCAAACGGCACTCCACCAAACGTTGGTCAGTGTGCAGGCACCTTGGCAGTGGACTCCTTCGATTTGGTTGGGACCGATGATAACATTAGATAGAGAACCGCCAGCTTCGATGTTGAACACTGCATCTGAATCTCCGCCCTCGGTCTGTCCGGTGCAAGACACACCGCGATCAAACATGAACATCTTGCCATCGAAAGAGCCACCGGCTTCGATAGTCTGGGCTGCACCGAGGGCCGAAGTACCTGAGGATGCTGGAAGCGAGGTGTTTGCTCGAGCAGCGAGGAACTTGGGTGGCGTTGTGGGAGATGGGTAGGGAGGTGAAGGGTGAGCGGTGGCAGTGAGGATGAAGGAGGAAAACGCCATTGCGAGGGCGGTGTACTGCATTATGGATGGAAATGAGGTGGTTTATGAGCTGAAAAATAGTTGAAGTGTGAGTGAAGAGGTGAATGCCCGATTCGGATTTGGATTGAAGTGAAGCGAGTTGCTCTACCGGAGGCTATTCAGGGCATAAGAGAGCTTTTGCGGAGTAGAGAAGGTAGTGATGATTGAAGGTGGCGAAGAAAAACATTGGAAGGAACTGTCATCGAGATATATACTTGATCGTTGTTAGGGAGAGTCAAGAGTAAATTAATACCAAGAATTCGAGAACTTGCTTTGTAGGGGTGCCTGAAGTTCTTGGTGTGACCTGACTGGGAACTGATCCCACATATTGTCCATTATTCTGAAGATCTTGTTGTGAATTGAGATGGAATTTTGGGTCCATGACCCGACAACCATTGCCATAATTGAAACAGCTAAATTTTATCCCGCCGATTGGGCGCAACCCTACTCACTTTAATCTTGCTCGCTACGCTATTCGAGGAAGAGGCTAACCTTATTGAAGGAATTCAAACCCTCTGAATTCAGGAATCGCAGTTTTGCAGCATCATTAAAGGATTAAGAGACAACAGCTTTTGATTTGGTTGATTTGGTTCTGTCAAAAGGACCATTAGCATTACTGAATGTAGCCGGATCGCCTATATCGATCGCCATATCGCCAAGATGATGCCAAGGTGTTTGATGTTGCGCAATCCGCTATTCGCGTCTGATATAGATGAACCTTGTGTAACGTTTCCCGGTACTCCCCTCAACATCAGACTTCTCTCCCCTCTTCGCCAGCATGTGCTGATATTGATAGGGAGGATCGCGTCCTTGGCGAGGGTGGCCCCGCTGCATCAACTCCAAGTCTCTCTCCACAACGTCTCTCGTAGACTGTTCGTCATTGACACTGCCACTTTCCTCGGGCAATAATACTCATCATAGGCATACTTGAAGCCATACCAGAAACTTGTTAGTGCTTTTCACATAGATCATGGCTTTGGCTTGGCTCATTACCAAGTGCCAAAACATTACAAAGCATTCGGAGAAACCGGGGATTTGCAACTTAGCATGATGTGCGGTAGTTTAAGAGAGAAAAGTAGGAGTAATGGGTTAATTTAGAATTATAGCAGGAAAAGTATTAGTATGCTTCTTAGAAGGAGGAACAACCGGAAAGAAGTTTTATCCTGATTAGAAGGGGTATGGACATATGGTTTAGTAGAAAATAAACTTTCTTAGCTTATAACTTAGTAAAATCTTGGGATCGTTTATCTATAATGCTTTGACTCCTGCTAGTGATACAAGTGCCACGAGATCGAAGTAAGGAAGCGTTGTGAAGCACCTGTAGATCGGTGATATATACAAGAGGGCCTTGGAAAGTGTCAAGGAGCTACTCCTGATTTAGAATATCGTAACAGCCGTGTATTTGCGGGGCGACAACCAGAGAAGGAATGCGTAATCTGCCACTAGTAAAAGGTCAAATGAGAATTCCCAAAAGATGGTCCAATAATTAGGTACTTTGTTATAGGTCCGAGAAAAAAAAATGGATTTGAGGAAGGTAACTCTATCAATTGAGCTACCAAGTAGGTTTGTCCTGGAGGACGGAGGCAGAACTCCACAATTGACTGTATACACTCCATTCCTTACTAGACCTAAAAGTCTGGATCTTCGCATTCGTCGCCGATACGTATAGCGTCTCCTCCTGCTATCTAGTCTTATTAGCTAACTTCAAAGTTATAGCGACCGTTTAGTGATATCTTACTTGTTTATTAGCTTTTACTTTCTCCCATTGACCTAGTGAACGGGTTGCCTCTATAAACAGTATTCCCCTTCCGTTGACGATTCGACCTTAAGTACGTCTGCGTTAGAGTAGGACGCTAATAGAGCTAAGCTAAGATAGAGTCTGCGAGATGGCGATCTGCTAGGTAGATAACGTATCGACGGGCTGAAGGTTCTTCTGCAGCGCAATTGGATATAATATTATCAGCATCCTTAGAAGAGGCAGTTTGAGAATCCATTATTGTTTGATACCCCGTACTTGGAGAGAGGTTAAGCGTGGACGTGGGTTGGGTAGGTATTGTAGAGATATTGATGATAATTGTTTCCTTGAAAGTGGTATTGATAAGAAAAGATGAAAGAAATTGTGTGCTGAAGGGAAATGTACGCACCATTGCTCGATCACCTGATTTCAAGGCTAGGCACATACTAAGTAAGCGAGGTTTCAGCATGGATTTCGACTCAAGCGTTCAACGTTCAACTTTCAACGAATGTGCATTTCCTCAACTTGATCTCCCTCGTTATACTGCTGTTCCTTTGCAGCGCGTCAACTATGTGAACCAGCAGTCAAAGAATCTTGGGTCTGCTGAGTAGTCTTTGCTGGAGCTGGGAAGGAGGTATTCGATGCGCTGTTTTAGGATTCCTCGGGCTTCGAGCGTTGCGTGTCCATCAGCTGGGAGGTGTCGGTGTAGAGTGCTACAAGAGGGTATTTGGAGTTGTGCTTCTTGAGGGAGTACCTCCGGAAATAAGGAACTGCCATCCTCTCATAGCGCTAGCACTGCCTTTGAGACGACTGGGACCGAATCTCGGATCGTAGAACGAGTCTTGACACCACATCCTGTGAACGCGATCATTAGCTGGGAAGACGGCGATGACACCTTCTATTTTGGCGAAAAGGCGGAGGGAGATATTTTGTCGCCAGAAGACGGTTCAGAGGCGGGATTGAGGGTGGATTCGTGGAACATTGGCAGCAGCTTGGAGCATTGGAGCAAATGCCTTTTGCAAGGTGAAGGCCTGGCGTGAAGGGATGGAGCCTGTAAGCAAGAGTTTTGCGTTCATTATGGAAGAAGCGCCAGAGATTCCCGTTCCAGAGGTTATTTACACGTAGATTGACCCCAAGTGGAATAGGACATTCCTCATCTTGAAACGTATTCCAGGACAGACTTTAGACAATGAATGGCCTCGACTTACACTAAATCAAGGGTTGCAGATTGCCAGTAAATTCGTCGAATATCGCCGTCTTGGATGCCCCTGTAAATGTCTAACCTCTCTTTTAGCTTCATTTGTATAAGCTCTTGCTTATACAGCAGTGACACCATGAGTACCCCATTCCTGTAAGTTGCTTAGACTAAAGCAACTAAAGTCCGCACCAATTTCCATCTGTATGTTCCGCCTATGATAACCACTTTAAACCACATCCAGCGCAACAGCCACCAACTTATCCCCTTGATAAGCGTCTATATCTCCTTCCAGCAATGCGAAGCGGTTCACTAAGAACAGCCACACCACTTCCGCCGCTTCTACCACCCTTCTTGAAATTTCGGTTTCCTCCACCAGGCTTTCGCTTGCTCTTGATAATGTGAATGAGTTCCTTTGAACAGCACATCTCAGCGTCTAGGCCTCGTCTAACACATTGCTCACAAGTTGGAAGAGGTCCAGTACAGACATGGCCTGGTCTCTTAAGACGGGCACAGGGAGGACACATCTTCCTGTTCTGAACACCTGGTGCATTGGTAGAAATGATGGGAAGCTTAATTGTTCGTCCATCAATTATATGCTCATTAACCTTAGCTTTCTTAGTTTCAACCTTCTCAGTTGGAGTCTTCTTTGTACCAATCTTCTTAGTCCCATCCTTCTTGGTCTCAACAGTTGGTGGCAATTGTGAGGCCTTCTCCAGCTTGGTGTTCTTCGTGGTAGAAGCTGACTTCTTGGCACGTGACTTGGGAATGGCGATGCGGAGTTGCTGAATGGCTTCTCGCTTACTGTTGTCACCTTCATCGGCGTTGTTATTGTTATAATCGTTGTCATCCTCATGGTCACTCGGGTACAGGGGAGTGTAGAAGAACGCTGGGATTCCATCGATCATGGGGACGTTGGCATATGCGGCGGGGCTCTTCTCTATATCGATGAGAGTTTGGGCAAGGTCAGGGTCAGTGACTTGGATGTGGCCACTGTTAAAGAGCCACTTGGTTTGAGCTGCTTTGGCGTCTTGGGTAGATAGCTGTGCCTCCTCGCTCTCTTCGCTCAATAGTTGAGTGTCGTCGTTCATTGCGCTGTCTTGAGAAGATGTCTGGGTCTCTTGACTTTCTTTGCTTGTAGGTTGGGCCTGGTCGACCATCGGAATGTCTTGGAATGATGACAGAGTCTCTTGGGCTTTCTTACTTCTTGAGCGAGTATTATAGACCATCGTCATATCTTGGTATAATGACAGAGTCTCCGTACTTGCCATAATTGCAGTTTGAGAGCTATCGGCCATCGTGGTGCCTTGGAATGAGGTTCTTTGGTATCGTGCTCGGGTATTGTAGGCTTTCGTCGCGTCTTGGAACGATGTAGTCTGCTGGCTTTCCATGCTCGCAATTGGGGAGCTGTTATCCATCTTTATGTCTTTGAATGATGTTAGAGTCTCTTAGATCTTCTTTCTTTGTCATCGGGTGTTGTGGGCTATTGTGATGATGCTGAAATGGTTGCACGCAGCACGTCGAGAATTGTTTGTTTTAGAAACTTAAGATATAAAGATGAGTTGCGGAATTTAAACTTAAAGATGGATCTGACGTGGAGGGCAGCTGATACACTGGAAAGCGGCTGATGCACTAAGCCCTATTCAATGCATGTAAATATTTGCTTAAGCGATCGCTTAGCGACTCAACAACATTCAATGCCGCACATTAGCTTAGCTAATTGCTATAGCCCTGCAAAGTCCTTTCTGAATTTTAAATTGTTGTACACTGCAACCTTTAGGAAGGATATATAAGTAGAGATATGGGTTGACTTGCGGACATTAAATCAAAACAATTACCTAAGAGAGCTAAAGGGTCAGGTAAGTTAAGGCATACAGAGTAATTAATTCACCTAGGTTACAGGTATCTGCGTAAATCTGTCTTCATCAATTACTTGTATGTTCTTGACGGGTGCCATTCATTTGTTTGTTTGTTTATTCTTACTGTTAGAATGCAACCAAGCGTCCTTTAATGTCATTGACAAAGTGTCTTTATGTCTAGCTTGAAGACCGCATGTCCGCCGCGGACATGCTCGGCTTTCTATATTCCACTTTAGTACTATGGAATATATCACAAATCTATCAGCTTGAACTTGCGGGCATAATATCACTCTTGATACAGAAGGGTTAGGCCAGGAACTAGGGCAGAACGACCTATTTCGAACCATTCAGTTGGCACTCGAATCATCAAGAACTTTGAAAACTACCATCCCACCCTCTGCGCAGAACCGCCATCAATCTGCAATCATCAAGAGCTTGAAAACCACTACCCTACCCTCTGCGCAGATCTGTCATCAATTTGCGCAACACTATACGACTTCAGAGCCTCTCCCAGCACACCATCTTCAATTCCGCCCTTTTAAAACCTCCCGAGCCTTCTAAATAACTTCTAAAAGACCTCGAAGACCATCCACACTTGCGTATCGCATACAGGCACAATGGCAGACGAATAGGAGGCAAGAATAATGAAGTGGAAGGCATGATTGGACGTAGTCACTGCTACGAAGGAAGATGTCATAGAATACGCGGAAGCAAAGGAACACGAATACAATACCGACGACCAACTCACAGACTACCGGCTATAGGAAATCTATTGCGATGACTTTGAAGGATAGACAAAGGTATATATCACAGCTATGGGAACACCAGCAATAAGGAACCTACGGCAGACCCTACGGCAAAGAGGAGTCTATGTACCACCAAGAGGGAGTCAGCTCACTCTGGCGGACAATCTCGTTACAGATCTACAAGAGGAGATATAGCACAAGTGGACAGACAAAGAACTTCAAGAAATGGATACGCAAGGCATTCTAATAAAGACATACGCACTTCGGAAGAGGGGCCCTGACGAGAATATTCATCCTGATTTTCAGTTGCCAAAGTCAATTCGAGAGCACCAGCACCGTTACAAATCAGCGGGCCTAAATAATAGTATTAGAGCCGCAAGCACGTCAAGAATCCTCCAGTCAACCACGCTCAGGGCCACGTCAGAGAGACCACAACGGTGGCTAGCGTAAAAGAACCTCAAATTGATGGAACCACCTTCCAAACTACCTACGAAACAACCCACGAGTTCACGAACTTCACGAGTCTCATATTCACCAACCCCACAAGTCTCGAGTTGCTCCAGAAGAGCAAGTTCAAGTTCAAGCTCTACTACATATCTACAACAAGGCTGCCTTCTCTTTTACAACAATAATGCCATTTCCGCACCACGACGCAAGGAACCAACCACATTACGCTGCAAGGAGACTACAATTGGGAGCTGTGGGATAGGTTGAAAGAGCCACGTACAAGGATACAGAGTATTGAGGTTGATAAGCAATAAGGGAAAGGAAAGGGAAAAGAAGAGTAGCTTCTACGGACCGAATACCCCTCTGCAGACCGAATATACCAGCCTTCGGGGTGATAGGAAGGGGGAGAAGGAAGGGAGTGGAGGAGGAAAGGCGTAGACTGTACAAGGGAGTAGGAAATGGCAATATCAAAGGCTATTTGGAGCCTACACTGGCTGTTAAACCCACCTTCTAAAGTTGGCCCAGTGTTGGAATAAAGGTCGCATAATTAGTCCGGTGTTCCGCTATAGTCTATAAGAACCACTTCTTCCTGTAGATAGTTTTTTTCTTATACACAATTATGAGCTACATTGAGCACGAAACTAGGAATAGGAACACTAGAGGAGAGATCAATATATTGATGAAGTGAACCGACAGAAAATAATCAAGAGACAATAAGCCTTTAAATTAGTAGGTTACATATATACACAATAGCAGGTCGAAGTAATAGCGCCACTAAAAAGCAAATTGCGAGCATGCTATTTACCAAGTCGGATTTTGACGCTACATTGCTATTGAAAGGACATCATGGAAATCAAGAAATACAATGGCAATCCCCATTTCATGAGTCCAAGAACCATGAATACAGAGAATTCAACAAATGATCATGTCGATCATAGATTACAAGTCCTTATAAATGCCTTATTTTAGTTGCCATTTTGGATATGGTGAGTTTGACATCTATCCTCAAACCTTAATTCGAATTGGCAGAAGAAGTTGCGGAGAAGATTCACCAGCATACTGGGTAAGTAGCAAATGGTATTTATTTATTCTTTTTGGCTTTGACTCGAGAAGTTTTGCATAGGCTACGCGCCACCCGTTTGTTTGCATTCACTTCGCGTCACAACGTCAAGAAAGGAAAATTAACCATAAAGAATGAAACCCCGAGTCTCCACCACCAAGCCAAAAGTTGGCTGCCATGACAGTTCGATCTGTTGATACTCTTGTCAACAGATCGAATGTGTTATTGGATTGATGCTCAAGAGCTCAACTAAAGACGATTTCGTCCCAAGAAGTTGAAAGTCTGGATAGTGAAAGTGTACAAAGTGGGATGTGCATATTCACTCCGTCTAATATATAGCCCGCCAAGTAATTTTGATCAAACAAACCAAACATAACCTCTTGGTCGAGTGGTTGCTGATCGCGTTGCGTAAAGTTATGTTGTACTAACACTTATCAGATTCACCTTCACGCCAACCACTTCGCCAACCAATCAACGATTTCAGGTATGTTGCCCCTAACTTCCATGTGACTAATATCAAGCCACCTCTCGGGTCTATCTACTCATTGCATATGTTGGTGTCTAGTGCAGGGTGAGCGAGTTTACTCCATGTTTACTACGCAAGCCTAAGAGTTTCACATCTCTTACAAAGAGTCAGATCTCTGACTAGAATCCCCCTCGGGTACAAAGGGCCAGGGGGTATGTCGGGGGCTCAATGAGAGGTGGTTCCAGCTTACACACGTTACTCCTACATTGAGCGATCCACCGGATGCTCCCTCGGGTACAAGGGGCCAGCCAGGGAGCGTCCACCGGTTAACAACAGGTTTCGACCTGGGTAGCGTACGTGTTGGTTGGTACAGCGGCGCCTGTACCAGCTATAAAAGAGGGGAAGGAGCTGCCCTACTGACCCTCGCTCAGAACAGCACGACCAGTACGACAACCTCGCCAAACTCGACAATCTAGTCCACCAACTAGTATAATATTCGAACTTGTAAGTTCCTCCCTACAATCACTCGACCAACCCTCTAAACTTTTTTTAAACCTTAGCAATAGAACCCAATGCTATCTAGAAGTAGGTGGTGTTGTTAATACTATTTTATCACTAAGCGAAGAGAAGTTCTTATAAAATAAGAGTTTAGATAGATAGACCTATAGTAGTAGCCTTAAGGCTAGAGATTTTATTTTAACGCGCGGCTAAACTTAAATCTAAAATCATTTTCAATCTACCAGAGTTATTCACGCTCTTAGCTACTTTACAATACCTTCTAAGCTTTCTCTAAAGGGCCAAGACACGTCATCAACAAGCTCCGTTAATTAAATAGTATTCGTAACATCTTTCTACACTTTCTATAGCTGTGTAGATGTTAATTAACTAATCTTTATCTTGATCTTTAACAACTCAGCCTAGCCTTCTACTTGAATCAGCAGTCTTTCCCCAAGTCTCGTACCTCTGCCACCGATGTGAATGGTAACTATATCTTAAATGCTATGAAAATTATATAACAAGGATCCTTGAAAATACTGACAATGGCGAGCCGTAAAATCAGAATAAAGATGTATATCTAACATTTTTATAAATGCGTACATATCGTCAGCTAGTATTTAGTACAGCTCCTGCCAAAGCATAGCTAAGATCCGAAGTCTTGTATTTCGTGATCGTTTCCACTGTATGTGGTGCCGGTTGTGAAGTAGAATGTTAGGTATATTGGGAGGCGGTTTGAGAGTTTAAAGGCTTGGGTTGAAGAGGTTGTTTATGAGCTTGACCATTTGAATCATGCTACAGGTAAGACTTTATTTCTCTGTGCCACTCTGCTGCGCTAAAATAGCACACTTGGTAATAAGCCAAGCGATGATGTGAAAAACTTGGCATAAAGGTTGGAGAATCCTGGTGCTTTCTTGGCGGAAGATCAGCAATTTTAGGCGTCATAACAGGACTACTCAAAGTGTAAGCGCTTAAAGGTAATAGGCGGGTATGTGTTTCTTCCTACTGTAAAACAGCCCCTGTTCAGCCTTACAGCGACTACTGACTGATCTTTTAGCTTAACTAAACAAAGACCAGACAAAGAGCAAGGATCAAGGCGATCTCTGGCGGTATTATTACACTTATTATAATAAGCACGTCACTTACATGTGGAGCCGAAATGGAGAAGATAGATTGCTTCGTATGGTGTAAGCTGACTTTAAGCAATTCAAATACGTGGTTCTAGGGATGTTCTGCTCAATCTTGGAGTCAGAGAGGCTGTCAAGTTGAGCAAGGTTGTAAAAGCAAGGTTATGGTGTTGACATTCCATTCCTCGTAAATTTATAAAGCACCAAAGCGTATTCATCTTCTACCCATTGTACCAAAATTCACATACTCGTCGTTAAGTCGTTACAGTTCATAAAAGGGCACGAAAAAATCCCAAACTCCTTTGCACCAGAATGACACATTCAGTCCCTATTGCGGTCCTCAGCCCATCTGACGAATTGTACGATTCTCCACTTCAGACTTGCTGTCCGTAATCGTGCGCCTTTGAAGAACATCGGAATGGCAAGCAACAGGACAAATGCTGTTATCAGTGCCCACTCACTCAGGGCGAGCAGTACCCCCGAGTCCGCAATCCATATATTTGTGCCGGCAGAAAGACCGAAACCAAAGATCGCTAAGGCCAAATGTCAGTCCTCGGTCCTGCAGTATCAATATAGGGGCAGCACGAACATTTGAAAGCTAGCTGAGCAATAGTGACTTCATTTGCAACCGGACTGTAAGCATCAAGGGTGCTGCGCTGTAGTCAGTGAATTGGTCTTGCGTTGAAGGGATAGCTGACTCACTATACTAGCGAGATATTGACGGCTTGACCACCAGAAAACGACAAAAGAGACAACCCCACGACAGGCACCATGAAATGCAATTTGTTTTGCAAGCCATACCCATAAAGGAACAGGCCAAGAGGTGCAGTAATAACGGAGATTCCAATGGCGGGAAGCCTGAACTCTGGTTCTCTAATTCCTGCATTTTTAATGGTGAAATAATTGGCGACGGCTTCTCCAACAGGACCGCCAGCGGGTATTCCAAGAATTCCACCAAGCAGGCTGCCAAAAAAGCAGAGTCCACTCTGAAATGCAGTGAATCCATAAGCTGTAGCAAAGTCGTTTGCGAAGCTCGATGAGATGGCCACTGAAAATCCGATGACGACTGACATAACAAGTGTTGCCCAAATTACAGGTGGAAGGAGGATAAGACCAAATGGACGAACAAACATAGCCCATAGGGATTCAGAAGTATAAATTTTCCCAGTGAATGGAGACAGGGTGCGCCAGTACGACTTCTTCTGTGGTTTTGCTGAGATCCCCACAGGAACGTTTCCATTTGCTCCCAGAACAGCAGCCTCAAGACGACGAACCCTAGCCTCCAATCGCTGGACTGTAACAGCGGCGGACTCGGGTTCGTACGCTGGGGCTTCATCTTCGCTATTCTCGGCGTAATAGCGTGATATCAGAGCCTTATCATCACCCAAAATAATGGATAGTGATAGCCTGTAGGGATTCGACTTGCTTTCGTAAATATCTCCTTTCTCGTCTAACTCGGTGTAGACACGATTGTATGCCGTCTCTGGAAAGGTGAATATAATAAGCAGAAGAAGAAATGCGATCAATCCAGCGCCAACGAAATAGATGACTCTCCAAGAGTGCTGAATAACAATGGCTCCCGAGATGATAATTCCGACCGAAACCCCTGAGCCTGTTGCAAAATTGTACATTCTGCACTTTTGTCAATTTCGGTATTCGATTTTTCGCTCTGGAAACACTCACGCCATGGCAGTGCCTCTCTCATGAAGAAAAAATACGTCGGATATCGTGGTTGGTCCCAGGCACTCACCGGCGCCAGAGAAGAATCCCAGAAGAATTCTTGCTGAAATATCGTCAGTAAGTGAGACTTGCTTGTTTCAATACGGGGATACAAACCGATGAGTTCGCTTTTATAGTCTGAAGTCAAGCCAGCCCAGAGTGCAGTGATCAAGTAGCCGGTGAACGATATGATATACCATGGTCGACGGCCATATTTGGTAATGAGAGGCATCCAGATCAGATTTCCTGTTCCTTGCAGCAACGCCGAAGTTGTGAAGAAGAACGCTACCTGGGCAAGTGAAGTTTCTACATTGGTAGTGTCTAGACTGGGCCCAAAGTCCTGAGCTTGCTGAAGTATTGCTACAGCTGGTCCAGCCGCGAGGAAGGTGCACATCAACATTCCAAAACACGTAACAATTGCAACGTAATATTTGAAGGGCTGAGACCTGTAGTATCTTAGCACAAGTTCCTACATGATGCAAGTTTGGCAGACTTACCAGTTGAGCGGATCATTGGGATCACTGGACGGCTTTGGGACAAGAATGATCTCTCCTGTTGCAGAGCGCAATTGCACTGTTCCCAACGCCTTCTCCTCCCCAGCCTCTCTAATCTCATGTTCAACTCTCACGTCCATTGTCCAAAAGGTCGGTGTCTGCTCTCGCCAGGAGGCCAGTCGAATCCGGGAGTCGTAATGTAAAAGATTTGTTGTGCAATTCTGGACATAGTCCAGCCCTGGCAGACAAGAAGCAGGAATTGTCCATACCTAGGGATTTATCAATCCTTCAATTTCTGCGGGACCACTTTGTGAAACCTGGGGTCTCGAAAGGACCTTGAGCCTCGAGGGCCGCGTTGTTGCTGTCCATTGTTCAGAAAGGGGTCAGTGCCAAGAGATGCCGGGAATTGCATGCTCTAATACTCCGTACGGAGTAATCCGTCCCACTCCTATTCCCTTGTGCTCAAGGGTGAATAAACCGGTTTGGTCCAGAACTCACAGCCCTTGGCGATCTGATCTTCAGTTAACCGATGCTGAAACAATGGAAAAGGCGATCCTTACTGGGGCTTGCCAGCCAATCTTGCCGAAAGCGACCCAGATGAGATGTCCGTATTCTCTGGAAAGGAAGGTCAGCATGCCAGAAATGATCGAAAGTCCGAACATTACAAACATGCATCATCTTGATATGGGCTATGGTTCCCAAACTTGCCTTCGGTGTTCTTGAGCATTGACAATATGCACCCCTTTTTGCTGCAGGTTCACTTTCCCAAATGGATGCATCTACGCTTCTGGGTTGCGAAAAATCCAGAAAACCAAACCGATGCCACAATGAGCATTGCTTATCCACTTGGAAGCATGCTTCGTGATTCATCTCCACGGCACCCTGCTTCCTCCCACTCCCAGCATCACTTGTACAACGAAAATAGAAATAATCCTCAGCTTTCCCCAGACCCCAGCACCTAGCTGAGGTTCTGAGTCGGGGGATCGTTACGCGGCCTTTGAAATCTCGTTGGCGCAGTGTTTCACCGCAACTGCTAACACTAAAAACGCACTGGCCTAAAAAGGGACACTAGCAGTGTATTGTCGATCCTCCTGAGAACTATCGAAGGGGCGCGATAAGCATTTCGCAACCTTATATGAGGACTAATGGTTCGTGTCATTTAGTTGTTTGCAACTGCTTTCATTATCCGAAAAGGACCATTGTGTTGGGTTGGCCTAAAGCGAAAAGCACCACAACTTGAACCACCTTCGAGCTGCGTTATTGCTGCACGCATGAGCATCCCTAGCATCGAATCGCAAGTGGAAGTTTTCGGGTTAGACTATTCCCCACAAGAGCTTATGTCAATAGATGCGCCAGGTTGGAAATAGGTCCTTACTGATTTGTTTCTTTCCTAAGACATCCGTGGTCGGCTAGTAAAGCTGTGCAAAAAAAGAAAACCGGGCTGTGTCCACCGTCATGCCATCAAAACAACGAAGGACGTCAACCACATCATAGGACCATTGGAAAGACAACATAGTGCGAATTGAAGCGAAGCAAATCACATGGGATGGGTAACATGTCTCAGATTGTGCTCTTGGAGAAAAACGAAAAGGTTCGAAAGATCAGTTGAACCTGTCAAAGAATCGAGCGTTGTGAAGGTCTAGCGGATGTTGCTCGGCTGCCATTGTGCAAGGCATTGACAGCTCCAATACCATTGTCCCCTTGTTGATCACTACTCAAAGAAACTATCAAACGATGATAGTTTGTTTGTAGCAGAAGGTCCTCCTCGCCTTCCGCTGTGGAGGCGGGGGATTCATGCACCCCGCGACGAATGTCTCGGCCCCGCGAATGTCTGGTCCATCGTTTAGAGCCACTTTGACATACTAGCAAACTGGCTAAACAAATGGAAAGCAGAAGGAGATATGCATTGCATAAGAAATCGTCGCATCTGTTCGTAGGCAGACATCACATAGCCCCTCCCCGTTCCATTAGAATCTTGTCCCGCGCATTATGAATAACCACCAGCTGAATCGTTCATTGTCTCGTAGCTCGAATATTTTGATATGGCACGCAGGAAGTCGTCATCTTTGGTTCTTACATCTGCAGTGCCGGTATTGAACCACACGATGTAAGGCAAAAGGTTATCTTCGAGTCCTCGCCCCTGTGGTATATCAAAGTGCCTCATGCCGCTGTTGCTTCTTGACCTGGAAACCTCTTCTATCGGAGTCGCCAAACGCTTCACTTCGCAATTATCCCCACGCATCCGTCTTTATAAAACCAAAGTGGCATATAGGCAGTGCAGCGCAACGGTTTCCCCATGCACCGATGGGCCTCGGAGGGAGGTGGGCAGGTTGTTCATGCGATTGTTGATGTTACGAGCTGATTTTCTTGGTTCAATGCCGCTGGCAGATAATTCGTATTCAAGCAGGCAGGACAAAGGCTTCGAGACACATGCACATATTCAAGAATAGGATCGAAGAATCCATGCAGAAGGTTGGCTTATGTTTGTATTGAAGTGTTTACCGTAAGAAGTTGTGTGATTTTGTCAGGCTATATATGTATCACGTGCTTTGCGGTAGCTAGCGGCCGAGCCCAAAAGTACTTGCCTTTTAACAGTGACAATAAGTATTTCAAAAAAGGAGTTGCGGCAACAAACACACTCAAACATGGTCGCTTAGCTCAGTTGGTTAGAGCGTGGTGCTAATAACGCCAAGGTCGCGAGTTCGACCCTCGTAGTGACCACTCTTCATTTCTCTTTTGGCTCTTTGAATCTTTTGCCCTTTTGGCATGAAGAAACCCTTCCTTTGTGTTTTCTTCTGTCGCTTTCTCTTTTTTCTTTTTTCGTGGGCAATGATAAAGAGATAGCTTCTCGGTTTCCGAAGGCCCGCTTTTTACAACCACCGGTGCATAGTAGTAGGGCTGCATGTTAATGTTAGGTATGCATGCGAGAGCTGCAGGTACAGTACAGCGGAACCCAGCAGCGCAAAATAGGTAGCCATAGGAAGATTAAACAATGTTAAGAAATGGCTCCCAAGACCATACTGCTACAACTTCGCAGAAGGGTTGTGTTGACAATAACTCCTGGTATTTTCCTTTCGCAACTGGCCACAGTGACTATTAGTAGCTCTTGTGTTCACCAAAGACTCATTTTCAGATCAGATACTGTAGCCGAGACTTCGATTTAAACATAACGAGAAAATTACAGTTAAACTTGATTTAATAGGCTCTCGAATTACAGTCGTCAGTTATGACTGACAACACTCCGTGTTCTTATAAGCTTCTGTCAGTCTTGACTTTGTATACCAGGTAGTAGCTAGGCAACGTGTTGAGATGCTTCAAGGACAGAGAAAACTAAGTAATTAAAAATATAAATTAAATCCGTGGCCTAAATTCCACTTCCGAAAAAAATTTAAATCTTTATGCCTACCTATCTTACAATCATAAAGTCATTTCTCCAGATGAATTGTAGAGTCCGACTGGCCATCCGAGGTGGTACCAGTATCCATACATGATACAAATCTCTTTAATTGAGAAAATGCGCATATCAAATACCTTTTATCAAAGTCGTTAGTATTTCAGTACAGTATTCTAAAGACATAGCATATACTTACTATTAAGAACAAACTCCACAATAATCCCAAGATGCCATGCCGCTCAAATATTTCAGATAGGAAGTCGCGAGTCACGTTGAGCGAAATAACAGCACCAAAAGTC
The DNA here is from genome assembly GCA_026119845.1 of Pezicula carpinea. NCBI lineage: Eukaryota > Fungi > Ascomycota > Leotiomycetes > Helotiales > Dermateaceae > Pezicula > Pezicula carpinea. Next base: position 95,940 of record JALRMK010000036.1, on the reverse strand, counting down.
AAGATAGATCGGGTTGTGCGGTCACTTTCAGCTATCACAGCCTGCAGAAAAGGAGAATGAACCGGCTATTATTCACGTGTCATCAGCTTATGCCACTGCATTACGTGCTTCCAATGTTGTTATCGTTGCTTACAAGGGATAAGCGGATTCTTTAGGAGATCAGAGAGGGCTCCCATTCCAGTCCCGATGGACTGGAAAAGATGAATGTATGCGATCGAGATAGTCGAATTAGATGCAGGCCATGCGGTACTAGGTGCGATGCCGGAGAGCGCTGGTGTGACTGGTGTGGGTGCAGAGACTGCAAATACGGCAAGGGAGGCAGCTACGAGGGTCGAAGTGAACTTCATGTTGAGTCTTAGTGGGGCAAAAGAAGGACTTTCATGGGCGGAAGGAGGTGAAGGGACGGTTTATGAAATTGAAGAGAGTGAATTAAGTTGGTTTGTAGGATGCTGATGGAAACGAAACCGAAATGATCGCTGTTAGAAGAATAGTTTATACCCAGAAAGATGGTTCTTGTCGTCTTTATAGTACCTCTCCAGAGGCAAATCTAGTCCATGCACCATGGCCATCTAGCACAGCAGTCAATCCCACGCTACTGCCAAGAGAAAATGTGATGCCATTGAAATCTTTGGATAGATTTGTGGCGTTAGAGTAGCCGATGGTGGATATACCTGTACTGTAGACCAGAGAATGATATTGTGTCACATGTAAGCTTATGTCTAAAACGGGAGACTCATCGTTTTATTTTTATTTTCTTTGTTGCTCTTAAATTTCTCTAGCCTCGTCTATGTGAGTTCCGAGTTCATGGACTTCGTACTTAGCATGCTCGTAGTGAACGATTGAGACTTCCCATTCCAAAGATCAGTCGAGTCGGAGAATAGGCATGTATGTTTGGTAAAGGCCGGGTTTAGAGATCTACAGATAGACCAAAGATACAAGCCTCTAGAATCCTTCTAGACGTCCTCTGAACATGATGCTTGCCTTATTATGCACAGCCGAAGATAAACTCCCCGGCTCTAGTTAGAGCCATCTATATCCGGCGAACCATTGACAAAATTGGTCAGGAACTGCGCCTTTCAAGCAAATTGTTGTAGTAGCGTTCCTCAAAGCACGACTTCAAGAACTTTTCGAGCTACAGTCGGCCCCAGATCTCTTTCTTGGACCGACTCAAATTTCCGCGGCGAGAGAGACGTCGGCTAATTCCTAAGCGCCACATGACCGCACACTTATCACTGCGAAGTAACAGCATCATCACTCGCCCTCACTCAGTAGTATAGTAGGTAGGTAATTACAAAATAAAATACGTCGCATGGCTCAGCTACGTCAAGTTGCAAAAAGAAATTAGGCAAAAAGTATGATCAAGCTGGGGTTCGATCCCAGGACCTTCTCGGTATTATGTGTTAACATTGTTAACGAGATGCTGAACACATGTTAGTATTGCTACGAAATCGAAACTGATGAAGTTGTAGAACATACTGATAACCAACTACACCACCCGACCATGATTGCTTGTTTGTTGAAAGAGTTAGCATCTTTGCAACTTAAATAAGTGAGCTGGAGGGGCACCAGTAGTGGAGTACCGCCGTGGACTTTCCTAGGCGGGCGACGGAAGTCAGGAATGAGTTTCTAGGTACATTTTAACCTCACGTTGTGCTTTGTTGCGTTCCATAGAAATTGGCACCGCTGTATATAGTCTTGGTGACAATAGCATAGAACTACGATTGTTTGTAATGGGAGAGAAACAAAGAATGATTGAATCCGACGCTCTTCCTCAGCTACGATGGACTCGATAAGCCTTTATATGCACATACTTGATGGAAGACTGGTGTGAAGTCCTCCCCATACAACCACCCGCCTTGTCGGTATGCATCGAGAAATGCTATTACTTCTATCGAGATGTTTGCCATCAGCTTTACGTTGGCGATTCTGATTGTCGGTTTCAACTTTCTTTATACCCGGGACGAAGAATCTGTCGATGGTGGATATGAATAGGTACGGTACAAACCCCATTTTCCTAGTCCCAGTAGCATGGAGAAGGGTCGTGTCTATGCTAGGGACTTTATGCAGGAGCTACATGTCTCGACTTATAAGTTGGGAGCGTGATATTGAGAAGTTTCGAATAGGGGGTTTCATTTACAAGATACCATCATACCAGGTTCCATGGAATGGATGGTTTACAAAATACATTAGGAAATAATACCCGAAGACAATTACAAGGAGTAGTTGAAAAACAGCTTGTAATCACTGACCAACTTTATTTTAACGTTCTAACCTAAGTCACAATTTAGACTCTGCCTAAATCAGTAAAATCACTACACTCCTAAAGTCGCCCAATCAAATCAAAATAGCATAACAAGGAAAGACATCAGATGGGCAAAACTAGTTGACCCCAAAGGGTTCAAATTCACGCAGAGATGACTACACCTATCTAAGTTACAAGAAACCTCGCTTACTGTTACAGTACAATACCATCGTCTTCGCAATAATACAGTGCTCGACTCTCTGCAACTAGCATTAGAACAAACTAAGCTACAAATATAGCTCAATCATCGCCAACCACATTACATCGGACCGATAGCTAATGCAAAGCAAGTGATTGACTTTCAACGTGCATAAGGCTCTCAAAACCTCCGTACAACGCTGCAACGGTGCCATCTCGCAGGAAGCGAATCAGCCATCAATCAAGACAGATAAGAGTTAGCTAGGCGGTAGCTTGCCGAGTATCGACAAGTTGTGTGACAAGCTGATTTCCGCTAGGTGCAGAAAACATCTTGCAAGGCTGCTAAGAACCGACGAAGAAGAAGAACATGAATAGAACACCTCGTTTCAGGATCAGCCATCGTAGAATCTCCGACATATTTCTCTCTATGCACGCGATGATTATATACTGGAGATATCTCCGCTGCCATTATGAAGGCTGATATCGTCAATACTGTCCATGGAACAAGAAGCAAGATGGTATTGGCTAGACCCATGACCCATGATACAGATGAAAACGAGTTGTCTGTCCTATCTAGTCATGTGGAGCCAGATATAGCAGTACGTACAAGACTTTGTCTCTTCGCTCGTGCCAATGGGCCGGTTAGTTTACTAAATCGTGTGCATGCTAGTCGACCATTCTGATATTCCGGCGGCTCCTTTGAACCTCTCAGGCGGCCTACGGCACGTAGACTTAGGCGCTGCGAGTAATCATCGTCAACAGGAGCTGAAAATAGGGAACCATATCATCAAAATCCCCACGCGCCGCCTCAAATAAGAGGTGTACGGGCATGTCCATGAGGTGAGGCGCGGCTGAATGGAGGAAAGGCGCTTTGGGGGGAGCTGAAACCCCTTCGCTTACTTACAAATCAGCGAGATTGCCAAAAAATGATCCATTCTAAAGAAGTGATATGTGATGCAGGGCTCTGTCCAATAACGAGACAACTTTCAGTTCATATTTCTATTCTATGGTATTCAGTCAAGATCCTGTTCTGTTGTCACGCAGTTTTGGCCGCGAACAAGTCCCGTTGGCAGGAGCGGTGTGCACATCTTAGAAAGTCGGCTTGTGAATGGAATATGTGGCGTTGGACTTTGGGAAGCTTTCAGTTCGGCCTACCTGCTTGTGTCTGATGAGCTCCACTGGAGCTTGCATATGGTGGTGGCGGTGGTGGCACAGTGAGTGATGCAAGCAGATGTTTCCTTAGACTCCCCTGCGAGCCATTCCCAGTAGCAGCAAAGCTGTGACAATATCCAGGATGCTCTAAAAAGAGAGGATTTCAAAATGCGTTGAGAACTTTCAGTTCTACTGGATGCTATATTAGGACTGCAGACGTAAATGTCGCTGTGTGCCGTTACTGGGAAAGATTGCAATACAAGCGCTGTTGCTGCATACGTGTCAGCCATCTTATCATATGCAATTGGCAGCGGAGAGGTTACAGAATCTTACAGTAAGACTTTTCAAAACCCATGGCGATTTTAAAACCCCGTGGTTACTCGACATGGTCTTTGTGTGCGCGAAATCCTTGCCTGCAGGTACCCTTTCAAAGTGCAGGAGATGCTGTGAGGAGCAACAGAGCCTTATTAAATTTGTATCTCTGCTGTTCCTTTAAGGATATATGTTTACTTGATCACATTCATTTGCATGACAAGTCAATGCGTCCCATCAGTTCCTCCACGTTCACACTCAAGAGGTCCAGTTTCAGGTTGTGGCGAGCAGCTGAAATAAGTCTTTGTCTAAAGAATGGTAATTGCCTCTACTTGTCACTTCACCAGTGTTTAGCTTCGCCCTCCCGGTACGAATAAGCACCATTGTTTGTTCTTCTCAACTATTAAAATTTCACGTAAAAGACATTCAAGCGAGATCTCGCCCAGCATGACCGCTACTCAGCCAAACTTCACAACAGGAATTGGTGGGTCATTCGAAAGGTAACGTATATTTTATCACCTCTGCAAAGAAATTATGATTAACATCCATAGTAACCTCAATTACCCAAACTTCGAGTTCTCCGAGCTTCTAAATGAAGATCTATTCCGTAGATATATTATAGACTATCAGAGGCACAAAGCCGTTGCATGTGGACAGTGTACTAATTTGTCAGAGACAGCGCTAATGGAGGATATGAGAAGCATAAAAAGAAGCTGGCGCTCTTGGCAGGAGTTGGTCTGTGATGTGAAGGTGTACATGAACAAAAGTTCAGGCGATGCTTGGCAAGACATGCAGGTTATTGGATTGAGCGGAGTAAAATCGTAGGCCCACAAAGTGGTTTTGGTAGGTAGATCAGAAAGTATAGACTTATACTTTTAAAGACTTTCTTTTATCTTTCAAGTGAAATGCCAGTCGTGCCTTGACCTCAAGTTACTGCTTCGTTTCATTGTTAAAGCCTATCATTACTTGGGGCAGACTCAACTCTGGTCGGTCAAAGCGACTTAATAATTAAGAAACTAATCAAAGCCGTTCAGCAATCGTCTTGAACCATTGCTTGATTTGAAGGTACATTTTCAAGATTTCCAGTTTCGCAGACTTTCCTGTCGCTCTTGAGGGGCCCAAGCCTCGACAATGGGATGGTTGTGAATGTGGTATTCCCGTGGGGTTAGACGGAACCCGGTCTGCATTGAGCTCTATAGGACCGACACACTATGATCAGCCTTGCAGTGAACCTTGCCCAGACTCATAGAGACGGCACCATCGATGCGTTGAACAATTGGGGAAACATTAGCTTACATGCAAATTACCAATCTGGAATTCTTCAGCGACTTCTAGAACAGAAAAGCGATTTTCACCGCCCACCAGTAACTGATGAAGTCTTTGAACCACAAGGATCAACGCGAACAACCCACTTCGATCTTCTCAGCCGTAACTCATAAAGAGCGGTCGGGAGCTGCAAGTGATGACAAGTTTCAATCTTGGTTCCGCGTGCTGCCAGGCATCAGGAATCGAGGTGCCAAGTATTGCTGGCATGACCTTTACTCCCTCACCACTCAGTGCAGATCGTCTCTGACAGGGGTCAAGCTAATACAGAGATTGCGAGTATCTTGGGCAAGATACAACAGATTAACGATTGGTTCGTGACACCATAATGAGGCCTGCCCCTAGTATTTGGAATTGGAGAGGCACAATGATAAAACACGACTCGCGCACTAAACCGCTGTTGGGTAGTACGTGGTGTTGCAGAACATGACGTGAAGAACAATCAGAGAATATTCTGTTCAATAACACTGCATGTGGCTCGGCCGTATTCACGAGGGATTGTGTAGCATGCAATTCACTGCGGTATCGTGGGCTGCAACAAAATGGCAGTACCTCGTGGTGCCCCCTGCACAGTGCCTCCTTACATAGAAACACCTCAAGACACGAGGTAAATCTGGAACCAACAGAATTCCTGATGTACAGCATCCCATATAGGTAGATTATTGGACACACCAAGGCAAACCGTTATGAAAGGGTCGCTCTTGAATTGCAATAAGTCTCTCACCGCTTATCAGGTGCAGATGGCGCAGCGAGGCAACCAGGACGACTATATGCGGCCATCTGCCACGAAACCGGTCTTCATGTGGTGGTTGAGCTCGGTCATCATACGGTTTGCCCAAAGCGCCCCCGATGATCAACAATGTGAGCTTTGCATCGCATGCAAGCTTAAGTGGCGGGTAGGATTCTAAGCTTCTTTCGTCCCTGATGAGGCTCAGAAACTGTGTGTGCAGAATTAACAGAGCAATGGATTATGGGTGGCTCCAGTCTGTCGGTTTCAGATGGCCGAAATCGTGGTTCTGATTGCTTGGTATGAGAAGAGATGGCGGACGAGCTGTGATTGCAACCAATGTCGCAAGAGAGCCACAGGGATTGATGCCGTTTGATTATCTCAACATCATTTTAGCTAGCTTCCCCATCGCTAGGTAATAAACTCGTAGCAAGGCACGTCTCATCTTTCAATTAGCAACTGCAGTGAAGTAAGATTGCGGCTCTAATCGTTGGTGAGGAGTGTGCCAACGCATGCGGCATACCTTAGCTAAAGCAGTTTGAGCGTGTCCACAAATGCTGTGTGAACCGCATCGAGAGCGAGTGTTGAGGTTCGCAAGTATAGAGGAGGTAGTCAAATACTGCTGCAGGGGTATGAGGTACAGCATTTTCATCTTCCAGAGGAGTGGGCCAGTCGCTGAGTGGTTGTGTTGCGGTTGTCAAGGGAAGTACAATTGTGGTTTCGTACAAATGCAAATGCAAATCATAAGGAATCGGCGTGGCCGGTCAGAATTTCAATCACATGTCAGATTTTGAACGATGGTGCACGGTCAGAACGTGCTTGTGGTAGCGATGTGGTGACGACGACGACGACGACGACGAGGAGGATGAGAAGGATTGTGATGAAGAAAAAGAAAGAAAGAAAGAGAGAAGAAAGAGCGTCGTCTTAATGCAGATGTATAATCACGTGATGAAACTCGGGCCGGCAAGCACGCCGAACTTCGCTTCAGATCCTAACTCTACGTATTTCGTACCTACAACTACCACTCGCAACTCTCAGGTTCTCTAAGCCATTCGGCATCAACAACGACCGCACCATATGCCTGTTCCAGACATACACAGACATGTACACAACGTCGTGGGTACACAGCAAGGAGGTCACATGAGTACAAAGACCGAGCATGCTGATGCCAGCGACAATGCTGAGCTATGATCTATCACAATTCAGCCATCCCAAGGCCACTATTGTCTCCGTCAGAGCTGGCGGATAGCATCGCAAGGACGGCCGAGGTTTGACGGCTTCGGAGGTTTCCATTGCTTGCCGCACAGCATGGTATTATGTGTACCTCTGCAGCTTACCGGCCGGGGAACAGGGGAACAGGGGAACAGGGACATGCTGCAGCCTTGGCTTTCTACTTTCTTCAACACTGCGCTATGGGACGAGGCTTTCACGCCATGCCTATGACTTCATCTATCGCGACAACAGCAAAACACATCTGCATGAACGGGGAGGTTGGGTTGCTGCTGGAATTATTGGAGTCTTGCACCCTTTACACACCAAGGGGGCTGTAGCGAGCACGCCGCAGCTTTGAACTAGTACCAGTTCTCTCCCTTGAGGAGCTCCTTGCATCACCTTCAAGGCAAATCCAATCGAGTTGCGCTGAGAAAGCGGCTATAACCAAAAGCGTTGCTGGAGCCCTGCAAGTCGTCGAATATGGAAGCGAGGCCAGTCTCTACTGTTTTCCCAGAAGCGCTGGTGAGGCCTTGGGCCGCCGCGACCTGCCAGACAGCAGGAGCCCAAATCACACACACTCACGCGCGTCGATCTTCCCTTCTGATACATCTCAGCCCTACAACTATATTGAGAGTGTTATATTGTCTCTCGACTCCACACCGCTTGAGATATTCTCTTGTCTCGATACAACAACACCAAGGCCATCGGCTTTGTCAATCTTGTCCCGAATCGATCAATGTGGGAGCACAACTGAAATTAATTCTTGTGTTTCAAATGCAGCTCATGTCAGCAGTTCTTTTGCGCCTGAGTGGCGACTGCTTGTGGGTTCAGTTCACCTTGAATTTTCTTGAAATAGCGTTTGCTTGCCTCAACATATGAGTAGGTAAGCTCTACAACACCTCATAGCGTAGCATTGCATATAGCACGGCTTCTACAGATGCACAAAATATTGCGTGTCAATTACACCGCCAGTATGGTTGTACCGGATACCGATCACGATTCATCAAGAGGCGACCCGTACGAGGCGCGGCATCGAAATCCTGGTACCGACTCCTTGAGCGCAGGGCAGGGTATCAGGGATTGATCAGGAACAGCGTAAGCTAATACCTTTTAGAGACTATCGGTCAGAACGTTCGAAAAGCTGGGATGAAAAGCCGGGGCGACAAGGCTGACATCCTTCGAAGTAAGAGCGTAGGGGCCGTTTTCAAACTAGGAACCAAGGCCGACAGCACTTTCCGCTGTCAAAAATTATTTTTGTCGCAGACAATACATACTCATGGCCTGAAACGTGAACGGGAGCCTGCAGTCGTTCTTCCAGAATTCGAAGCGAGAGGTGTGTGTATGTGCATGCGCTTGCCTCTTGAAGAAGTATATGTATGTTGACATTCTCCTTTATCTTTGTTAACTGCTGTCGTGGCCTCTATATCACCTATTGTCTTCAAGATTCCAGACAAATCCTCCATCAATTGCAACATTTATATCTCCAGGTATCTTCTGTCTCCTCCCACCAAAACCTATCCTATTGTATTGAGCGTGCGGAATTTCGGGATCGGCCAGCATACTCAAGAGCACTACATTGCAATCTTCACGGCCCCAATAAGAAACCCACATCCTATCATACAGCCTATATATCGCCTCGTACAACATGACCTCAAGGTCCAATACGTCTTCATTACAGGCACAGAACGGTTCTGCTCAGGAGTAAGTCTACACGCCCTAGTGATGGTACATTTCAGTTACGGACCATTGCTAATACGCGCGTATAGATACGGTTCGCACAGCAGTTCACCAGCTCCAGTGAGCTACATGTCAGCTGCAGGACATGCCTTTCCATCTGGCTATACCGCCGGTGATCCTCAGACCATCATCACATCTACCAACCACCTATCTGTTAGCGACATAACCCAGATCGATTACCAGTGGGATTATTCATCTGCAGTCCCAACGATATATGAATTCAGATCGACTGAAGTCACCCACTATCCGGCTTACCTTGTGATCGATGAAGACACCTCATATGTTGCTCCTGCCAGCACAGTCACAGACGAGGAAGGGTACAATGATTCCCAGATGGGGTACGGGGGATCAGAGGCAAGCAGTCAGGCAACAGCACAAATGACCCACGAGCCTACTGGCCCACCCTCTCCCACTGCAGTCCGATGGGTCTCAGAGTACGAGTCCCAAGAGGCAATTCGCTTGAGTCTTCCGCGAAAGAATAGCGCACGTCAACATCGAGACGAGATTGCAGCCGTCGATAAAATCCCATCCGGCTCAAATGACTCAAGGCCCAGCAAGAAGTCGAAGTCCATCTAATCGAGGTAAATGATAGATCACATGTACAGGTGCTCTAAGATGTTATAGCGGAGCAGGTTAGTAGGGAAAATATGGTTTGGTTTCTTCATATGCACTTTTTTCTTCTGCTCTCTTTCGTTAAAATGTTCTGCCATACTGTTTCCGACTCTTCTTCGCACTATCTTTCTTCTTCATGATCTAGAGTAAATTTTGATTTGCATGGCATTGAAAACCAAAACGGGAAAGGAAAAAGAAGTAGGTAGATTCTCGGGTGCGTTCGATAGATATATAGATAGCTTGTCTTCTTTCTCGTTTCGAGGCTGTAATGTTATTCCCTAATTTCGTTCTGTATCCAAATCTCGCATCCTAGAACATTTCCAACCTCCAGGCTCAGTTTATACGTTCTAGATACTTCAGTTCTCACAATATCCTTACTTTGCGCGCATCATGCTTCATGCAAAAGTTGTACGCCCACCCATCTTCCTAAACCTCTTCCAGAGAGCCCTTCAAGCCAAACACGTGGATGCGCAGCAGAAGAAAAGTTTCGCAACCTTCTACTATTCCAGTTTCATACAAAGCCCACATAGCCTCCACCGCCACACCTCACAGCACAAAATTATCGCACAATCTCAACCTACATCAATAGTCCACAAGCTAAAAGAAACCAAACGCAAAGATACCTCCCATCAACCCTAAAATCAAGAAAGCGACACGGAACGGCCGATTGGTTACCAAACACCACACAGCATGCATCCTTTTCTCAATAATCAGCCGAGCCATTCAGCCCCCAACTCGACGAATTGCAGTATTACAGTGGCTTTCATGATTGATACCTACCTATCATACGCCACGTTTTCTGTAAGCGCTCTGCATTGCAACGCGTCTTGCCCTGGCTCCCAAAGAAACTTTCTCCTGTCAGCATGGTAGGTGGCTTCATGTCAGCATTGCACCCGCACGTACCCTACGATATATTTAGCCCCCAACGGACGTTCTCGAAGGATGGTAGAAGCAAATTCTAGTGGTTCTCTGCTGACTGTCGCATAGTATCCATGCTCTTCCTACTTCTTACCTTTAATCACTGACTTCATTGGCAAGCAACTTTCCGCCTCCAGCCCTCCGCCCGTTCTAAACTGGCACTAATGTGCCCACCTTCTATTCGTACCCTCTATTCGTACCCAGAACTCGAGGATTCTCTCTCATCAAGATCCAAAGTCCTGCAGCATTATTCATGCAAATGGAAGCTGATATGGAAGGCTTAGCTTACTATTGCTATTACTATTTCTATCACTTTTATTGCAAGCAGCATACTTTGGGTTCCAAATCAAATTTCTCACATGGTACGAATGAAGGTATACGGTACAAGCACGCCAGACCAGTACACGGAGATCCACCAATCAAGCATTTCACTTCATCAGATCTCACCTCACCCGTGATATTAGCAAGTCAAGAAAGCAAGCATCCAACCACGGCCAAAACTCTTCTTGGTCCTCACCCTCCTTGAATTAGGGACTGCAAGTGGCTCCTCCTATAAGCAAGTCGGAAACCGGACCTAGCCGTCTCGGCGTCACCTCTTTAAGCCATTGTGTGACCTGTTGAAGCGGTTGGAAACTTCAAGTTTTGCTCAAATCTTAGATGTTAATGCTATGTTACTAGTAAGTGGAGTACTGTACTAATAATTCTTTTTTCAGTCTACTTTGCCATACCTAACAAGAATGTGTTCAGCATCAGTCCCTCAAGATGCCCCGCCCCCCCCCCCCCTCGAAAAAAACTTCTCAAAGGCCATTCTAGTGCCATCGAAGTGCTCATTCCGTCAACCGCTGGTAATCTCAGCTGTCAATGTCAATGTTACTACTTCGTAGTAAATAGTAAGTAACAACAACCAACCCACGTCGCATTACCTACCAATCTAATTCACCACACCAATTAAGACAACCACCTCCTCAAACCTCAAATCTCAAACACAATCCTAAGCGCCCGATGGATCCATCAAAGAGCTCTCTCATCACTCGCTTACCCCGTTTGAACCACCGTCCCCCAAATTCCGGCCCCAACCAAACTCCTTCCAATCAACACAACCACATCATCTATAGCGCCATCCATCATCTCACAAGTGACCCGAAATCGACCTGACCTCCTTACCTTCCCCAGCCCCTTACAACCCAAGCCCCCACCCCCAAACCTTCCAAAACCCTAGAATCCATTTACCGAAGCCCTCGCTTACTGCCATCCATCTCACCCACCCACCCTCCTTCTATCCATCACCATGGAAAAGGCTATCATTCCCGCATAGCGTAACTGCTGGGAATATATATCCCACCCATCTACTAACCTCGTAGTATACAAAGACTCCATCTATCTCTACCCCGACACCCAATCTATCGCCTGGTTCAAAGTGCCGTGAAAAGCTCACGCACTACTGCTGTCACTCTAGTAATATACTAACACACGCCAAACCCGCACCAAATCAAATCACACAAATCACACCACAACCAAGACCAAGTCTCCAAGATCTCCACTCGGCTAATGCTGAGGCTAAAGTTAAGGTCGGAATCCTATATTTCTAACACTCTTCAACGAGGGACCAAGTGAACACTGAAGGAACAATCTCTCAGTAGAAAAGTATCGGGGGTCCTATTGTTAAGTCTCAGCCATCGAGATGTGCCAAGACCTTTTGTGCTGGTGTGGGGGGGAGGGGTATCTTTTGGTCGGGGCTGTAAGAGAGACTAAAAGACTCCTGGATCTGAGGGGATTAACAATTTTGAGTTACTGGACGTGGGCATGTAGGCCTGGTAAAGATTTTCGAAAAGTCAGTAGGAGTGGTATTGATGAATTTGTGAGGTCAGGAACTGAAGCACTGTTTGAATTTTGAGAGCTGAGAACAAAATAAATTCAACCTCGATGTCTTTCTATTATAAGTACTTTCAATAAACGAGCGTATTGTGTCACAGTTTGGTTCGAAGCCTTATCAACAATTTATATTACATTTCGTCCTGATTGAACGGTGGCTAAGGGAACCAGCCAAAAGCGTCCTTCCTAGTAAAAGCCTCAATGCATACCTATCTTGCTGAATCCACCCGCGACGGTCAACAATGCTGTACAAGTCTCAATCCCATGATCAATTTCGTTGTTTTCGTGAACTCATCACAAACCAGCAGACTAACTCCGAAACGCATCCCTTTTCATAATTCATACTCTCATAAAAATTCAATCGATGACTTAACAGCAACCAGGAAAGATGTCAGAGCCAACAGGGAGGACGTTGGTGATGTATTCGCCAGGAACATTGCCGATGTCGTACTCGCAGGTGAGGAAGATGCCTGGAAGTGCGGTGTTGCTAAGGGTGCAGTTCGAAGATGCACAGCCGACTTGCTTGGCCGACTTCCAGATCATTTGGGTGAATGGGGCGGCAAGATTCTGGGAATATCAGTACTCTTCCACTCAATCTAACAAATCACGTGGGATGTGAATCGCAGACTTACTCTGGTACTAGTGCTACTGGGATCTGAGCTGTAGTTGTAGCTATGGTGGATGTTAGTAGTGTGGAAGAGAGGGAGAGTGAAGGAGGTAGCGAGAATGAAAATGGAAACATACCCGGCACCGCAATCATACCAGGCTTGAAGTGCCGCAGCGGTGGAATCTGCGCCTTCGTAGACGTGCTGTTGGTAGGGAGAGAGGGTTGTAGGAATGGTGCAGGAATTGCTGACGGTGGACGCGTAGTCCGCCATGGTGTCGTTCCAGACGAGGATGGCGACGCCGTGGTAAGTGCGGTAGTGGTTGATGGCATTGAGAGTTGGGTTCGAGGCCTGGTAACGAGGGAGACTAGGCAGATGTTAGATTTGAGGATGGGTTTGATGTGATGCAGACGCGAGGATGGAGTAACTTGCATGTTGACGGCCGCGCCCAAGGCTGGAATGGCGGTTGCGAGGCTGGCGACGAGCATGATCAGGATGCTTGGGAACTGCATGTTGACTGAGGGTTGTGTGGATTTGATGGTTTGCTGTGATGCAGATTGAGTGAGTGACGGTGGTAGGAGATAGAACGAAGGTTGAAGGACTGGTAGAAAGAACGACAGCAGTTGGTTGAAAAGAGTGTGGTTGGAGGTGGTTGTGATCAACCCGGGGAAAATGTTTTTTTGTTGAGAAGTTGCCTTTGACGATGGGCGCGGGGAAGAAGAACCAAGGAAAAAGGGAGGAAAAGGGACAAAAAAAGGGAAGGGAGGAGTTTGGGAGAAACATTTATCCAATTCCACGTGCACTTCCTTTACGCGGTGCGATGGCGTCGATCAAATGCACCTATGCACTTTGCCGTTAGCCTAAAGACCTCGAGACCTCAAGATCTCAAGACCCTCACATTCACTCCCTCGCTGACTCGATGCCGGCAATGGTCACGAATTAGCTACCGCTATAGGGTTGTGAAGGCTGCAATGTAAAGTCATCTATCTGAAACGAGGAGGGCAGAATGGCCAAGGGCCCCCCTATCTTGGTCGCTTAGGCCCTGGACAGGAGAGCAGTCACATCAGTCCCATGCAGCCTTTTCGAAGACATCGGCTTTGGTTCCAACATTGAACCTGGGTTGGATGAATGCGACCAACAGAAGATGCACGAAGTCGGCATGGTGAAGTGAGGTCGCAGGTGCTGCTGCCCTCTGTTTGCTCTTGCCACGCGAGAGCTACTGCGCTAATCGCAAGACATCATCGCAAAGAGTCCTCCAAACACACTTGCAAGCAACCCAAGCCCAGCTCTCTCACGTAGCAGCGATAACAATATCAGGCAAAGCAGAATGGCAGACGCTGGACCCCAGCAGGCGATAGCGCCAACGGCTATCACCACTTTGCTCTCGGTGCGTATGTTGCAAACACCAAGCGCCTCTACAAGGAAGGCTAGGTAGCTAACGAGAAACAGCAACTACAAGCCGACGACATCAAACTCGCCATATGGGTTCTGTTCTGGTCGACAGCCATCCTCCTCGCAGAAGACATGAAATGCATCGCCTTTGCAATCAACCTCGACACGGTCTATAAAGATACAATACATCGACTCCAGAGAGGCAGGAGACAACCCGTGAGTGCCTGGGAATCAACAGGAAGCTCTTCAGAATATATGTGTGATGCTGAAAATTAAAGCGCCGCCCTAATGTCTGGATCGAACTTTCGCGGATTTACGTCGCTCTCTGGATACTTCAGCACATCTGCTTTTCGTCCTTTGCGTTCTTTGCGTCGACAGAGCAGGGTGAGCTTCCTGAGATGTATCGGCAGCTTATGGAGTGGGATGCCGTGGGCACTTGTGAATACGCAATATGAGGTGTAAGTCAATCTTGGGTTTATTCCATTGCTCCTTATGCCGAGTTGACTCGGGCAATTCAAAGCAGCCATCGCGTAGTCTGTATCATCGTAGAACCTCCTGGATTATTGTTAGCGGGTACAACATCATGATTCGGTTTTGGAAAGCAGACTCTCAGCATGGGGGATGAAGGAAAACAGATGTGCAGCACAATAACGATACTAGAACCCATCTTTCAATGCACTGCGAAACCAAAGGTGAAGTCTTCTCAGGGAGGACATTTTGCGAACTCCTCTTATCTAATGCCTCTCGTCCCTGCGGCCATCCCCAAAATCGCAGTCCACTAACTTCCCAAGACTACCCACCAAAAGCCTCAAAACCTCCCCCGTCTGTAGCCTAATTCCAATCGTCAACTTCCACTCAAAGTTTCCCGACTCAAAACAGGGACCTTGAACAAGCAATGACTTACTCCCGCCATGGCGACCAAGTCTCACAGTTACATGCATCCTACAACTTTGAACCCCTCTTCCCACCTCTCGATGCCTCCATATCTTTAATCTCCTGTCTAATGGCCAAATCACTCATAATCTCCGCACTCCCACCACCCACTGAAAAAACCCTCACGTCCCTACTAATCTGCTCAATTCTCGCGCCCTTGCCACTCCTATTATACCCCGCACCACCCATAATCTGCTGCGCCTCGCGACACACCTTCTCCAAACATCTGGTACTCATGACTTTCAATAGAGCAGTCATGCCCCCGATGTTGATGTTTCGACCCGTGGTTTTGCAGAGATCGAGCGTGTAGGCCAGCTGTTCCATGAAGGAGAAACAAGGCTCGATTAATTGACCCATCTTGCTGAACTTGGCTCGGATTATTTGGTTGTCGATTAGTTTGGTTCCGAACGTCTCCCGTGTTATGGCATAAGCGTAGGCATCTTCTACGCAGATTCTTGCGAGGCGGAGGGCTGAACCCGCGAGAGCGAGTCGTTCAGGATTGAAGTCTGTGAACTCTTTAGCCTTTCTCCTGTAAGCCTGTTTTTGAAGCTCACTTGACATGATGTATCGAAATCCTTGGTTCTCTTTCCCAATCAAGTTCTCAACAGGGACTTGGACATCGTCGAATTCGATATAAGTCGACCCGCTAGCAGAGACTCCTGAATTCTCCATCCTTCTCCTTGTCACTCCCTTCAAGCTCAAGGGGATGATTAGCAGAGAGATACCACTAGCCCCAGGGCCACCTGTTCTGACTGCTGTTGTACAGTAGTCTGAGAATATGGCATTGGTTATCCACTTCTTGGCTCCATTCACAATGTAGTGGTCTCCGACTCTCTTGGCGGTCGTGTGCAGCCTTGCCACATCGGAGCCAGCTATAGACGGCTTATTCAGTATCCTCAACACTCATATCTGATGAGCGGGACGCGAGCAACTCACCATCCGGTTCTGTGATGCCCAAACAAAAGCGTATCTCTCCTCTTGCAACTTTAGGCAGATAAAATTCCTTCTGCTTCTCGTTTCCGAAATTCAGAATAGGTGGAACTCCGATCCCATTTCCTCCACTCAAACCCCAAAGAGCTCCTGAGTATGCCACTCTACATTGCTTAGCTGGAGCTCGCAGGAAGGCACTGGTCATTGTCCTTCCTTACCTGCACATCTCATCGTTCACAATGATGCTGTGGAAAGTATCCCATTCCTCAGGCTTGATACCAACTGGAAGGCTCATCCCTTTAGGTATATACGTATCTTTGCCAGCATGTATGATTGAAAATCCCTTCTGGCAATAACGTTGAAATGCCTGTCGCATCACATGAGTGGTCACGGTTCAAATCTAGCACTTCTGCCTGCAACTCACCGTCGGCGGGACATAGCCTTCTTTCTCATACTGCTCCGCCAAAGGTTTCAAGTCGTTCTCAACATAGTCCCGCACGTAGGCGCGCAGTCTGCGATGGGATTCGTTGTAGTAGGGTGAGGAGTCCCGGGAATACCAAAGTGGTTCGGCGTATGGAATGGACGAGCCAAAGGACTTGAAGGCTGTGGTCATCTTGGCTTTACCTGATGATCATAGACGGTTGTGTTTTTCACTCACATGCCTTTCAGTTGCGAGGAGTCTGTAGTTGTGTAGTTGTGTAGTTGTGTAGTTGTGTAGTTGAGTGTTGTGGTGTTGTATCACGGTTCTCCCCCCGCAAGATTACGCAGAAGTGCCAGGGGTGCCGAACCACCTCGGCTCTCATCTCACATATGTAAGTACAGTTCACCACTTCTTCACACTCAACCATCAAAGATCAGCAAAACATCACAATGGCATCACACCTTCAAACACAACCGCCGACCGCAACTGCTTTTGACCTCTCATACCCAGCGCAACATGTGGTCCTCGTAACCATCAACCGGCCCAAAGCAATGAATTCCATCCCCATGGCCGCCCACTGGGAAGCCCATGAAATCTTCGACTGGTTCAATGGGGAGCCCAGTCTCCGCGTAGCCATCATTACCGGCGCAGGCAGAAAGGCCTTCTGTGCAGGCCAAGATCTGATCGAGCAAGCACAATGGAAAATCACGCCGCCACCGCCGTTCGCGCGGAAACACCCACCGTCGGGATTTCTGGGCATTAGCAGCAGAGCTGGGAAGAAGCCGATTCTTGCTGCTGTAAACGGCTTTGCTCTGGGTGGAGGCTTTGAGGCTTGTCTGAATTGGTAGGCTGGCATTGCCCTATGCTTGTTGTTGGTTATGTGCAAGGCGAAGAAGAATCAGTACTGATGGAGAGCAGCGATATGGTGATTGCATCGCCAACAGCAACCTTTGGATTGCCCGAAGCTGCTGTAGGTCTCTTTGCAAATGCAGGAGGACTCCCCCGCCTCGTCCGAAACTGTGGTCTACAGCTCGCTTCGGAAATCGCCTTGACAGATCGCAGACTCACAGCCAAGGAAGCCCAAGAGTTCCACCTCATCAACAAGATCTCGCAAACGCCGGAGTCGGTGGTTGATGAGGCCGTGGCTGTTGCCCAGAAGATTGCGAGGATTTCCCCCGATGGAATCATCATCACTCGGCATGGGCTGAGGGAGGCGTGGAATGAGGGCAGTGTGGACATGGCTGTGCGGCGTACTGCTGAGAGGTATGAGCGTGCTTTGTTTGAGTCTCCTAATATGAAGATTGGGCTTGATGCTTTTGCGAACAAGAAACCGCCACAGTGGGTGCCCAGTAAGCTCTGAAGGGTAGAGAGAAGTATACGCCATGTTAAACATACCTGAAATGCAATGGGGTAATCTGGACTTGTTGAAGAATGCATGCCTCTACCTAGGACACTGGAAGTTTGATAAGGAACAGGAACCTAGTCGTAGCCCTCAGCGAGCCTTTTCCTAAATCTATGCGAGCTATAGGCCTCTTGTCGCTAAACTTACAGCTCCTCCAGTCCTGACTGATCGCTGCACCAGATTTGCCGAGGTGCCAGACCCCGCGTGCTCCCCCCGACGCCATTCTATAAGACCCCTGAACATCATTGATCATCGTCGGAACTGGAGTCAAATCCAACGACACCGCTCCTCCATCATCCTCATACAGCAAGTACATGTACCCCAGATGACGAGAATCGCCATTAGCCAGCCAACTGACTTGGACCCGATGTGAAGAAAGCAGCTGCAGCTTGAAGCCACAAGTACCCAAGTGAGGTAGGTCACACTAAGCTTCTCGCGGTGCATGTGTCAAGCAGAATCCCACCTCATGAATCCCAAGCTAACCATGTGACAGAATCTTCGCTCTCCTCCAGGCTGAGGTCAGATCGAGTGGCATATTGTGTAAAGACAAGAAGACATAGAGATAGCGATATTCAGAGATAATGGCGTCCGAAAAGACAACGACCCCGCCACCAGCAACACAGTTCATCCTCGTGGACATACCCGCGCCTCACGTGCTGCTCGTTACGATTAATCTGGCCCGTCAGATGAATTCGCTGCCTGTGGAGGCATGTTGGGAGATGGATCGGGTGTGGATGTGGTTTGACGAGGAACCTGAGCTGTAGGTAGCTTCTCCAGCATCCCATGGCATAGAGTTTTCGGTAGCTCGACCTCTCGCTCTCCTGACTGATGTTTCTTTTACAGCCGTGTTGGTATTGTCACTGGAGCTGGAAATAAAGCCTTCTCGGCGGGAATGGATTTAAAAGGTAAGAGCTCGGGCATTACTCAAGGTGCACTTAGTTTGGGTTGCTCGAGTTGTCGTAATGATCGAGGTTGAATTGTCTTGGTCGTCCTCTTAATTATCAGAGCTGATAGTTGATGACGCTGAGACCCTTATGATATCTCAGTCATTCAGACACTTGCGTAACTCAAGCCCAAGTGTACTAAAAACAACATCTCAACTCTTCCATCCATACACAAACTGCTCAAGTCTAATCCACCGCCACATCAAAAGAACGAGAAATCACAGGCTTAACCCTCAACCCCGACGCCCGCAAAGGCATATACCCACCCACCGGCTTTGCAGGACTCACGCGCCGCACAGGCAAGAAACCCATAATCAGCGCTTGCAACGGCCACGCTCACGGCGGCGGCTTTGAAATAGTCCTAAACAGCGACCTCGTCCTTGCAACACCAAACGCCAACTTCCGCCTCCCCGATGTCCTCCGCGGCACCGCCGCAATGAGCGGAGCATTCCCACGAATTTGTCGGAACTTTGGTCTACAAAGATCAATGCTGTTGGCGTTAACGGGGTATACGCTTGGAGCCGAGGAAGCGGTTCAGTGGGGGTTGGTGCTGAAGATTGTTCCGAGTGAGAAGTTGGTCCAGGAGGCGGTGGAAGTGGCGAGTTTGATTGCGGCCATGAGCCCGGATAGTGTGGTTGTTAGTCGGGCTGGGGTGAGGCAGGCTTGGGTGACGGCTAGTGTGGAGAGAGCTACGCAGTTGACGGCGGAGATGTATGCTGAGAGGCTTATGACGGGGGAGAATGTTAAGGAGGGGTTGCTTGCTTTTAGGGAGAAGAGGGCGCCGAGATGGGTTCCTTCAAAGTTATAGATTAATGTCCACCGTCAACACTACCTATTTAGCTACACTTCGGGAAACGCTTGCAATTTACTATATATGCTAAATCGTGCTGCGCTCTCCCCTACTACTATTGTATTGTAAATTCCTTGTTGAAAAAAGATTGGTGTAGGTAAGGTAGCTTTCTATACTACTAGATCAATAAGAAATACTCTTTATATAACCTAGAATTAGAAGTCATCATTCTCCTCTTCTAAAACCCTGCCGGCCCGGTCCTGTGAGTAAACTTGCTTTTGTTACTAACACATATGTAATATAAGTAGGTACCTTGGGTATCTCCAACCTCTATCCCCCTTCCAAACCCTCAAACACCTCACCAAAAACCCTCAAATTCTCTCCCTGATCAAAAACTGCAAAAACAATCTCCTCAATGCCCTTCGTAGCAGGCCCCCTTCTTCTCTGATTCCCTAAAACAATCCTCCTAAAGATCTGCGCAACCTCCCTTGCAGGATTCCCATAGGCGCCACAACCCCAAGCCCCAAGTACAAGATGCGTAACACTCCTAAGTCTCGCAACCTGCAAAACCAGCCGGATCTTCAATGTCATAGTCTCGCGATCCCTATCCTCCGCATATTCCATGGCTCCATTATCCCCAGGCTCGATCTCGGGATGTTTGAGCGCAGCGCAGGATATGACATCTACGTATTTCCATTCTTCCTTTGGCAGGATCTTGGATTCGAAGGGGCCAGAACTGCGAAAGATGAGGATATCGGGCGAGTAGATGGCTGAGAGCTCGGGCAGCCGGTAAGATTGCGTTTGCAGGCTCGCGTAGAGGGTACTTCTATTACAGAGCGATTCCTCTTGAGCCACAGCGCCGTTCAGAACTCCGCCGCCAGGCTGGAGCGCGGAAGCCTTGTTTAGGACCGCTATTCGCTTGTTGGATTTCGGGGCCGAGGGGATGGCGAGTATTTGAGCTGCCGCGTCGAAGGTGTCGGATTGGATCACTCTTATTCTCGGGAAAGTGGGTTCTGCTGCTGAGGATGGGGATGATGCTGTGCTGGGTGTTGCTGGTCTTCCCGACTCTAGACTCGGGGTGTAGGCCATGAGCCGGGTCCTTTCGATACTGGCTTGAACTCGTGCTGATGCTTTGATGATCTTTGGCATGAGCACGTTGATTGTTTCTTTTGCATTTTTGGCACGCCACTTCTTGTTTTGCCATTGCGGTGTTGGGGTTGAGTCGGAAGTCGATGTTGATGTTGATGTTGATGCTATAGTTTGTGTGAGTTATTGAGTTATATTTGCTCCCAACTCAAAACTGGTTCTCTCGTAAGCTTCCCAGTGTTTCTAGTGTTGATTCTGGGAGGGTCGAATGTTTTTGTTAAATGGCGGATCTCCAAATTTTCAAGCGGCCTTATCAGGTGCAGTGAGATATTTGAAGGTGAAGTAAATGCAAGCTACGAGGTCTTTCCTTCAGTCAAGTGACTCATACCGCCGTCTCATGTATCAGGCAGCTAGCCATTTCAGAAGACGTAAAGGAGGCAATTGCCATAGATAGGTCATATTGATCGTTGGGACTTCATTGGGTCATTCAGCGTCAATTGAAGTGTCGTTGGTTGACTTCAAGTGACACAACATTAATGAAAAGTGGCCCGTGACATTTACCCTGAAGTCAACTAACTATACTGTCAAAATGCTGCCACATGAGGAAAGAAACTTAAGCGCAGGAAAATCCGGTTTAATTGAAGCAAGGTCTAGCTAGTTAGGCAAGGTATTATCGACCCAGGAAAGAGACATAAATCGACAAGTAAAATAAACCCAAAGGTGGTTCTCATCTCCTCCAATCACTAGCCAGCTCGGCCCTTGCCTTTGCCCTTTGCCTCCAGGCTTGGGAACTCGTCTCCTAGCAATACGCCGCCGTCATCATCGTTGGATGTGTCCATCTCTAGTCTCATCGAATGCTCCCTCCGGCTCTGCTCCTCCGCCAAGCTCAGTTGCAAAGCAAAGTCTAAATCATCTGCGGCCACTCCTGTGCTTTTACTCGCAACTGGCTTGCGGGATGATCCTCTCACCTTGACTCTATTCCTAGATGCTTGGCTTGTAGAAGGGCTGCTCGAAGCCGAACGTCTACTCTTTTTCTGCTTGAACGTGATCGGGATGCTATACTGGCCACTTCCACTAGCTCGTGGGGAGCGACCGTCTTCATCGACACCGTCAAGAAGTGAGAGGCGAATAGCTTCTTCAATTTCATGATCGAATTCATCATCGGTCTTGAGTCTCGGCGTGGGAGAAGAGAACTGATCTGTGACGCTACCTTCAGGGGTGATAGTCTCACTGCTCCAAGCACTCTGCGCTGATGAGCTCTCCCCGAGTGGAGAGTCGGCAAAGTAGTCAGCGTCGCCAATACGTCGTTCCTCATCCTTCTGAAAAGCCTCAGCAGAAATCATTTCTGCGTAGCGTAAGGCCTCTTCCTCGCTGAGGCCGCCCAAGCCTACGCCAAATCGACCAGCAAGCCTTGCTTCTTCTCTTGCGCGCCGCACTTTCTCGGCCTTCAACTCTTCTTGTTCGGTAGCAATGTAATCCATCAGTGCACCTCTTCCAGTACTTGTGAACCGGTCTGGACCAGCATTGCTTCCACGCTCACCTGAACGACGGATCTTGCGCTTTTTGCTTGTGTACTGATCTGCGGCAGAGGAACTGTAAGACCAGTATCGAAGGTGCGTACCGAGAGAGACCATGCCCCGTAAGATGGTTGGATCTGGATCAATTGCGATTGCTCCGGCAGCATAGAGGTTGATACCAACTCCTTGGATTGATGCTTCTGCCTGGACAAGCCGACGTCGAGCGCGGGAGGCAAAGCGGGAGTTGAGTGTTCGAATTGGCTCAAGGTTTGAAGCCAGAGGATCCCAAGTCTGCACAAGACCATCGTTGCCACCGTGCACAATATGCAAAGCTGAAACTGCAAGGCACGATATTTGAGGAGAGTCTGTTTGAATAGTCCGCACAGGGCGCAACTCGTTCACCAATGCAGAGTTCGCTGATTGCGGGCCCCGCATGTTCCACATCACAATGGAGCCACTGTTCGTGCCTATAGCTAAAAATCGAGCTCGACGCCCGGGAATATCTCCAATGGACGAAGAAGCGTCTGTTGCTGGGGTAGCAAAGGGTGAAGAGATGATCGAACTGCCATTAACTGTTCGATGAGGATCTTCTGCAACGGTCAAGAGAGCGTAAGTAGACATGTCGATGGTGCTTGTAGTGATCTCAACCAAAGGGTGATCTTTCAGAGAGAGGAGTGAAGTACGCCACTCCTCAACCAAAGTCGATGGGCCAGCCTTTGCTCGGGGGCTGCGTACCGGTGATCGAACGGGCGATGCAATCGGAATTGGTGCAGTCACCTTACCTCCTCCAAAAAGCGAGGCCATGGGTACGGCTTCTGATGTCATCTGGGGAGTTTTCGGCTGTGGATACTCTTCAAATGAAGCTTGCTCAAAATTCCACCGCGTGAATCTTTTGATCTCGGCATTGACACCCTCGTCGATGCCACATCTGATCACAAAGATTGCTTCCCCAGCACCGTTTCCATCATCACCGGCAAAATCAACTTCAAGCCTTCGGCGCATGTCCCATCCATCGCATAACTTTCTAAAGTGTGAGGGTTGGTATTTCAAGAAAATCTCTATTTCTAAAGTCTCAGCAGTAACTTGTTCCTTGGACAGTTTCATGGATGTCGAGGAAGATCTTGGTGAATAGCTTCCATGTATTTGAGCCTCATGGTATGGGTCTTCGCGTGCTTCACGGCGTGTCGGTTCAACCAGCTTCCAATAGACTGTACGTCCAGCTTCCCATGCATTCCTTATTGCAGTACGATCATCGAGCTTGGCCTCAACATTGGGAGATGACGGCGGGTCGACAAGGTAGAAAACTTCGCCAAGCGCATTCAATGCCACAGCCCAGATCCGACCAGCGGCTTTGCGATTCGCATCATAAGAGTCGTCAACTTTGATCTGAATAATCGGAACTCCAGGACTAAGAATCCATCTTGCAGTTACTTGGCCCCTTCCAATACGACGTCCCTGAGGACTGTCGCCACCAAGAGAATAGGCAGTAATAATCCCAAAAGTAGATCCTGTCAAGATACCCACCAAGTTATCCGTGATTCCAGTGAATGAAGCCGACTTTGCAATCCAGACAGCAGAGATTGCTTCGGTAAGACCTGGAATCCCGGGAATACCAGATGCGGGATCTGAGATATCATTGGCATTCGCTTGGCCCAAGAAACGTCCACGCATCTCGTCCGATGATCGGTAATAAGCTTGACCTCCTGGGAAGCCCTCGCCGTAAAGCAGACCAAAGGGCTGACTGACATCCATTGAATTGGGGAGACCTGCAGGGCCATCGCCCAGTCCATACGGTAGATCACCAACGAAGAGTTCTGAGAACTGCGGTAGGGACTGTGGGTCAGAAAGGCCCCAATTATCGATCTTTCCGATGTTGGGATCACTAGTACATGCAGAACCAGTTTCATCAGTTCCATGAATAAAACGTGGTGATTTCTTCCCAATTTTGAAATCGGCATGGATATGGTTGATTGTTGAGAACAGCTGTGAGTTGTATGTCACGACAGGGTTCACATTATTAGCCGCACTGTTCGACCGCGAAGAAGCGCCATGGCCTGGTGCGATTTGAGTTGGCTTTCCACGAGAAAGACTTCTGAGGAGTCTTGTTCGCAGAATATACTCGCTGCGCCAGGAAGCAAGTGCCGTAAGTCGAGTGAAGAGGCGTTGTTCAGCTCGCATGCCATCTTGTTCTTCCTGATCGGATGCTCGGCGATTCACTTGCGACAATGGAGCAACTTCAATGGCGTCCTGGCCTGGAAAGAAGCGTGAAAAGGCAATGCGCCAGGCATGAGGAGTTGTGACAAGACTATAGAATCTGTGGGAGACAAGAGACATTGATGCGAGTGATGCGGCAGGCAGATGTGATAGAATATGGGTCAAGACCTCTATAATATTTTAGAATAAAGAATAACATGTAACACATTTTGGGGACATCTGTACCATTTGGAAACGCATCAAGACGTGGCCCATCAAGTCTGTTCCCCTTCTTCTTCACAACTTGGAATCCAGGTCCTTCGCTGTGCTTCCGCGGTGGACTAGGTGCTAATGCATTCTCGTATTCAGAGATGCGCTGGAAAGACGCTTTGGGACGGTTGTTCTTAGTGCTATCGGCCATGTTCAATCGTAACAATTGCTCCTGGACGGCGTCGCCTTGGGAAGATGACACATCAACCGCGTTTGCTGCAGAGCTTGATCCTGCAGACAGACTTCGCTCTTCTCCATGGAGAGGCCTATGCGAGCCTGTGGGAGGCAGCTGATGGGGTGGAATGCCATGTTGGGTAGCGGTGCTGGGTTCTGATGTGATGGTTGTGTCTACGGCGCGTGTTGAAATCTCAGAGGGTTCGGATTGCATATAAATCGGTTCGGAGAGTCGGGATTCGGAAATTTGACTGAGCCAGTGTGTTCTGGGTCAGTCTCTGTGGGTTTATCGAGGTGCGAAGGTGGTGGTCTTCTTGGAATTGCTGTGTTTGTTGAATGAAGAACTTCCTCCAGGTGACGTCCAGGACAGAAGATTGCGCGCGCCGTGTGTGCGTTATTGCGCTAGCTCACCTGAGCCTAGTTTCCGGTGTGAACCGCCCTTTTGTTAGAAATCAGGATGAACTCGATATTGATCTGTTTTATGACAACTTTGAATTAGTAACTTTATGTTTCTCCAGTTATTCTTCAATGATATTACATTTACAAATAGTATGGTCCTACCTAGACCATATCAGACCTCATGGGTATATGTCACAATATGCATGCCAAATCCATTAAACGCCTTCCCCCATCGTTATGCCCCAGAATACCACGTAGTTCATGTCAGAAATCCGACTCCCAATGCTATGCACAATGCAATACCCAACCCCGATCCAGATTTCGCTTTTCCAACACCACTTTGCTTCGTTGCAGTCGCTGAAGCAGGTACCACGGTCGTAGTCTTGAACCCTACTCCGCCCGGCCCAATGCTGACAGTCTGTGAGTTGTACACTTCTGTGGTGGTCTTCGCTCCTGGGCCGACTGTATACGTCGTCCCCCCTATGACAACCTTGCTGGTGCCGATTTCTGAAAAGGTGATCCCTCCTGCTGTCACCGCCGAGGTTGTTGGGTTCAAGGGAAATGCCAAAGTCGTGTCGGTGCCTATCTCGATGGCGCTGGAATCGGCCGTGATTGTCTTTCCATTGATTACGGCTTTAGTCGAGCTGGCTCCAGGGCCAATTGTGAAGGTTGTAGTGGCTATGACTATGATGGATGATCCTATCTCAGTCACTGAAAGCCCGCCAGCTATCCCGATTTGTGTTCCCGTGGGATGGGACGTCCCTCCAAGCATTGTGGATGCTTGTATGATTCCATTTGATGCGATAGTGATCGTCTCGCCATTGAAGACATCCGTCGTCTGGGCGATTCCTGGACCATATGTGAAGGTCTGCCCGCCAATAACGGCTACAGTAGAACCAATCGCGGAAAATATGTCGCCTCCAAGGATTATAACAGCCGTAGGTTGCACCGAGGGAGGCTCGATGGTGGTTTTTGCTGCAGCAAATCCAAGTCCTGCGGAGCCAATCGAGACAGTTTTTCCATCTACCACGACACTTGTTTCCACGGCTCCCTGGCCATAAGTATAGCTAGAACTTCCGACATACACAACATTGCCTGCTATTGATATCGATGCGCCTGCGATCACTGTTGGAGTTGGCGTGGCCTCAAAGATCCCTCCCTGCGCGCTTGGTACGTTGATGATGGTCCCGGGAGCAATGACCTGAGAAGGATTTACGGTGTATGTCTGGCCATTCGCAACTACTGTTGTCGGCGACGTACTGCTGCCGGCACCAACAGGATACGTCTGTCCATTGATCGCAACGTCAGTTGGCGACAGAACGATTGGCACGCCTCCGGCGGTCACTGTTATTGTCGGCGATACGGCCTGTTGCCCAGAGTTTTCTCCTGATGAGCCACTTCCAGCGGAACTATCGCCTGACGAGCTTCCTCCTGACGAATCACTTCCAGAGGAACTGTCGCCAGATGAGCTTCCTCCTGACGAATCTGCTCCAGATGAAGTATCGCCCGGAGAGTTGTCTCCGCTCGAGCCTCCAGATGAGCTGCTACTAGAGCTTTCCCCAGATGAACCACCGCCGTTGGTGCTTCCTCCCGAAGAGCTTCCCCCAGATGAATCTGCCCCAGTCGTATCCCCAGAGGAGCTTCCTCCCGATGAGTCTCCGGACGAGCTTCCCGACGTATCACCGCCTGATGAAGACCCAGACGCCTCGCCAGACGACCCATTCCCATTCCCATCCCCATCGCCGGTACTATCGGTTCCCACAGGTGTATCTGATGCAGCGGCGGGCGTAGTAGTAGTTGCAAAGGGAGACTCGCCGGGGAAGGTCGGGACTACCACGCTAGTAGCTTGTACACTTTGCTTCTTGGTATCGATCCCAATGCCTGGATAATTAGGAAGCACATTTGATGTAAACACAGTAACGGGATTCTTGACCGTGACGACAACAGTTGTGGTGGCAGGATTTAAACTGAAGAACGGAGCAACTGACAGTGAAGCTGTTGGAGACGGTATTACTATAAAGAAACTACTAAATCTCGACAGGGTTGGAGAACTCGAAAACATAGTCTGGGACACTGTACCTGGGGGGCCTGTTGATTTAAACCCCGGTGCACCTTCTGTAGTGCTTGTGGAGCAGGAATATGAACAACAGTATGGGGTTGGAGTGAACTCTGGAGTTTGAGTCGCATTTGCCCCTATTGGTAATGTTATAGTTGTAGTGTTTGATACAAAGCTATATTCGGTGATGGCCTCGCCCATTGTAGGTGAATAACACGTTGGAGTAGTTATTGTTTCGGGGAGAAATGTAGTGGTGTGCCCCTTGGTAGTCTTACTAGCCGTTCCATTCCGACTTGTAAAAGTCTCTGAACTCGTTGTAGTAGAAGTCGATGAGGGATATGAGGACGGGGTTGAAGTAATAGTTGTATTATGGGGGGTAGTCGTCGAGGAAGTAAATGAAGACGAGTCCGACAAGCTGGACAAAGACTGTGACAAGTCTGCAGCCGTCACATCGGTTGGTATAAGAGACGATGTCTGCTGAGGCGAGGAAGTAGATGAAGTCAAGCTCGCTGAAGTTAGGGCTGGCGCCGTCGAGGGCGCGATCGTGGAGGTTGTATTAACATATCTACCTTGAGGTGCTGTGCCGTATTAGCTGAGGTAGCTTCGTGAACTGCCATTGCGCATAGAAAGCACGAACCTATTCGCGCCGTAGCGACTGAGCAGAGGGTAGCAGTCCAGAAGACGACGGCATGGGAGCAAAGCATGGCTTCAATTCACTTGAGAACAGCTCTTGGCCACGAAAAAAGATATACTGTAGCAAATGCTATCGAGCAGCAGCAGCAATTACTTGCAGGAAATGATGTCCACGGTAGAGGTGACAATGAATGAATGGATGAGCCAGAAACGACAGTGGGGAGGGCGCAAGAGGTGGCTTGATTAGATGATCTCGTCGGTCATTTTCTCTTTTCCAAATGAGCATCGACAGAGTAGAGATTGCCGGTGTGGAGAGGATATATACTGCCCCGTACAATATTCGAGAGGTACGCCAACACAGAGCCACTTCCGGGTGCCAAGGGGACGCCATCAGCCCAAAAGTTGACAGGCCGTCTTGCGGGTGGTTGTGCATCTCACATTACTCTCGGTATTATGCACACTGCATGGGCAGATTGGGGGTCATCACGGTCATCATGGTCGTCTATTCCGGCCGTCTGTGCTCGCCCATCTTACCGGATGCCCCGTGCAAGAACATGCTTGTCGCTTTTCCTCGTTCGGAGGCTGGGGCGCTGAGCCGCTGGCGGTCGGGATTCTCTTGTTTCCACGAAGTAGACAATGGTTGGCTTGCCGAGACGATGGGTCTCGTTGGCTAGAAGTACTCGTCCCTCCTTGCATAATTATTCTCCTTCGCCAGTACTGTACTTACCCGTTCCCCTCTCGCCCATGTACGTATTCTCTAGACACAGGGCTGTACGACTGGCGGTGCAATTGATGCAGTGTTCGTAAGTTTCTACCAATCACGGCGCAAACAGCTTCACAGCGGATCCTTCGTTCTTTGTCGTTGATGCGCAGAGACTCGCAAGCATAATCAGACGAACCAGGTCGAGATGTGGAACTCAGTCAGACCGTCAGACGAAATACGTCCAGGATGATCCTCTTTGGGTTGGGGCCTGGTGGCATGGCGATAACAATTGGCTGCTCACCAAGCACAGGGCAGGGATTTGAACATTTACTTACAGCTCTGCAAGATAATAATTTCCCTCCCATCGCCCTTTTCTCTCCATGATGCTCATGCAATCATCAGAATCATGCCACATGGTGATACTAGCCGACCGTGGGAGAGATTAGACATCAGTGCTTTCTCACTACTTCAGCTCGCCGGCAGTTACAGCCTTCGACATTCAGCCTTCAACCGTCCCGGCGTATCAGTCCAGTGAATGGTGACGCTTCTAGTGCTGACGGGCTGACTTGGACGTTCGAGGTTTCAGAGGCTTCGAAGTAGTGTCTTCGTACTTAATAACTGACATGATTTGTGACGGTTGGCAAGAAGAGCTAGAATGTGGACAGGTCGATGCTGGTGCAGAGGTACTTTGGATATCTTGTTTTTCTCTTCTTTCTTGGACCCTCCTCCTCTGTGGCGTTCCGACTATTTATATCAGGATACGGTACCATCTCAACCCCATTCTCTCGAGATAAGGGAGTCTCCGAGGCCTAGGCCGCCCAATCTAGGGCACACGACCCAAGAAGAATCCCAAAATAAATATTTGTGCGTGTGCAGGACACTGTCCCCGCGTGATGGTTGACAGAAAGCAAGGGTAAAGGCTTCTCTTTGCCGGCCGCAACTTGGTCGCTGCTCAGGGGTTTAGCGAGGAGAGCGTCCAGCGTTCTGGTGCAAAGAAAGGGAGATTGCAGTTCTTGATGCCCTGTGACCCTGTAGACTGGATGCGTGGACGGTTGGACGCAGCCAGATAGATGGATGTCCTTGCCAAGCGGATGAAATGTTTGGTTCCCGACACGCCGTCAACCTTGGGATGGCTGGCCTGCTGCGCGGGACAGGATTTGCAGACAGCTGCAGACAGCCATTCAACTGCTCTTGCTGGCCACCTTGCCGACGTCTGGGGAAATCCCAAGCAATCGATCTCTCTCGCACCGCCGTCATGCCTCGAGTCCCTGAATAGTAACCGATCTTGGAGGGGTGCGACCTTGGAGGTACAGTAGAGTCTTTCGCGATAATGCCACATACCACGGCAGCATGACATGTGGACGCAAGCAAGGGAGGTAGCTAGCTGTACGAGTCCGATCACAAGTCGCAAGGCACGAAGTACTTTCGTACAAAGCGATGTCGACGCCCTTCACCTATGACACTACAGGACAGTTGCGACGAGCAGACGCTCAACTCAAGAGTCAAGGGGCACAGCTCATGCGAAAGGGTTCTCTTTTGGAGATTGGTGGAATTCAGCCATAGCAACCTCAGCTGTGCCTCAATGCCCCTGCGAATCCAAGTACCGGCTCTCTCTGCATGCAATCGGATTTGACGCTATCGTGATCCCTCCGACCCCAAACTCTCACTGGCATTGTGGCAGTTCCTCCATGTTGCAGCGCCAAGTCCAAGTCAACTAGAACAGCCATTCCCATCAATCACACTGCGTAGCTTTAGCACTGCGCATCTGGCTTCCAGAGCTAGTAGTTCAAGCGATGTAGACAACTGTCACCGTCTTACCAACGTGCTCTATCCAGACCTTCATGACTTACTTGGTCGTGGAGGAACTCAAGATACCAACACTATTCGGCCCGGTACTCAGGGTGGACAGTACCTCCCTTGTGCATCCGTCTCTCTCCCCCCATAGTTGTACCTCTCGTACATACCATCGGCTCTGCACTGTCCACACCCACATCGCAATAGCTGCGAATTGTCGTGGCGTTCCCCCCCTCAAAACTCAGGATTCCAACAGGGCTGAGAAAGAAGAAAGCATCCCCCACATCTCGGTTGCGTCCTTTCGACGCCTATCTTGCGCTGGTGCTGGTTGCTGGCGTCTGGGCAGTGCGTCTGGTCCATGCTCCACGGGTTCTCTCCCTTTCATTTCCTCCCACAACCTCAGCAGGCGACCTTGATCGAGAGCTTTTGTTCCATTGCAGCTGTCCTACCTGATGTGTATAGGATAATGCACCCGGATTGTCGCTGATCATGTTCTCGGAGTCGCGGTGGACCAGGGTGACTTTTCTTATCGTCGTTTTCTTTGTTCATTGTACCTGTGGCACAGACACCCCGACGGCCTTGAGCGTCACCCCTTCGACAACATGGTAATGCGACACGCCTTTACTGTCTCCAGATTGTACGAGACTGACAATAAATCAGGATAGGCGATGATGGAGATTGGTCCCCTATTTCGATGCGAGCAGGAACGCCGGCGCAATGGCTGTACCTTTTGGTCAGTACCGCGAGCTCGGAAACTTGGGTGATGGGGGTTGGTGGTTGCGATTCTAGTGAGTTGGACATTTTTATTCCGTTTTGGCCGAGCACGATACCAAGGATTCGATTGCCTTCATGTCATCCAGGGCTGCTGGCATGCCTGAAGCTAAGTGCTGATGCTTCGATACAGGCACACTGTGCAAAACGGAGAGAGGAGGGCTTTTCAACGAGACGTCTTCGTCGACCTGGATACCTGAAGGCTTCTATAACCTGGGACTAGATACACACCTTGGCTTTGGAGGATATGGGGACTATGGCTTGGATTATTTGACCTTTGGGACCACGGGCGTCTCGCTGACGAATGCGATCATCGCGTCGGTCAATACCACGGAATACTGGAACGGGTTCTTTGGTCTTGGGATTGTGCCAGGGAACTTCACGGATATCACAGCTATCAGTGCTATCAGTGGGTTAGTAGAGACGAGAGGGGCGATACCAAGTCACACTTATGGCTATACAGCCGGTGCTAGCTATCGTGAGTCGAGATGTCTGTACCTGCTAGGAAAATATTAACAAGTATCAGAGCTGAAAGGAACGCCTGTCTCCTTAACACTGGGTGGATATGACGAAAACAGACTTGTCCTTCACAATACAACTTTCGAGCTGAATCCGAGCCAACAACCGGAAGTATATATAGACTCGATCTCCGTGATCGGTTCTAATGGTTCCAGCAACTGGACGACAGAGGTATCCCTGCTATCGACAACAGATCGAGTCTATGCGACAATTGACAGCTCGACTCCTTACCTTTGGCTGCCAGCATCAGTATGTGAGCGATTCGCTTCCAGTCTCGGCCTGACTTACAACACCTCTCTGGAACTCTATACATTTGATAGTGATCCTTCGCAACATGATGTGCTGAAGACCGCCGAATTATCATTTGCGTTCAATCTCTCTGACACGTCAGCTTCAGATGATATTGTGACCATCACGTTACCTTACGCAGCATTTGATTTGCAACTCAGCTACCCATTTATACCCAACACCACTTATGGCTCTGCCGAAGCCACAAAGTATTACTTTCCCCTTCGCCAAGCCGCCGATCAAAACCAGTACACAATTGGTCGGGCGTTCCTCCAGGAAGCATACATAATCACAGACTATGAGAGAAACAATTTTAGCGTACACCAAGCCGTGCACACAGATGACCCCATTGTCAACACCAGTATTGTCGATATTCCTCGATTTAACGAGACAGCTTTCTCGGGTATACTTATAACTGAAGAAAGTTCGTCAACCGGCCTGGAAACTGGAGCCATTGTTGGAATTGTGGTAGGATGTGTGGTTGGAGTTACTTTGATCGCCCTTCTCGTGTTCTGGCTTTGGTTTCGACGCCAACGTAAGGATGCCTCAAATGTTGAAATGGAATCCAACTCATCTGCCCCAGAATCACAGTCGTCCGGCCCTGAGACCAATACATCTTCGCCGCCACAATCCTTTCTTAGTCGTCTTCTCCGCCGAAAAAGATCCCCGGCAATTCACGAAGCTGCGGGAAGCAGTGCGTATGCCACTGAAATGGCTACCGAGTCTCATGAACGTCACGAACTTCCTGGGTCATTTCCTGCAGAGCTTCAGAGCGAATCCAACACACTATCTGGAACCGCAGACGGAAGTTCAACGCAAGGTACGCCAAACCTATCCGCATACGAGAACGCGAGGCAAAAACTGGAGCGTCAACAAGCAGCTGAACGAGGTCTTGGGCCCTACTCGCCTGAGAAAAGGGAGAGCGACTTTAGCCACTTGGCTCATTATCATGCAGCGGGTTCTGTGACTGGTAGTCCAAGCCCGTTATCTAGTCGTACCAGTAATGGCTCGCAGGGTACATCCTCCGCCAGTGGACGAAGCGGGTCATCTCCTATTAGCCCTGCTTTTCGGCCACTATCAACAGCAACAGGTCCTCCAATGTCACCTCCTCCAGAGTATCGTCGTGCGCCGAGTAATGCACTTTATGCTGGTCGTATCCCAGCTGACGTTCAACTGCCAGAGCATGTGCCTCGGGTGATAGGAAGCAATGGTGCGACTTTAGATACGGCTACCGAACTTGCTTCCAGCACACTTGAAAGCCATTACACTGAGAATGAGATGGATACAATGAGTAATATCTACGATGACGACAGCATAGAAGTATCGCACGATACCGCGAGTGAGCACGACTCGCGGCGACCATATGCTAGAGGACCCAATTGGCCGCTCGACGAAGAAGATACGGGTACGGGTACGAGGATAATAGGTGGTAGAGTCGTCAGAGAAGAAGACGAGAGCAAGTTCCGCATGGAAGACGTCCAGGCACTACGGTCGGAAATTCAAATGAGGGAGATGGAGAATCCGCACAGGAATCGGCGGCGGCTTGATGGTGAGGATTTAGTCCATGTACCAGTGCCAGCTGAGAACCGATTTTCTTTTGAGAGTGTGGGGAGTGAGGAGAGGCATAATATGATATAATAATAGTATTCATTGGGATCTTTTATTGGGCAGTAGGATATGTGGGATTACAGGTTGGATGTCTGGCATAGCGGTGGCGTATGGTTTTCAGTAGGTTAAGGTATTTCTGACCTGTGGATATTTGGGGTTCTGGCTATTAAGCTGGAATATATATGGTCCTCTGGACCGCGCATCTCTTTGCTTTTAGCAAAAGCTAGGCAAAAGCAAAATATAATTTAACATAAAGACTGTCCATGAATGAATGATGATCGCTAATACAGACAGTTATTAACAAGCCATGCGCTGAGTGCTTGGTGCAGTGAGAGACACCGACCGGTTCTACTTCGGATTGCACTCGCTTAGACCCCGCACCAGATCAAAAAGCCAAAAATGGTTCAAGTTCCAGCCTCACACAGCAAAAGTAGAACACAATGGCCCAACAAGCAAGGGAGAGAAAAATGGCAAAAAGAACTGCAATCAGGTAGCTCCCTAACCGGTTCGAACGATTGACCTGAAGATAAATTGCAAGTACTGCAATCTTCCGCTCTACCCTATTGAAAGAGTTAGTACACGAGGTGAATATGATTCAAAGTGGTTGTGGTGCCTTACACTGAGCTAAAGGAGCTGTGTCTTTGTTTTTGTTTCAAAGTTCCTGGCTTGACAATATAATTAACGTTTGAGTTTGTTGTATGCGAGTGGGGCTAGGGTTACTGGGACACTGGGCTGGGCTAGGGATCTAGGACCACATCCTTTGGATTTCTATTAGAACTTTTCACTGTATACTGCAGGACTAGGTATGTATTGGTTTATCTGTTAATAGACTCTCCCTTCGCTGACCACCATTATCGCTATCTAAGCTCCTATCTAAACAGGTAGGTACATTAAAGACCAGTGCCTAAAAGACTTTGGCGGGAATGTTTAAAGAGAGGGTGTCGGGCAACCTAAGTTCTCGCTAAGACTATCTCACCGTTGTCTTCCTTCTTGATGATGTTAAGGAAGATAAAGTCGCGGAAGATAAAGAAGTTAAGACAGGCGAAGTCGAGGCAGGTGAAGCTAAAGAACTGCTAACTGTATGTCGTGGTCAATATACAACCTTATAATTGCTTCCTACGACTTTCTTCTACTTTAGCATATACGAATTTCTTAATTTCTAGACTTAAAGTCCTAAGCGTTTTAAGGAATTAAAGGACTTTGTTGTCACTAATACTATCCTTGTCAAGTCCTAATTTTATCTAACGAATTCATCAAAAGTAATGTATACTCTTCATGCTCTATCGTGTTACTTAGTGCCCCTGCTTATAACAGAATAACAGGGTTCACTGTGCAATAAAGCTATAGTTTAGTCTATATCAACTATCTTAAACAGACGTTTCCCCTTGGTTTCCTTTGTCGCTTCTTGATTCTCGATCTTAGCTACAGATCTGAAAGTATCCTTTATCTTTTGTTTCTAGCACTCTTATAATATACCTCTGATATAGAAGTGAGAAAGCTATTATAGGATTCGCACCTCACTTTAGAAATGTAAATATCAGCTATTCAACTTTCACTAGATGTAGAAGAAAATACCAGATAAGCTTATACTATAGCAGCTACAATAAAAAAGGAGAGAATTAATAACAGCTATAGGTTAAGAGAACTGTATTCATTTAGGTAATCTCTAACTTCAAGTATATAGAGAAAGATAGAATGAAACTAGAAGCATTCTCTCCTTTATAACAGCTGTACAACATAACAAAGTATAACAACAAAGAAGGACACCACCTAGCTATAACAAGTAAACTATTGTCGTTATCTGTAGTCTACCGAGAGACACAACAGTACCTAACTAAAATGTAAACCTTCTCTTTCGTAAAGCTTTAACTAGAACCCTCGTTTCTAGAATAGTCTACTTCTGTTTAATCTTAGTATAATTGACAACGAAAAAATGTGGGCAACAAGAAGTTCACTGACAACAAAACCCTATTCTGAAAATTTCGGAACAGTAGTTCAATGGGCGTAGACAGGGTAATTCCGCAGCACTACTCGAACTACAAATCGCCCATTGCGTCCGTAGCTAAGCTACCGTTTTCTCTATCACCAGACTCCTTAACCTCAATGAACCTCGCCTTCGCCTGTCCAGCTGCTTCTCCCCATAGTTGATAATGCTTAATGTCAAGAGCATCGATAAGCAAGGGAGGTTGTTTATTGTTTAGGACTTGGAAGAAAAGACTTCAACTCAAAATATTCCTACTTTTCTACCACCTATCTCACCGCTGTCATGCCAATTACCTTGCCCATCAACCACTTCGGCTATCATCTTGGTAACGCCATGACATAACTTGGCTACAATGCCAATGTCGCTGAAATCCAAGGCTAGAGCACAGTCGACTAAGCTATGACGTATAAGGAAATTCTTCACGGAAGAAGAACCCGTTGATCTGTCTTATTGATACTGCCAATATTACTTCAAACTCTTGATGTTCTCCTTGTGGTGTTAGACTTTTGTTCATCGCCCTTAGATATAAATCCAGTAACCATCTTAGAAAGCCTTCTTTCCTAGCCCTGGATAATATGAAGCACTGCAGAATGCGCATAATATAGCCCTAGCTGGACATACTTGATGTGGGAGCTACTTAACACATGATGAAGCTTAACACATGATGGAGATTACTTACAAAAAGCCCGTGGGTAGCATGATTTTATATATGAAGCTCGTCCTGTTGAAGGGGTTCATATTTTAAACAAGAAGCGTGTAGCAGCAGGAACGATTCACCGACTCACCACTATGTATCTATCTATTTGATAATTTTTTTGGAATTCACTACTTAAAATGACATGATCGTCTCTCTGACTAAGCACCATTATAAGAGCAACATACAACGTAGTCCTGAGGGGGAAATCCAACGAGGGACAGTGCACTTCTATTTCAATTTAGAAACCTTCTCTTCTCCTCCTTTTCAATTAATATTATTATCACCATGTGTCAGAGTAATGACAAGCGAAGTAACTGCTGAGAAATTGTAACTTCTTTCTATAAACGTCATTCGAAAGACTTCCAGACTTCTGGGTTCATGTGCAAGTCTTGTCTCCAGAAAACACTTTTCAGCCCTGCGGCAAGTTTTCTCCATCTTGCGGGACGTCGTTTCCCCCTAGGATAATCTAGGAGTCTGACGATTAATGAGGACTTATTACGTGGACATTTTAAAACGGAGGGGATTGTGCATCTACCTAAATTCGACGACCCTATCAAGATGCGGCAGATGACCTCTTGAGGTTGTCTCCATATTCTGCGGTTAGAGAATCTCTCAAGGTATGCTTGTGGGACATGTGTCCACACGAAAGACCTTTGAGGAAGCCTTCAGAGGTCGGGGCACTCTCAACCTCCCTTGGGACATTCACAGTCAACTGTATCTTCGTCGATCTCATGTCTTTCCCAGATCCTCGAGCCATCACTTTAGTATGTGCTAATCTAGATTTCTGTGCTCCATCTACTGTGGTCTCGCAAACTTTGAGGGGATGTTGACTCATGAATTTCGTATCGCTGTACTTCGTGTTCAACCAAGGTTTGAAGAACGTGAACGAGGTTTCTATGTATCGGGATAGGCGAAGTTGAGACTCGCAAACAAATTTTGTTATCGCAAAATGGATTAGACTTAAAACTCCAAGCTAAAGTCAATGAACAGGAAAGGGGGGTAGCGCGGGCTGGCTGTCAGTATGTACGTGTTAGACCAAATCTACGACTACTCTCGAGTCACGCTTTCCTTCTATCTGCTTATTCTCAAGTCAGAAATTCTGGTGGGATCATTACATAGCCAGTTAGAGTAAAACCAAAAATGAATGATAAGGCAGAAAATGGTATCTCGCCAAATTTTGGAAGTAAAAGTCGGATCAGGCCCTAAGCACCAAAGCCTAAAGCTAAGCCAAAGTTATCGAATTACACAATGTAAGCGAGATCTGCCGACGGCAAGCATAAAGGTTGAAACTACAACGGCGAACTGCTCCGAGTCAGTAAGAGGATCGTTAAAGTTATGAGGTTAACATGTCATGATATCCAGGATACTTGCGGCTCAACAAGACCATTGTGACATTCCACGCTCAGATCTCAATTCACTCGCATACTGTCTCATAAGAACATCGCCCTCTTTCCAAACTCTGATAAACTGTCAACTTCACCAATAAACAAACAATCATCATCGCTAAAAGGCTTAGGTAGACATAGAACTACAGTACCCGGGTTTCAACCCAACTTTGAAACCCTGACTCGGGTCAAAGCCTTCGATTGCGACTTCAATTTTGAGTAACCTAGGGTTGAGAGTAAGGATCGGGGGTTCTACGTCAAGTGATTTAAGTCTCGAAACTTTTCCTCTGAACTTAAAAGTTCCTGTGTATAGTGATAGACGGGTGCTTATGAGTATGCGAGTCTTTGACTTATCTTCCGGAGCGATTCAGTTCTTCTTCGAAGACTCCAAAGTATAACACCGCTTAGATCTACTGGCATATTAACTGTCTGATGCCTTGGCATATTTGGGTTGTTCGAGAAGTTGAAACGGGTATTATCAGAGCTTTGAGCTCATCGGACGGGTCTAGTCCATTTATTTTGCTCTGTAAATCTCGTATATATAGATCGATGGAATCTTGGAAGTTGCGAACAGGTAATTCCGAGTCAAGAGAGTTAATAATACTCTTTCACTATTCTCTATCAATCGCAGATTTTATTTAAGTACTGTTTCTCACGCTTGAAGAAGTGTCGACATGTCTGGGGCTGTCGGAGCATGTATGTCTTATCTCTCTATATCCTATACCTACACAATAGTGTGATTCTAATGCAGCTTAGTCCCGCCCCCAGACGGTGTAATCCCAAATTTTGAGCATCCGAAAGATGTTTTACACACAATCAATGCCATTAGTGGAATCTTGGTTATTTCACTTATGTGCCCCGTCGTTCTCTTGCGAATTTACGTCAGGACTTATGTCATAGGCACTTTCAACAAGGATGACTGTAAGTATTCCGGAGAGAAAGATTAGGCCAAAGAATTCTGTACTGACTTAGTCAGGGCTTTGTATCATTGCATGGGTATTTACCTAAATGGGATATTTCGACTAGAGTGCTCACCTTTTCTTAGTTATTAGCTACTGGATACTGTCTCACCGGACTCTTCAGTATACATCCCACCCATCTATATCTTCGAGATCTTTCTGACTATAACTAGTGGGGTTTCACGGTGGGGGGAATGATCAGTGGGAAGTAACAAAAGACAAACTAGTTGGTTTTAAACAAGTAATTCCCACTCCACCTCTTAACAAAGTCTGTAAATTAAAAACGAGTAGGCCTTGTACGCAGACACGATTGTATACGGACCCACAGCCTGGTTCACAAAATCCACACTGCTTCTGATTTTCGTCCGGGTCTTCTATGTACACACAAAGACTGTCATCTTCATATACTGCTTCATGGGAGCTATGCTCTTGTACTATCTCCCGGTCATGGTTATCAAGATCTGCATCTGCACGCCCATTTTTGCATTATGGTACTCGGAGATTCCGGCGAAATGTATTGATCAACGGGCTTTGTTTGAAACGGATACGATTATGAGTGCTGTTACAGATTTTGTCATCTTGGTTCTACCTATACCTCTGTGAGTATAATTGGGTTCCAAAGGCATTTTACCTACTATTCTTTGTTGATACTGTTCCTTATTGCGGGAAAGGCTATATAGGCGTAAGAGTGCTAATACGGAATCATTCAGTGTATCGAAACTGCAGGTGCCTTTCAAGAAGAAAGTCAAAATTGGAGCTGTGCTTGGAGCCGGTGGACTGGCAACCGGTGCGAGTATCCTTCGGTTGATTCTTGTTTTCCAACCAAATAGTTTTGCAGACGAGACTGTCTCTTTCGTCCGGTTCAACCTTTTGGGGTATGGTCCCAGTTCTCTTGTCCCAACTGACGTCCTGCTAACCCTGATTTAATACAGTGTGGTAGAGGTTGGCATTGGAATAATATGTGCTTGCGTCCCGTCCATCAACAGTCTCTACACACTAAGAAACGCCGAAGAAACAAAAAGAGCCAATGCAAATAAACCAAGAACGAAACGACAACATGATGCTCATGTGAAGCTACACAAGCTACGGACATCCAACATTGATTCAGAGCTTTCCAGGGACATTGGTCGAAAAGAACAGTCGAGTTACGTAGAATCTGAATCAGTCAATGATGTGTTACTAGTTCAGAGGTCAAAAGAAGAGAAAAGGGATTTTTTAATTCACGGTTGCACTTGCCATAACATATCCGTTGACTCTACATCTTCTAGCCACTATGCGTTGAGCGATCAATCTACGTCTACATTTTGGAGTGGTACTTTCGATCTGGATGACATTGGGAAGGCTGTTTGACGATCAAACTATAAAAAGTACAATGTCGAAGATCTTTTCCAAAATAAGCACTGCTAATACTATGCCAATGGACTTCGTTTATCTACAATGGCTAAAAGTCTAGTCGAGGACTTTTTTTCTTTAATTGCTGTGCCGTCCAGTTTCAAAGGACCGCAGTGAGTGTGGCCAAGACTGTTTCTTGTTTTGGTACGGCAATTTTACCTCAAGAGAGCACCCAAGAACATCAATATACCTCTTACTGCAACTATCTTACCAAGCCTAAGAAAGACAAAATCATCCGATAAAACCGAGGTGGCGTTCACAACCAGGTTGCCTAATAAGTCCACTCAGCAAATACCAAAAGGGAACACACATCTATAGAACCTCAGTCTCACTAAATTTTGTTCTTGATAGAACAAATCTCTATCGTGTATCTCTGAGACTTTGCATCCTACAGCTTTACTTCTTACTCTCGCTTACATCCCTAGAAATGTTGTTACAGCATCCAAAGTGAGCAACGACCTGGGGGGCGCGTATTTAAACATGTCAAAGTCCGCCTACATGATGAGCATGTATCACTGTTAAAACTTCCCGACAGGCGGCTTTGACTGCAGAAGCTCCGGAAATGACAAAGACTTACATGCCAACTTTCCTTTCAGAAAGTAGAGCAAGATGAGAAGTTGTACATGGAAGTTGTCAATAGTTGAGAACTCACCCGCAATTCTCAGAAGTTTCAAAATGTTCCAAGAAGTATACCGACCTCATGTTCTATAATGGCAATGTACCCAAATCACAACTCAAGCGACCTGGAAAGTTCTTTACCTCAAATACTTGGTATCACCAACAAAAGGAGAGCTCGAAGTGTGCATGATCATCATCAAAAGCACTTGCCTACTCCTAAATTCTAGCATGGCCATAGAAAAAGTCTGGAGAGGATCGAACGGAAGTTGAAACAAGGTAACAGTGAAGCTAAGTTAAATCACCGGAAGCGATTCTCGTAGACGATGCTAGCTAACAGCGCTTACGTTGCTAATAATGCACGTGGGATGTTTGTAGATATAGTCATATTCGCTAATCTGTAGTCATTTAGTCACTGTATTATAGATAAGTGAAGTAAATTTAACTATGCAGCGGATAGCAAGGACTGCGGTTCTATTGTCGACGAAGGCAATGCAGTGTTACCTGCTCCAATACAAGCACTAGCATCTGCACAAGCTCATGTAGAATTAACTGAGCCTCATTAATTACTAGCTACACTTCCTTAAGCATTATCACTACAAGCCGTAACACCAGGTTCTAGTAGCCAAAACCACCACGCGCCATCTGCCAGACATCAAGCCTCCGGTTGGCCTCGTAGCATGTGTGGATATCCTCATATCATATACATGGAACGATGCCCTTATAGATCTTGCCAACCCACCTTAGAGGCGACCTGACAGGAGGTCGGGCAACTTAGATCGAGTGGCTGTTAGTCCAAGTGGTATTGGCAATGATTACCGAGTGAGGGTAACAATGGTGATGCCTAGGAAGGACTTGGTGATTTTAATACTCCGAAGCAAGTTTTTTTGTATGATTTACGACATACTAATCCTATAATTCAAATTGTAGGGACCTGAAGGTGTATTTCAGCTTAGCTAATAGCTTCTTTTGAGTTAATACCATTGCGTCTTTCATACCAGATCATCTCTAAACGTGCCTGATCTTCCTTCATCACTGAACATCTTCTACCAATGGATTAGAGAAGAAGTAGAGTTAATAACAGAGAGGTGGCTCGTACCAATTAATTAATTTTAGGGTTTAGGAGGAGAGTGAGAAGGAGCCATGGCTATAAGTTGCGAGGTTTGGCTCAATAGATAGAAGATAGAGGATTCATGTAGATCAGAGGCCTTGGACAAGTTAATCGTTCTTCTGGGTATACGGCCAAAAAGAGCTAGGGGGACGGCATGGTCTCTTTGTATTCACATGGATAATCTAAGAGTCAAGCTGAACTAAGTTCTGGAGTAATAGCTCTTGTGCCAATCCAAGTTAATTTCTGTATCAGCTTGTAAATGAAATGTAGTATCGAGGTGTTAGTGGGATGGGGCTTTGTGGATCGCGGAGTTCCTTCTGAGAGCCAGATATTGCACATGCTCTCCACACCTTCTAAATCAACGAGTACAACAACTGAGGCCCACAATACTCTACATTAGTTAAGCTATCGCCATCCCTATGTAAAGGTGTGCCCCCTACGCTACGCTTACTATTACCAAAACTTATTACCATAATGAGCGACGACAGTTGGATTAAAAGCTAATATACCTCCCACCATTCTTCTTCTGTATGTGGCAGCGCTGCAACAGAGTAAGGCACCTGCACTCGACCAATTCTTAGACAAGTCGAGCATGTCGCACATCCTCTCGCGCCTCGTGCTCCCAGAATTTTTTACTTAACAATGTAGACCTCGTAAGGATCGACAACCTTCATGTCAACGTTATGCATATTGTCCTTGAAGCGGCACTTCCCGATAGCGAACATGTCACAGTTAGGCTCGCGTGTGCATCGATGACCAGAGACGCAGCTTGGGAGGTCACACCAGACACCATTTCCACAAGGTGAAGTCCTGGCAATATATCGCAATGCCTCAAGTTGGCGTTCGTTAAGCTCTTTACCATGGGTGTGTCCGCAATCGTCGCCGTAAGGGCAGTAGCCGTTGAGATGGTAATTATTGCACATCTTCTTGGCCTTGATCTCTTTGACGGTGAGCTCATTGTATTTGATTGGTGGATCTACGCGTTGGCCATTCTTGTTCTGTAGAAGTTTGCGTTCGGGTCTGGATGAGGGGGCTGGTAGTGGTTCAATTGCAGCAGATGCCGACTGGGTGCGCATTGGTATGGTGACGGCAGTATTCTTGGCAGATGCAATGGTGGAGTAAGAAGTGGTTGATGATACAGACGGTGAAGGGGTGAAGATCGGTTTAAGAACCTCGAGCTTTGTTGATCGGAATACTGTTTTAAATGAAATGGTTGCAAATACGTTGCTTAAGGCACGTAGCTCCATGGCAAAGGGCGGTCCTTCGAGCATCGTGATACGTCTCACGACATCTTCGTCCCTGCTGTAGGGCACGAGAAGTCGAGCGTAGGCATTATCCGTCGAGCCACCGAAAATGATTTGCTTGCACTGCACGAGTGAGATGTGTAGCTTAAAATTCTCTGGTGGACAGATCAGTCAAATTCAAACTTGCCACGCCCGATATGCCGGCTTCTCGTTCACCTGGCCTCAGCTAATGGGGCCGCTTTTGGAAGGTAAAGCCATGCATACTTAGCATATACACTTGAGCCTCGCGGCAAGGATCAGAGCTTCATCACTGGGAAGCTAGATAACCGGCCCTCATAGACGCTCACAGACGCCCACAGCACAGAGCCCGTGGCCAGCGGTAGCAAAAGCAGGAAGGGTAGGATGGGCATCTTACCTCGGATCTTTTCATCGGCGCACTCTTTGCCATTACCAGCCTCAATAAACTCGTAAAGCGGATTCTCCATGTTGAACCCACGGATGAATAGTTGAAATATCACAGGGTCGGCAATGATACCACTGTCGACGTAAGTTTTGGCAAGGCCCCTCAAACTCGCAAAAATCTGAACGCGAATGGCCGGGCGGGTAGCTAGATTCAAAGTGTTTAAGTACTCTTCAATCTCAGTTCTAAGCATGCCTGCTGCTGCGTGGCCTCCATTCTCGCCCTGTTGGACTAGATTGTCGTGAAACTAACTTGGCATCAGCTCAACGGGGCAAGCAGACACATTCCATGGTCGGAGCAGGCGGTGTTCTTACCAGCATAGAATCGCCATCAATCAAGACGTAGACGAACAGATTTCGTGCCTGGAAATGAATATGGTCAGGTTGGGGTCTCGTGATTGAAGACAGGATGAACTCACGATTTCGGTCTCGTAGCGTTGCATTTGGCCTACGACCGTCTTGGCTTGCGAGGCACTCTCCTTCTGGCGGCCATAGTAGATAGACTTCAATTCCTCGGCTTCGGCGAGTTGTACTCTGGTCTTCTCCAGGGTCATACACAAGCTATTGACCTCGCCGAAGAGTTTCTGGGTCGGCTGTCAGCAAGGCCAGGCACGTGGCCGTCGGTGTGGTCATCGGTGTGTTCGTGAGGTGGTGATGGTCATGGAGAAGTGCAGCTGGGGGGGAGATAGCAAAGATAGTGCGCACCTCAATCAACATATCTTTATTGGTTTCCTGGTTCCTCAACTCCTCGTACTTAGACCACAGCTCCCCCAGGCGGGCTAAATCGACGAGCGGCGACTCGGCAGTCATGGTTT
Organism: Pezicula carpinea; assembly: GCA_026119845.1. Classification (NCBI taxonomy): domain Eukaryota; kingdom Fungi; phylum Ascomycota; class Leotiomycetes; order Helotiales; family Dermateaceae; genus Pezicula; species Pezicula carpinea. Next base: position 51,546 of record JALRMK010000036.1, on the reverse strand, counting down.
AGTAATCCTTATTCTGTTACTAAGTCTGGGTGGGATGAAAGTGGAGAGGAGGGCGTGGCGCGTTTGAAGATGGGAGGATGTTTTTACAAAAGTTGGTCGTTCGTTGTGGTCGTCTGTCTAGCCTGCCAGCGCCGTGGTGGTCTAGCCCAGAGGGCACTAGCGCCGTCTGGGGGAGTGCTGCCTGAGGCGTTGAGGCTCTGATGTTCTGCCTGAGATAATCACACTACATCAACATCTCGCACACCCATGCATAGGCTGATTTTCTCGTCCCATTCCTATCCATCCCGACAGATTTACCCGCACACTAATACTACAAGTCTATTCTGTTCTTTTTTCTTCTTCCTCTCCTCTGTCGCTCAAATCAACTGTTTGGAGGTAGATGGTACACACCGCAACGAGTGAAAAATCAAGAGGCCATTATACATCACCGTAACCCAACCCGCTAATACGAAGGAAAATAAGAAGCCAAATCCCAGAGGATATCCAGCCGTAAAGCACATCCAGACCACCACACCGCATCATATCACAATCATTCTAGCCAGTCCAGCCGATTCCCCTAAACGCCAAAGCAATCTTCGAAAAACACGCCATTGCACATATTTTACAGCATCACCTCTGACGCAGAGTAGGTGAGCACGACTTTTCAGTCACCCACTTCAAGTGAAGTAGCTTAAAACACCAGGCTTGCCTATCCGCGTCTGCTTCTCTTCATTCCTGCACGACCGGTGGGAACGACCTTGATGCGAAGTTTACGCTTGCCACCCTTCTGCTCGTAGTCATCGTCGATTGGGATGGGTGTACTGACCCCAGGGGTATCAATAGTTGTTGCGTCCGTCAGGCTACCGGCCCTAGGGCTGTCGTTGGTCATCCGACCAGGTCCGCCGTTGACACCAAATATCTCTTCGTGCTCTTTGGTGGCCATTGCCGCAAAGTTCTCGCAGAACTTCTGGTTTTCAGGGTTCTCCGCCAGGTGGATTGTGCAAGCGTGGCACTGGATATAGAAGGCCTGTGACATCTCGCCGCAACCCAGAGTCTCGTACTCCGGTAGGTTGTTTCCGTACAGAAGGGCCTTATCAAAATCGAGGCAGTCCTCGCAATATGCTCGTTCGCACCATCGGCAGCGATACAACATTCCACCTGCATCAGTTGTCTTCTGTTCGCAATCTTGGCATTGATGTTGAGGACAATTGAACTGCCAACTCGTCGCCTTCGACTGGAAATCGCGATCCAAGCACTCAAAGTGGTAAGCTCGTGGACAGAGTTGACAGCATTGCAGCTTACCACCGTCAAAGCAGATCTGACAGTGGGATTGTGGATCGCCTCTGACCTTCTTAGCGCGCTTGGGTTCTGCAAGACGAGGATCCTTTCCGGCCATGGTGGGTACTGCCTCCCAATCGCCACAGTTCATGGATTCCTTGTTGACTGCGAAACCATCGACTATAACTGTAGTATTCTTGCCGATGCGGCGATCCTCTCTCTTCCACTCTTGTGCAATTTCGTTGTAGCTTCCGCTGGGTCGAATGCCTCGCATCATCTTCTTGCCCTCAAAAACCGATGCTTCAACTTTCTCCATTTCTGTCAACCACTTCTTCTCAGCTTCTTCGTCGACCTTCACGTCTGGTAATGCATCTCTCTTGACGTTAACGTCAGCTGGCTGGTCCTTGCATTTGGCAACAGTCGTTGCCCAGTCCCTACGGAGAAATTAGCAAATAGCTTGGAATAGGAAAAGGCTGAATGACACATACCAGTTCAGCATTTCATTGACATCAATTTCAGGTCGTGAAATAGCAGAAGCACCGCGGCGGACAAGTGCCATAAGTTCACTGGTACCAAGTTGGGGGCCCTTCTCTTCCTCGGTTGCCGTAGGTCTACCCTTCTTACCAGCTCTCACTCCAGATTTAGTATGGATGTCTTCCATAGCCTCAGTGACCTTGGCGGAAAGATATAGCTTTTTCTGGATACGCCCCATCATTTGCTCCTCGACAGTTCCCTGTGAGACCAGCTTATAAATAGTGACGGGGTTCTTCTGGCCGATTCTATGAGCGCGTGCTTCGGCTTGGAGTGTGATTTGGGGGTTCCAATCTTGATCGAGGAGGACTACATCAGAAGCAGTAGCTAAATTGACTCCGAGACCTCCAGCTCGCGTAGAGATCAGCATAACGCGGTATTCACTGCTTGTATCATTGAACATGCGAATGCCAAGATTTCTGCGTGCTCTTCCAGTGCTTCCGTCAAGACGAACAAATCTGTAGATTGAACCATCACCACCCCGAACCTGCAAGAGCTCCTCTACCAAGTCCAGCATTCTTGTGAATCCGGAAAATATAAGGATCTTCTTCTTTTGCTTTATGACCAGCTCATTGAGCAGTTTCTCTAGGATGATGAACTTGCCAGATGCGGTGACGACGTGATCTCCCGGTGCAAGATCTTCTGGGTATTGAATCTGGTAAGGGTGGTTGCATACTTTTCGCAGCTGCATCAACAGATTCATGAGTTTTTGCCAAGCACTCTTCTTTGCGCCACTATCGTCCTGATCCTCGTCTTGTTCGCGCTGGATTGTCTGCCTCAAAATCTCTCGACATTCCTTCCACGAATCACTGCCAACAGCTAGTTCATTCTCCAGGTTTTCGAGCGCTGCGGTTTCTCTCTTCATCAACTCGGCTTCCATAGCCTCATTCTTCTTCGCCAATTCCATGTCCTGCTGCTCTTTGCCCTTTGCACCTCTGAACAACTCATCCAAAATGCCTTGATCGGCTCTGGTAATCAAGCGCTGATACCAAAATCGTTGCATTGGGCTCAGAGGCACGAAGAGAAGAACTTCGGTCTTGGGAGGTAGGTTGAGATCGACGCCTGGAGAGGTTTTCATGCGTCGCAGCATGATAAGCTCGAGAAGATGGCGGATATCATCAAGGACGGTGTTAGAATAAAGCCCCTTGCTAAGGTTGAATGAATTGTGGAAAAGGTCCGCTGTATTCTCGATGAAGACTTCGGGGTACAGCCAATGAAGCAGGGCCCATGCTTCTGACAAGTTGTTTTGGAGAGGAGTGCCCGTCAAGATCAACCGGTATTCGGCCTGTAGACCCTGCAAACTCTTGGAAATCAGACTTTGGTCGTTTTTGACCTAGGAACGTGTTAGCAGAAGCTGAAACGGCAGTTACTCTGTTCTAACCTTGTGACCCTCATCAAGAACAACATATCTCCAAACGAAGGCCTTCTTGAACCACGAATCTTCTGCAGCGTAAGATTCATAGGTAGTGACAACTACATCAACACCAACATCTTCTTCATCCTTATCAAGAGATATTACATTTTGTCCCGCAGCATTGGTTCTGGACTTGAGCTTGGATCTAGCTTGAGTAGTTGGATTGCCGTACATGTCAATCTCACCCATGATAATCTTCTTCAAGCGAAGTCGTTCTTTGATTGGACCGTGGAAGCGGATGACTTTGAGTCCGGGGGCCCATCGCTTTGATTCGGCCATCCAGCTACTGAGTACTGACAGTGGGCAAATGACCAGAAAAGGACGTTGTAATTTTCCTGCGCCACGCTTTGGATCATTCTCCTTTAGGTACTGAATCAACGACAAGGTCTGGAGAGTCTTGCCAAGTCCCATCTCGTCGCCTATTGACAAAGATCAGTGTCTGCTAAGCCTGAGGAGCTAGCCCGAGAACTGGCCAAGCCTGCTTGTACTTACCAAGGATACCTGACAAACCGTTACGGTGTAGGTAGACCATAAAACTCAAACCAGACATTTGATATGGCTTCATCTTGGCCTGAATGCCTCTGGGCTGCGCCTCAATCTCTTCGTATGGCGTTATCAGTGGCAACTTAGATATTTCCTCCGCCGAGAGTTGCTCATGCTTCTCCACCAGCTTCTTAACATGGTTGTAAGGAGGTAGAAGAGGCAAGAAGTAATCCTTCTTTTCGACGAAGAACCGGCTTCTATTGGCAGCAGTATGACTTGCAATCTCTTGTCTGATCAAGTTCCTCTTGCTCACCAATTGGGAAAAGTTCATGCCGGAGATATCGCCTCCAACCAGCTCGGATATGGCGTCCTTCTTGGAACTTCGAGGAGTCTTGGAGCGTGGCCTATCGCCATTCTCTGAGGCCTTGAGGGATTGAGAAAGTGTAGCACGAGGCCGCAGAGCACGCCCTGATCTGGACTTTGGGGTGTATTCGATCTCCTCATCGACTTCTGCTTGTTGGTGGGGTTGTGGAGTTATCGACATCGTTTCCGCCGCAAGAGCAGGGTACGGCGACTCCGGAGGCGGGGGGTATAACGTGGGAGGAGGAGTGGTGCCGTATGGCGTAAGTGCAGGTGGGTTATCGGAGTCTGCGTAAGAGGCTGGAGGCTTGCTCTGGTTAAACTTCTGGAGATCTGACTTGTGCTCGGTTCGCGCGCCTGGGAGAAATTGAGAAAGCAGGCTGGACGCGGTTTCGCGACGAGCGAGGGGTTTGGAGTAGCTCGGTGTGCTGGGGGACTCTGGGAAATCCATGGTGTTGTCTGCGCAAGGCTGCAAAGTGGTTGGGAGGTGAAAGCGAGGGACTGATGGCGGGTGTTGTTGCGCGAAGTGAACGCCAAGGACAGATGTGAATTGTCTGCTGAACAATTGCTTCTGCTGCAATGAACGAATGTGGTTTTGTGCAGAATGCAGGCCAACAGCTCACGCACTGCTGTTGCAGTGCGACAACAAGTTGGCACACACAGAGACTGGAGTTTGAGGCTGGAATGTGGTAGATGGCGACTGTGCTGTGCTCGCGAGCGAAATCCGACGACGCGAAATTTGGAAGTTCTCGATGCGCGCCTGAAGTTCAGCTGTCGGTGATTGGCCCGCTTGCTCGGATGCATCCTAGGCTGGTAGGGGTGGGTTTTGTTATCTTATCGCAAACCTCCCCCTTTTCTTTCGTTCATGCGAACAATTCAACTCGTGTGCTAGGTAGGCTCTCACGTGATGTCGTCTTGCAATAATGTAATCATGTGCTTGAGCAACTACGCAGGGGTTCCCCTCTGCTAGCGCCGGGCCAATGCGGCCGCCATATTTCAGCCTTCATTCGCAAGCACTTCACCACAACATACCGGTACTCTGGTCGTGTATATGTCTTGACCACGACCTGTATGATTGCGTCCCTGCAATTGCGACCTTACCGTGACCGTGTTTCATAGCCGCAATCTGCGAGTCTGTAGAGTGCTGACGCTCTGCTTTCTCGGCCCTCCTGCGCTTCTTTAATATTGGTGGTTACCTTGATAGTCTTTCCGTTAGGACCGTTACTCACGCTAATTCAGTGATTCAGGACAGCTTACTACCACTAGCCGAGTAGCAATTGTGGCCTCACAGTTGCTGTATTTCATAGTCGCAATCTGCGGGTCTGCAGAGTGCTGACGGTCCATCTCCTTGGCCCTCCTGGCTTATTTAATATTGGTAGTTACCTTGATAGCCTTTCCGTTACTCACGCTAATTCAATGATTCAGGATGAGCAGCAGCACATGACAAACCTTAACGATAGAAGAGACGGCACTGCAGTATACATACGTCTCTCTTAAAAACACACCTTACTATCACACTTCTTCTTGACTAGTATGCGCCAACCGCTAGCACATCTATATATAGTAGTGTCTTACTAGCACTTTTCTATATCTGCTTACTTAAAGACCGCTAGTAACTTTAGAAAACAGTTTCACTAGTGTTGTTCTTTAAAGAGAAAAACACACCTTATTATCACGCTTCTTTTCGACTAGTACAGTACGTACCAACTACTAGATAGTGCTTACTAGCACTCTTCTATACCTGCTTACTTAAAACCCGCTAGTAACTTTAGAAAACAGTTTCACCGGTGTTCTTCTCTAAAAGCAAACACACCTTAATATCACGCTTTAATTCGACTAGTACAGTACGTACTAACCACTAGATAGTGCTCACTAGCACTACCTATACCTAGTCGCTTAAAAGTCGCTAGCAGTGACTTACTTGCTCGTTTAAAGGCCACTAGCAGTGTCTTACTCCCTCGCTTAAAGACTGCCAGCAGTCTCTTATTAGCACTCACTCCCTAACCCTCTCACTTAAGGCTGCTATAAAATCGGAAAATCATTCCACCGATCTTCTTCTCCTTTACACAACGCACACCTTGGTCACAATGGCATTCGCAAACACCCTGTTCTACCCCATTGTGCCTCTGAGGTCAGATGGCATGCTTGAAGTCCTTAACAGGTATGGCAAGAAGGAGACCAATGGGCCATCCGGTGCCCAATTGGACGCAACCCCGGACATCTATGGGTTCGTCGATGTCTACGAGCGTCTCGACCCCAATGGGTCGAAAGGAATCGACTGGCGGCGGAAGTTGGCAGCAATGCTGATGCTGCACATCGGAGAGGACGCGCACCGAAGTATGTATCCCTCTCCCCGTGCTAATCTCTATTCGCCTGTCACTCTCTCTTCGTCTGTCACTCTCTCTTCGTCTGCCACCTTCCGTTCGCCTACTATTCGCCCTTAGCTTTGTCTTTTCTTATCCGCAATCTTCCACCGCTGTCTACGATCGCCCGCGGTTATCCGCGACTTTCTTACAGTTTAAAGGCTAATTTATTAAACAGAGAAGGAGTGGATCTTGGCGGACTTCCCAGCGGGTTACACATTGTGGGAGCAGCAGAAATGGAACGAGAAGAACACAGGAAAGTCGAAGAATAAGCACGCGCCAGGCTTTTATGACAGACAGGACGCCTACCTCTACGGCCATCCCCAGGGAAAGAAGCGACGATACAGAAGCCCTGCTGAATTCTTCCCCCACCTCCTGTGGCTTTGCTGTGACAAGGAGGGAGATCCAAACAATTGCCCGTGCAGGATTTGTTCGCCACAAGGTAGTAACTCCGCCGCGGCGGATGATGCAGATTGGCCAGGCACAAAAGAGCCACCACTTAAAGATAGCGAGCCTGATTTGACGTCTTCCAGCAGTAAGTTTTGCTTATATTCCTTTCCCGACGTGTACTAATTGCTTTTCAGATATGACCCCCAATAGCGATGGAAAGTATGGTATCAAAGAGAAGAATGGTTTATTTAACCCAGCTGGTGAACAGAACAATATTCGTACCCAGACTTCTACACCAAAGCCGACAATGAAACCAAGTCCGCAACAGTCATCCGCCGCACCCAAGACCGGTTCTCAACCTGGTACGCGATCCAAGGAGCAGGTTCTTGACTTTCAGGCAAACGGAACATTCATCTATAGACCAGGAGAACTCGTATGGTTCAACAAAGGGCAGGCATGGGGACTAAGTGTGATCGCCAAGCGGCAAGTCCAAGATGGTGTACCTCGATACCTAGTTCAACCCCTCTCACACCCCCTCCATCATCCGGAAGCCAAGATAATAAGTCGAGAAGATCAGCTAAGGCCCTGGCTCGCCTGGAGTGTGCCCGCAACAACGAACAAGGCCGTTGCAACTACCCCGTACGACGAAGTTGATTGGGAACCGCTCCGCCACAACCTCTACCCTGGAGACCCAGAAGTCGACGGCAGCATTCTAGCTGCGAAAGTCATCGACACAAGCTATTCCCTGTTCGATCGTCTGGAGGTTCCCTCAGCTGCCGGTGAAGTACACTACAACGGAATGTTCCTCGGGGCTGAAAAGATCTGGGTAGGAGAGCCGGTTCGACTGAAGGTCCCCGGTGATGACATCGTTGTTCTTATCATCCAGAGGTTGGTCGAGCGCAGTATACCACCTTCAATTTCTACGGTCACCTTTATCGGCGACATCTACAAATTTGTTACGATGCCCATGCCATACAAGTCACGAGCCGAATGGCCAACACCCAAGCTCCCTCCTCGCATGGTAGCGGACCTCTTGTTCCGAAATGAGGTCGCAGATGCTGTTCACAAAGGTCAATGGTGCGAATGGCGCCTTCTCGAACCAGCCGCCCGCCGAGGCCTGCCTGACATCAAGGGACGATGGTACGAAACTCACGCCCTTCTTCCCATCCTCAAAGGTCAGCAGGCCTTCCTGCAAGACATCGCGCAAGGGATCGCCAGTGATGTCAGCACCAGTATGAACGGAAGGGGAGATAGCAGCCAGGCGACAAGTCAGCGGAAGAAGAATCGGAAGGATACACTTGGAAGAGCGGTTCCGGCTGATTTCAAAGTTAGTAGGGGCTTGGATGGACCGCCGGCGGAGGATGAGTTCCCGGATATCATGGAGATCGATGGTGATCAGTTCTATGGCGGTAATTAGATACAAGGTGATGCGTGTGATGGGATTTCTGCACTATTGTTAGCTCGCTTTTTTAGCCTGGATTTTTACTCGAACTCTACTATTTTTAAGTTACCTCAACGATTTCAGTAACTCAAGTCATTTCAATAACTCAAGCTTATCAGTAGATGACTATTAAGAAGAGGAAGAGGAGGGCTACTCAGCTCTCGTCTGTGAAACTCCCAGTAGTGTCTATCTTTGAGGTTTCTCATTGCTATCTGCTTATCTACCTATCTATCTTCAACCCTTATCCTCAAACCTCAGCCCCAAGCCCACCATAACCTCCCATCTCTCCTTCAACACCAACTCACTATCACTCACAGAATTATTCAGTCAAGTCCTCAAATCGTAAGCTACGCCGCACCGTAATGCTATGAATGCCCCTGGCCTGCCTTCGTCTGATCCCAGCATTATACCCAAACAATCAAAAAAAGAAGAGGAAAAAGAAAAAAGGGTTGTTCGGTTTCCCAAGGGTATTCTGTACAAGAAAAGAGCCACATCCAGCTAAGCCAGTCAGAGTGCGGAAGCGAAAAAAGAGCAAGGTTAAAGTGGTGCAAAAAAAAAGAACTCCGGAATCCAGACACCAACCCGATGTGTGTCCTTGTCCCAAAAACAAAACGCCGCCGCTAATATTAAGTATGTCGAAAGATTTTGTCTTCTTTTCGGGATTGGTAGTGTAGCGATAATAGGAGATGCTGCCTCTGCGCCTCGGACGTTGTTGTGTTAAGAGCTCAGTCGTATATCAGAGCATCTGTGGCAAATCTCTCAATCCTCTTCCAGGGGAGCCATCAAGGGGCTCTTTGCTCGTGTAGGACTGCCCGCCCTGCTCCTCCTTCCAGCATTGATCATTTGCAACTTGGGACCCAGACGGTCTCTCGACTCGGTCCGAATAAGCAGGCCGCTTCTGTCCATGGCATTTGGTATTCCACTTCCTGACAGTCCCAAGCCGACCCCTTCACTCTTGTCGAAGTATTGACTCCCACTTGCGGCATCAAAGTGGACTACGTTGAGTTTTGGAGTTGCTAGTCCAGACGATCGACCGACGCGGGATCCCTCACTGCTATCTGAGTGTTCGTTGTCTTCGGATCCGTCAGAGACGTCGCCCAGTTCGAATTCGCCTGCTGCTTCTCCGTCCTCAAGCACCCGCTCATAGTTGGCCGAGTTTCTGCCAAATAGCTTGCCAGCATTAAAGAAACTTCGGCCACCCTTGCGTGGGCTGCCGGGTCTTGCGTGTCTGCGGAAAGCGTTGAATTTGCCCATGAATCGGAGCCGGCGATCCCGTTTGCGAAAGAAGTAGATGGCCAAGAGCATCACTAACAAGAACAAAAGGAGGCCAGGAGTCTTCCGGCCTTGAGCCTTCTCGATAACTTCCTCCGCGGTGTCTGTCCAATCCTCTTCGCCAACGGGGACGGGGTTGGTATTCGAACCTGCGTATTGGAAGTCCAAGGGCAGGCCCTGCGCATCGTATGGACCGGTGTTGCTGCCGAAACCTACCGCCAGAGCATCGTTGGTCGTTGGGACTTGGCCAGCGGCGTACAGAACCATCTTTCCCAAGGTCCAGCTAACTTCCGTCCCCTCAATCTTATCCACGGCCTGGAAGGGATCCAAGAAGCCCTTTGACTTTGCCTGCGCCTGGATCTCCTTCGTACCGTTGTATCCTGGTGGGTGAGAGCCTTTCTCCATGCCAATCCTTGGTATACCAATTCCGTCGTGGAGAACATTGATCAACCAGGATGCTTTGAAGCACACTTCTTGCGCAGTCTTGGCCTTGACTTTCTTGCCCCATTTGCCATCCGCCACGCCCTCTTCGATATCTACCCACTCCTCACTGCAGAAGTCCTTGACCATTTTCTGGTATGCCGTGAAGTCGTAGGCCTGATCCTTGTGCGCCATCTCGAATACCTCATGCGTTGTATGCCAGTACTCGGAAACACCCACAAAGTGGTTGACATCAAAATCAATTGCTGGCACATGCTGGCCATGCAATAGGCATGGCTGGTCGGCACACGGTGCATCTTTATCGAGCAAGGGGTATGTTTGACGGAGGCATTCGTCGAAGAGTCCAGTGCCGATCAAGATCGGTTCCGCACCCACATCTGTACCCTCCTCGATCTCGTGGCCTTGGATCGTGGTTCTTAATCCTGACGGTAGACACGGATCTAGTAATTCTTTGGTATCGGGAGTATAGGTCGCTTCCATCAAGGCATCAATGTAGCGTTGCCTGGCCTGGTTCACTCCAAAGCCGAGCCATGTCGTTGTGAAGACCTTGTATTCTGATGCACGCCCATTGATTGTTCGCATACGCAGCAATTTAAGGTCATTCGCGTGTTTCTCGGCCTCAGTCGCGTTTGGGGCGAAGGCAATCTGCGCAGAGGCCCCACCCATATCCAAGAATCCATAGGTATGATGACCTTTGCCATGGGCGTGGGCATCTGGTGAATCAAAGCCTCCTAGCAGGTAGTTCGCCGCCACCCATCCATATAACCCTTCGGTCTCTCCTGGAATCACCTGGATGTGCAGATCACAGTCGGGGAGGGAGAATTGTGAATAAGTCCGTGCATAGGAACACACCTCACGCAGCAGTGCGGATTGTTGTATTTCTGGCAATAATCGAACTCCGGCCGTCGCCATCAAGAATATAGGCGTGTCGGTGTGTTGGTCCTCGGGGACGATGGACATGGCGTGGTCGAGGAGCTGCTGGAGGTGTTCTGGCCCAACGTCCGCCGGCCGTTCGCCAAAGGTGGAGACTCCCGGATTGATCTTGAGTGTCCATTTCTTCTTCGTCTTGAGCTTGGGCAGGCTATTCAGCGCTGCAAAATCGGCATCTAGGAGGGCGCCGGCGTTGTTGAGCCAGCGGTAGACATAAACCCTCGTCCCCGACGAACCTGCGTCCAGGATAACACCATATCTCCCTGCAGCCACAGTTAGCCAGCGCGGCCGTCAGTGTCCAGAAGCAATGCGACCTACATTTCCCCATCGGACTGGGCTGGCGTGTGTTGTGCTTGTTGTTGTTGTTGTTGTTGTTGTTGTTGTTGTTGTTGTTGTTGTTGTTGTTGTTGTCGTCGTTGCTGCTGCTGCTGCTGCTGCTGCTGCGATGGACGTGGCAGGGGGATGATTTTCACCGTGGTCGAGATTGTGGTTGCGTTCAGGAGGCCAAGGCCAAGGCTATTGCTATTGCTATTTTTGAAAGGCAGGGCTGGCAAACGGCGAATTCATTGACGAGGGCGTGTCGAGCACAGGTCGCAATGGAAAACGAATGTGTGGAGGTCCGAAGACAGTGCGTGCGTGGACGTGAGGGTATCGTGGGTGGTGGTGGTGGTGGTGGTGGTGGTGGTGTTTGTGATTTCTGTCGGTCTCCCAGGCAGGTTGGCAGGTGGAAAGTGGACAGCCAGTGGTCACGAAAGCAAGGTGGACCCAATTCGCGTCGCTCTTATCTCGCACCAGGACTCGTAAGCCTGGGCTGGCGTCGAACGGCTGCAGCAACGGAGGTTTAGCGTAGCCGATAGCGACCGGCCACCTGCAGGCCAGGGGCTGCACGCCTGGGCTGCAGGGCGTGTGACTGGTCAATGCCTGCTGTTGCGCTATATTTGGCCGCCAGAGGGCCGTACAGTAGTACCGTCGTACAGTGTAGCAGCTTCTATTCCATGACCGTACTCTGTTCCATGACCGTACTCTGTTCCATGACCGTACTCTACTCCATGACCGTACTCTACTCCATGACCGTACAGTACCTACCGACCGATGGTCAACGACGAAGCACATGACGAATGCCCGCCAGCAGAGAGACGCGCATATGATATATCGGATCCATCGCCCTCGACTCGACACATCAGATAGGCACATCTCTCTGACAGAGTATCATGCCGGTTTCAATCGCGATGCGGCGTGACACGACATGGCTGACATTGGATGCTTTTGCATTTTGCGCACATACATAGAGTACCTATCTTGAGAACTCGCGAGAACAAAGGTCTTGCACCCTTTCAAACGCCGAGTGACATCATCGCCAGGGCAAAGCCGGTGTCCCCCTTGGCATGTTCCAACGTACGCGGCATGCCATGTTTATGACGCCGGGCGGCCAAATCATGAGGAATCTCTCGGCCAGCATCTTCTCAACCTTCTCAACCCTTCAAGTGAGGGGAACCGGTGGACTCGAATCGAGGCGTTGTCGATCCCCTTGATGTCCTGCTTCTTTTTATGGGGAGATCGAGATCCGATCTCGTATCCTCACCTGCTGAGACTGTGTAAAAGCTTAGATCTTGCCCTCTCAGAGTTCTGGTCGTGCCTAACGAGTACGAGCTACCTCACCTTTTCTCAGCTGGCTCTTCTTAGGCACTTGCTCAGCCATCTGCACCATTGCACACGGAGCGTCTGATTAGTCGCCGCACTTGCGAACAGAACATAGAAATTGCAGATATAGACCAAGTTATCAGGGTCCAATACCACAATTTCACTTCCCTTGACCCAGTCCCTCGTTCAACTGACTGCAGGACGAAACGAACCCAAGTAAAAGAGTCCTTCATGGCCTCAACAGATCCTTCTCGTGCGTCACTTGATCCAACTTCCCCGATCAATAATCAAGCCACGTTAGAGTTAATAATCGATATATTAAGTACCTACCTTGCAGGTGCAGCTTTTGACGGAAGTGTAAGTCCTTAGACTCTTGATTTCTACTTGGTTTAAGGTTGTGTCGCATAGATAGCTCTCGCAACTTGTTCCTGCATGTCTTCGTCCACAACATGTGATCATACAAACATTGACTTTCTCGTATAGTCGCCGACCTTTCCTTGCGAGCCATTCATACTCCTGCCAGAAAAAGACCTCGAAGAACTCCACCCACTCCTAAATCTTGACGCGGTATTGTTCCCAACTTGTCGTACATCTCCCTTCTCTACACACCTAATATCCAATCCCAATCCCGCCCGACAAGCTCCTATCCTTGGCCTGGTTCCTCTCGCTCATAGTAGCTCTCAATCCCCATCATCCCTCTGCAAAAACCCCGGATCATTTCGAATCTTACTCTCAAACTTCCTCCACCACTCCTCAAAAGCCTTCAATGGCACAACCTCGACTCCAGTTCCATTCCCTCCCGCAGCCACATTGCCGCTAAAGCTCGCCAGAAAATTGAACGCATTCTTTATGATCTTCTGCGCTAGTTGTACCGTATCTGCACTGCTAATTTTGGGAGCTTGTTTGTTGGCGAGAACTAGGTCGGTCGAAGGCGGCGAGCCTTGTGCTTGAAGAGATGCCATCTGTGCTGCTACGGCGTCGGCCGTTTCCACGGATATGCCTATTGTGATCTCTCCTGGGGATGCATCCATATCCACCTCGCCTGTACCGTTCCCGGCCGCAGAAGAACCATTGACCTTGAAAACGGCGCTCTCCTTCCCCGGGCCAATGCCGCCTAGAAATTTGAACGTCGATGCATCCTGCGGGGTGGTAGAGAGGTAGACGGCGGCGGCTGCATTCGGGGGAAGTGTGATGCCCGGGAGCAGGAAGACGACGATATGCGAGAAGGCGGTGCGGGGAAGGGTGTAGATGAAAGAGGTTGGTGAGGGAGCGGTGGCGGGGTTGATGATTATTGGAGAGCCTGTGGGGATGAGGCCAAAGATTGGCTGGACAGGTGCTGCCATTGTTTGGATCTTCGGGCAAGGTAGTATGGTAAGGTATGGTTAGAACAAGGGAACATTGCTATGCAGCTTGGAGTTTAGGTACGAGTAGTATATATGGTTGTGGGAAATGCATTGGTAGTTGGCCTGATGTATGATTTTCTTTCCGGGCGGGCATTGGATGCTTACCTATGAAGTGGCGTAGTGGGGCAGCAGATGCGGGAGAAGCTTCGAGTTCGTCTTTGAGCGTGTTCTTTCAGCCCCGATCACAACCAAAACGTCGGAATTGCACTTGCACAGTTCACGTGGAGAACACAGCACGAAACAAACAAGCAAACTTACTGTAGCACAGAGCGTGCTTCTTTGGAGTCATTGAGGCTTTTCGCATGGGCGCACTTCATTGGGCTCCTTAGATCCAGGGCTTCACTCGTGGACACGTCTTCGTGCAAGTCAAGCATCAACGTCTTCATCCGTAAGAGGCAGCACTTCTTCCGCTTGCCTTGTATTCTGCCAACTGCAAAGATGAAGTCAAACTTGGAGCTTGTCAATGAGTGTGATGTGTGAGTTTGGAACTCTTCTTCTCTGCTACGTCCTTCACTTTCCTCTACGTAGACAAGCTACGATCCCTGCGCTCCCAGCTGGCTAGCAAGCCATATCAGGCCCTTTTACCCAGAGCAGTACTTTTCCTTGTGCGTAGGAGCTCTAGGGGCCGTTCGGGCCTCTAGGGCAAGCACAGGCATACTACCTTCATTCCTCATGCACCACTATGCTCATATACCACCAGATTCCCCCATCCAGGAAAAGACGCTGCAGCACACTCGACCCTCCTCTCAACACTCTACACCCTAGTCTGGGATGACGGAAACACCACAACACCCATCGGTTACCTCCCCGAGACCGTCTTCACAGCCTTGGCCAAAGTCCCCATCTCGGTCAAAGGAGAAATGGAGGTCAACCGCTCCAAACGCACCATCTCAGTCTTCCAACAACCCACCGAAGAAGAGCGCAGTAAAGTTGTAGCTAGGACCTGTTCCTACCTGCGAGAGAAGAAAGCCTTCGAGCTCCTGGAAGGATGGAGAGATGAGTTGTATCCAATCTACGGACCTGGGAACCAGTTACTGTACAGCATGGAACGAGCAGCTACAACCTTATTCGGTGTAGTGACCTACGGTGTGCATATGACAGCCTACGTCAAGGTCGAAAATGCAAGTCACGGCATCAAACTCTGGATTCCTCGACGCGCAAAAACAAAGCAGACCTATCCAAGTATGCTGGACAACACCGTAGCAGGCGGAACTTCGACCGGTGAAGATCGCCTCGAGTGTCTAGTACGAGAATGTGACGAGGAGGCCAGTCTCCCTGAATCCATAGTCCGAGAACGAGTCAAGGGTGCTGGGTTTCTCTCTTACATCTACATGACCAATTCCCTCCGCGGCGGCGAAACAGGTATGATACAACCCGAAGTCGAATACGTCTACGACCTCGAACTCCCCGTTGATGTGGTACCGAAACCCAACGATAGCGAGGTTGAACAGTTCTATCTTTGGAATGTCGAGGAGGTGAAAGAGCATCTGGCGAAGGGAGAGTTCAAGCCGAACTGTGCGTTGGTTATTTTGGACTTCTTTATTAGGCATGGAATCTTGACGGGGGAGAATGAAAAGGACTTTGAGGAAATAAAGGCGAGGATTCATAGGGACTTGGAATTTCCTGGCACGCATAGGTTGGAGTAAATTGGTAATGATCCTCCGTGGATTTCCAAATCCTAGACTTGGCTTCAGCGGCTCGGAGCCAAATTAACATGCTCAAACTAGAATCTCGTTTCTGCGAGTGCCTAGCACTCAACCTCTACCAAAGCTTGACTCGCTAGATGCAGCTAGGTGCTCCAATCCAGAACTTGAGAACCTCTTCTATCTGAGAAGCTTTCTTCCAGTCAGCAGCATGAAAATCACATCTAGAGTAACATTGCTCAGTTTGGAATGTTTTCATTCGCAGCATAGAGCTTTATCGTCTATCCTAACTGCTCTTGAGCTAGGTCAAATGCATTCAGCTTTTGGTATCCATGACGCCGCCGGTTTGGTAATGCCAACCAGATCTATGCATTAAACAGTGCTGAAAACGAAAAGGAAAGGAAAATCTTTACAGGAAGAAGATGAATCGTGAAAGTGGTTTAACGTCAACGCGATTGGAAAATGTAAAGGGAAGTAAGTGCATGGACCAGCTCATTGGTGCTTCTTGACGAGAAGGTAGATGTAGTCGACGCGCAGAGGTGTAAGCTTCTTGTAAGGACCCTCAAGAGCCAGCAAAAGACCACCAAATGAAACATATGCCTTGCTACGGAATATTAGTTATGAATGCAACCATGCTGGATCTCAGAACTTACATAGTTTGACCATCGTCTCCGTCCTCGAACTTGTAGATCTTGCCATGGCAAACGTAGTCGAACATGTCGGCCAAAGTAGCTTCCTGACCAACATCCCTCCAGCCCTTACCATCATCCTTACTTCCATCCAGCGCCAGAGAACTAGCTAGCACACAGTTCAGAGTTTCGCCCACCTCACAGGGAAAAAGCTCAGTGTTGATATCGAGGGTCATGACCGTGTGGGAATCGTTTGAAGTTCCGCCAATTCGTCCAACGCGATCGTACTTTTGATGGTCCATTGTGGTAATTGTGAAGGTCTCCTCAAACAACTGAGTGTCGCCAGCTGTAGCCATGATTGCTGTATGGGACGAGGAAGCAAAGTGGCGGGGAACTTCGGGTACTGTACGCTGGGCTGTGAACCAGTTCTTTTCGACTTTCTTGACTTCCTCCTTGCGACGCTCCTCGAAGATTTTGGAGAGATGACGGACTCGGGGAAGGTATTCTTTGTATGGGTGGAAGTGCGTAGCGCGAAGGGAGCCAGTTGTCTCTTGAGCGAGGCCTCGATGGCGGGGGAATGAGTATGCTGGATTGGATGTGTCTGCGGCGAGAGTCAAAGGGCGTTCCTCTTGCTCTTGATCTTGAGCTGCTTGGTCTGCCTGCATTAGCTTTTTACAAAGTGAATGCGGACACTAGCGGCCGCAGCAGATGCGGCCGCCGGCCGCGTTAGCGGCATGACATACGAGCACGCCAATAGTTCATTTCAAGGACCTCGCGTGTCCCGCCATTGTATCGGTCCATCTTGTTGATTTTGGTCGTCGAAGTTTTTGAACATGTCTTTTCGGAAGAGAAACGTTGTTGTCGCACAGCCTGGGACTTCACCAACGACTAGCTCCTCGGCGGCGAGGGTAGCCCCGCAAGGTGTGCGGCCCTCACCTCTCGACGGACGATTGACCATTTCTACAGGCACACGATCACTTGACAATTTACTGGCAGGTCACGCTGGTTTAGTTCTTGGTACTTCTCTCCTTGTGGAAGAAAGTGGAACGACGGATTTTGGAGGCGCTTTGTTGCGATATTATGCTGCCGAAGGTGTTGTGCAGGGTCATCACATCCATGTCCTGGGTATGAATGAGGCTTGGGGACGAGAATTGCCTGGACATGCGATAGGAGATGGCTCTTCTGCTGCCTCAAAGGAGAAGAGTGGTTCGGAGGATAAGATGAAGATTGCCTGGAGATATGAACGTTTGGGAGAGTTTGGAGCTGGTGCAAGAGGTGGGTGTTCCTTTGATGTATATATGCTCAATATACCTAGTTCATATGCTCTGTGTATCCTCAATGCTGACTTTGGTTGTTCATGAACAGATAGGAACGTAGTCCAGCCGAGTGGAAGCGCAACCAGTACGATTCCGGTATTCTGTCACGACTTCGACCTCAGCAAGCGGCTCATCTTGCCCTCAATCACCAAGATGCACTTTGTTCCTACAATCCTGCGGCCCAATCTCGACTTCATAGACGATGATACGTCAAAATCCCCGTTTACAATGTTCCTCAGCCACCTAACTGCACAGCTATTGAACACCTCCCCCCAAACCATTCATCGAGTTATCATCCCAACTCTGCTCTCTCCAGCTTTATACCCCTCCCACGCCTTCAAACCAGAGATCATCCTGCAGTTCCTACATGCTTTCCGGGCACTTCTTCGAAGATACCCCTCCCAATTGACAGCAATCATCACCTTGCCATTAACACTCCACCCACGTTCCACGGGCCTGACCCGCTGGATGGAAATGCTGAGTGATGGTGTGTTGGAGCTAGCACCATTCCCTTCTACATCTGTAACAGTAAACCCTGCTCCTGGTAAGAACACTGTACAGGAAGAACCACCTCAGGGTATGCTGAAGGTGCACCGACTACCAATATTCCACGAAAAAGGTGGAGGAGGCAGAGAGTCTAGCGGCTTCGGTGACGATTTGGCGTTCACGCTGAGTAGGAGAAAGGGATTGGTGATCAAGCCATATAGTCTACCACCAGTCGAAGGAGATTCAGAAGCTCAGCAAGGAAATCCAGAAGGTGGCCATGGACACGAACACGGAAGAGCGACCAAAGTTGATATTGAGTTCTAGGGCAGCATTATGGCGATCGTGAGAGACTATGGATTTGGTTTGCATGGCATTGGCGTTGGGATCATCGTCGTCGTCCGGAATCATCCATGGAACTTCGTGGGCTATCGCCAAGCATGTCGTCCATTTCGATTTGATTCCATGTACCGTGACCGCTTGAACTCATTGTTCTCATATAATTCCGGTCATATAGTGCTTGCCGGGGACTGCGAAGGCGAAAACTATCTCCTAAACATGAGGATAAGATCAACCATGCTGAATGTTGTCAGTTTGGAGCTCTAGTGCAGGAGTTATGCGTTACGTGCCTACAAAAAGGACCAGTGGTACACATATGAGTACTGCCAAGATCCAGAGAGAAGCCATGCTTAATAACCTTAGAACGAACTTATAAAGCCCGGGTGTTAACAAATCCTCTCCATCTTCATTCTAGAATCAGTGATATTGGACGCTGTTGTCGTTGAAGCTTTGGAAGAGGCTCGGTGGTAAGCGAAGGAGCGGAGCTCACTACGCTAGCCTCACCACCCAGCAATGCGCTACGGGTAAGTAGCTTAGTAAGCGACGGCAATTCCACTTAAATTAAAAGTTTCTTCCAAAATATTCCTCTTTTTCAAGCAACGTTCGCAATTCAGCCTGCGAACGTGCCTACTAACAGGTATGTGGAATCCAATCTCTTACAGCTACACTCTTCGATATGATTACAAAACCGATCTGTCAATCCCCTGACACCAGCTCTGCTGGACATGATGTTCTAAAATATGTTTTAATTCATGATCCATCGTCCTAAAATACTTTGTATTGTTCGCAGTATATGGTTGGAGCTCATGCTAACGCTCAAGACTTCTAGTGCTCACGCTCTTCTCGCCACACAATGGCGAAGAACGAAGTCGAGGACAGCTTTTCTGTTTTGGAGCCTGTTCCAATCTCCCTCATTGCTGGCCGTTATCTGCTATTCGACATTAATGTCGTGACTTACCTACGCAGAACTCATAACATATGTGGTGTCCTCATTGGAGGTATTCCCCAGATCCCACAGCAGAATGTCTTCCTTGGGCTTCCGGTAGAGCTTCTCCCTGAAGAAGCAAGGCTTCTGGCGGAGAAGGGAGTCGCATACATCGTGGATGATTCTACGTGGCATAAGGAACGGTTCAGTACGCTTGGGGGCGAGGACAGAAAGGCATATTTGGAGTCTCTCAGGTCGGAAGGGTTCAAAGCAAAGAGAGCTGCAGAAGAGGGAGCCAAACAGCGACAGGCACATGGGCTAGCCAAACACGCAGCAGCTCGAAGAGCAAAGAATACATCATCATCCAATCAAGACTCCAATGACAACGATTCAAATGTGCCCGAAGATCCTTCAGACCTGCTTTTCTCCACCGAGCGCCCTCAGTCGCCAACGCCCTCAAACAGTTCAAAGGCCGACAAGCCCTATGCCATCACGCCAACCACAACATATACTTCAGTACCCGAAGCTACTCCCAAGCAAGCACTCCCACCTGTTTCATCCTCCTACCCCTTGTTCGCCCACCTTCACTCTCGTGACTATTTCATAACTCCTGGTCTACGTTTCGGTTGTGACTATACTGTGTATCCTGGAGATCCGCTCCGTTTTCACAGTCACTTCTTGGCGGTTGGACATGGTTGGGAAGAAGAGATTCCCATGCTTGACTTGGTTGGCGGTGGGCGTCTGGGCACTGGAGTCAAGAAAGGCTTCCTCATTGGAGGTGAGGATCCGGAGGCTGAATCTGTGGAGGGAGATAATGTTCGAACATTCTGCCTTGAATGGGGTGGTATGTAAGAACGTAGGGTTTAGAAGGAATTCGGGATTATATCACTCTGCAAACCACATTGGGCATTAAGTGATGAGATATCATGGAAGGACCGGGCTAGACCTTAACTGGTACGCAATAGCTATGAATGAATGAATCGAAGATACCCAGCCCATGAAAGATACCTGTCTGTCTACCGTACATGTTTCTTGCATTTTAGCTACCAGCATAGCTTGAAGGAATGGAAAGACTTAGTTGCTGAGTAGAAATGTTGCTCCGCGCATCGGGGGATCCGGTCCCTCTTTCCCGACACGGGTGGACGGAGTGGGATGGGGGAATGTTGCATCATCATCGACGACAGCAACCGGATATCATCAGAAAGCGCATTCTGCTTCAAAGAGTAGCATGCAACTATATCACGCCTAATTCCTCTGGCCTCTGATGATACGCATCTGCCGTTGAAGTCGCCGATGCGCCTCATGTTCCCAAGCTCATGCCCAACCTCTGAATCACAAGCTTGATCATCTCAAAACGACATCTTACCTCGAAGGGCGTCGCCATCATGGCAGCCATGCCTTCCACCGCGTTCGACAGTGCCAGTGGCAAGTTCAACATCACCTCGTGGACCGGAGACTGGACAAACGTCACGCAATACGTGCCTTCGGCCAAAGACCTCTTGTGGCCAGCCAGGCTTCTCGACGGCGTCTTGGGATTCAGATCAGGAGGTGGGCGGTTCATTCCAGAAGCAACTGGAACTGGTGGTGGAGGCATAGTCGAAGCCGCAACGACTGCTGCTGCTGCTGCTGCTGGAGTGCGAGAAGGAATACAAGCTGTGCCTGCTGGCGTAGAAACACTGCTCGAGATTGATGAACAGACTGCAGGTATGGCTTCGCGATTCTCGATAGAGAGCGCTCGAAGTCTGGGTAGTGTCTTCAGTTATGCGACGAGCAGATGGGCATTATGCTGCACCATCATGGCCATCGTTCTCAACAGGACTCACATATATGCTTCCACGCGCCGTAGCCTCTTTCTTCCTTGGAAAGTTCGACTACCTCTCCGTCTCCTCCCCATTATTCTCCTCTTGGTACAAGCCCGATGGCTACTTCAGAGTATACAATGCCAGACCTCTCCAGACTTTGGTCTGCTTCGATGGGATAATGCCACAAAGTCTTCTGACTTGATGTTTACCCAGAATGGAGGGCTCTTGCATACACTCAGCCAAACACTCTTGTACGGCTCAACGGATGCGGAGTCTTGCGTGGCTGTACAGATGACACCAAATAGGGAGAAGGGAGAGATATCAGTCGAGGAAAACGTTTCCGGATTCCCCGAACTGCAAGATTTGACAGGATCTCTGTCTCTTCTATGGCCACTGTTCAAGAGTTTCAGCTTCAGTCAGTTTGTGGAGACTCTTTCCTGCGCAGTTCAGGGCCGTCACATGGCAGCAGAAACAGGAATGACTCTATTTGAACACTCTCTAGCATTTGCCGAAGCTGAAAACGCCATTGGATCACAACTAGGATGGGGTTCTTTTGGGGGCACGACGTCGATCCTCCGGACTACTGGGAACTCTACAGAACCTTTACAAATTGCGATCACGCGTTCCATGATCATGAAGAGAGTCAATACTGCCCCCGAGGTCCTTCTCGTTGGTTTCCTATCCGCCATGAATCACATTTCAAGTCATATTCTCGGCATCTTTAACATGCAAGGAAAGTTGCGGCTCATCAACACTGGATTCTGGGGTTTGGCTTTCATGTCAGTCATAATATGGAGTATATCTACATTCTCCATTGACGATATTTTCAACCAGAGCTTACTGAGGTTTCCTACTGTCTGCATTATCGGTTTCATACCTCACGTCTTGGTTCTTTTTGGGATAGTTATATGCTCTATAATCTATGCGGCTGCTTTGGTCTTATCGGCCTTGGCTCCACCAACCGTGGACGAGGGCCTTCCTCACGTTGCAAACCCTGACGACCATTCAGATGTCCATCCATCATTCTGGCAACGGATCATCATTGCTCACCACAACATGCAGGCTAATGTGCCTCTCTCTAATATACGAATCAGCATGCAGATGGACTTTTACACTGCCCTCCTCAAAACGGGGTTTAGCGTTATGACAATGGCAAGCGAAGCCGTGTATCTCAACGAGAATTCCAGCGTCAATGTGAAAGAACGGACCTGGCTGGAAGAGGAAAGATTTCAAGAAATCGAGGAAGCTGGAGCTCATTGGCTCGGTCCGAACTTCAGGTCACAAGATTCTCCTGACCAATATCCAGATGGTATAGCGAAGACCGTCGGACTTGTTGCCTCAAAAGAACAGCCGATGGATCTCCTGCAGAAGTCCACCAGTGGATATGCCAGAGAGATGACAGCACAGAAAACTTCAAAAGCAAAAGGCCACGAACGCAGCATCAGAGATGGTGTTGGTGCAACAGAAAGAAGTGGCCGGTGGATCATGGCCTTGGAGTTCTTTGTGGGTATCAGCAGGCTGTTGATGAGTTGGTGGGCGTCCTTAACTTTGAAGGTCATGGCTAAGCTTGGGCTTACCTTCCGTCCTCGCTGGCTGTTATGGTTCGTAAACAGGCCGAACAAATCTAATTCGATGGAGCCAAGAAAGGATAGCAGCAACCCTGAGTCTTTGCCTTTCTATCTGTTGAGTTTAGATGGAGAGTTGACTCTTCCGAACGACGACCGTATTGACGTCGAGGCAGAAATGAGGAAGCGACTACAGAGTGATCGGCTGAATGGCGAACAAGAGAAGAATCTAGACCAAGATCTTTATGGCTGGTTCCTTAGTGGTGGATGGTGGGGTACCGATGATGGCAGTGGAAACTTTACGCCAAATAAGGATGAGATGGAAGATGATATCACAAGTGTTGTCTCCTTCTCAACCACTAATGATGGCTGGGAGTCCGATGACAATGATGACGGCCGCAGAACTCCTACGCAGAAATCTCCCCAAGCCTCAAGAGAGTCCAGTCCATTCGACAATCCTCTTAGCTCGGAAGACCTAGCGCATCTTCTACATCCAAAGACACCTGAGCAACGTGCTGAGGCTCAAGCTCTTGCTGCCCATTTGGCAAGCGATAATATCATTACCCGCTCACGATACCGGGAGATGCAGCAACGTGATCGGGCCAAAGTCCTGACCTCTACCAGACATCGCCCTACCAATTTCACTCCGTTATCTCCAGATGGTAAGCTCACTGCTGAGGAAGAGACCCAGATTCTTGAGTGGCTCATAATAAGTCGTCGCGAGTTCCATGGTGGTACCTCATCAGGCCAGCCTACCTCCTGGGCACAAGGTGCTTCTGGCATGGGTGAGGGTGGACCTCTGTGCGTCGTATGCCAAAGCTCTCCTCGTAGCATCATTGTCTGGCCTTGCCGATGCTTGAGCCTGTGCGATGAGTGCCGGGTCACGCTCGCCATGAACAACTTTGATAAGTGTGTTTGCTGCCGCAGAGACGTTGCCAGTTTCAGCAGAATCTTTGTACCATAGAATAGTCGGCATCTGGAGCCTGCTCATGATGACACGACCATCATTTCTTTCTTTGAAACATGGCTTTCTGCTTCAAGATCGAGGTTCTATAGCACAGCACGGGGAGTTAGGGTAGGCAACCTGGGAGCAACAGTGTCTGGTTCAACGGAACGTTCATCGCATTGGGTTTCTCCTGTATTATTGTATTGAAACATTAGATCGGTGACGAGCGTGGGACAGTATGTAGAAAGTACAAGGGCTGCTACTATAACTCCAGTGGAGAGTTTTGTGTTGTGAGTGCGTTTATACCGTTCCCGTGAGGATAGTGCTTGTCCGTTGGGAAATAAGTTTCTAATTTGAATAACCCAAGCTATTTGTTTGGTTTCCGGTCTGCAGGTCACTCATTACCTGTCTAGACTACTAGGGCAGAGGAGGTAAAAGCGTGGTCTTTGATTTCGGTTGCTTAACTGTTGTTAACAACCCACATGTGTAGGCGAGGTAGGAAGCGCTAACGTCGTAATTGCTCAACCTGTCAGGGATCTTCTCAGTGGCATTTGTCAGGCGAAAAGATCATATATAAAATTCTTACCTTACGTGCTTGTTTCCTACTAGTTGCGGCAAGTAAGAAACATGTAGCATTTTTGTTTAAGAAAGATAGTCACATACAAATCATATGTCGACAGACTAAGCAGCTTGTTTTGTGCTGTTAATCTGATCCGAGTGACTTGCATGCGAATTTATAGGACAGTAGAACAAAATATGGTGGAGGAAGGTGTACTTAGGCCTTGGGGTCTTGCTGCATGCAGGGTATCTGGTTGTCTTGAGTGACTTAGCGTGCTTCTACTAATTTATGGAAGCTCTATATCCGCTCATAGAGGAGAGCGCTGTGATCAGGAGTTGAGCGGGACAAAGATGAAGACCATGGCTGTTATCCCTAGGGTTTCAACCTAGCACTGCAAAGCAGATCATAGTATTCTGCTTGTGGCCTTCAGAGATGGCATCGCAAGCTTTTCGGATTTTCTCTAATATCCTTCTGAAATTTTGCCTTACTGTGAATGCTTAAGACGTCTTTAAGAAATTTTACTATGACAACGTTCCAAGACAGCCTTCTCTAAAATTCACCTTGTGTTGAAGTGTGTGGTGCCAACGGGATAGCGCTTGTGTGCTGGATAGAGTAATAAGTGAAACCTGCAGGTGAGCCGAGGATACTGTAAAGCGAAGTTTTAAGAAAGAATCTCATTAAAGGTTTATCTTAAACTAGTTACACATGGGTTCTGTAAATCTAGTTCCTTTTAAACAAATAATGCCATGAGCAACTGTATGCTTGATATTGATGGTTTGGGTTAGCTTTGATGATATATTAGGCCAAACACGTGCTATATCCATAATAGTGATAGATGGTTGAAGTATAAGTTGAATATAACGCATGCAACAGTCGCAAAGAGGGGTGTGCTAATCGTTGGCTTGACTTAGCCAATTACTGGATAGATTATGAGCAGTATGGTAGTGGTAGGAGAGTGAGTGAAGAGCAGGATAAAACGTAGTTTGGGTTGGTGTTGTAGAAGAAAAGCCCAGATTACGCTCGCTTCTTTCTCTCTTCAAAAGTCCCGAAATCATAACAGCCTCTCCACAGAAACGCCTAAAACACGACATCGTCAAACAGAACTATGGTAATGCCCATGCCCATGCCCATGTCCAACCACCCAACCGACCTTCTGACGTCGGCCATGCCCATCCTCGAACCGAGATGTCATCTGCTGGGTCTGATACTGTTGTTGGGGAGCAAAAGAGGTGCCCCCAAGGTCGTAGCCTCCCTGGCTTTGGCCCCGAGCAGAGCCAACTCCAGAAGCATCGGGATACTCCATGCCGCGAGTATCAAGATGAGGAATGTCCTGCTGTGATGGAAAAGATCCTCCACTAACTGCCCCGGCACCCGCGCATCCAGATATCGAATAGTTTTCCATGTGCTGTTGAGATAGCTGGGAGTACTGGTTTGGGGGTTGGAAAGCAAGTTGGTGACTGGCGCTGCTTTGGCTCGCTCCTGCGAATTTCACAGCCCTCCTCTTAGCAAGGGGCATCTCATCCTCTGAGTCCTCCGCACTAAACTCACAACTACTCTCCTCTTCAAACTCCGCATCTTCGTCTCGGCTTCCACCACCAAAGCCACCACACCTCTCCTCCTTGATCTTGACTTCTCCTATACCCAGCTCACCATTCTTTTGCTGCCTTCCAAGTACCCCGTCCCTCTCTTCCATATCCGCATCTTTATTTGCTTCACTTTCAGCTGGTCGAGAAGCGTTCGAATTGGGATCAAGTTCTCGGTTTGGTCGTTTTCGTTTCCTGATTGCTTGGGCAATCTTTTCCGAGGGAGAGGCGAATGGTGTTCCGTGGGTTCCTATGAGAGTTCCATTTTCTATTTGGCGCCGGAGACGTGTGTAGCGCATTCGGGCGGCGGGCGGCTTGAGGTTTGTGTGGTTGCCCACGGCATTGAAGTCAATCTAGGAAGGGGGTTAGTGAAGTTGGTGTTGAAAAGAAGGTTGAGAAAAGAAGAGAGGAGAATGATCCGGTGTATGGAGTGGAGAGAGACGAGCGAATATATGTGAGAAAGTTATAGAGGCTCTATGCAAGGTAAAGCAGAAGAGGGTGTACGAACGGCTTTGAGATCGGAGTTTTGAAGGCAGATATAGAGGAACCAGAGGTTTTCATCCAGTTGAATCTTGGACGGCATGTTAGTATTTCAATTGGTTGTGGAGTCGGATTAGAATTGGTGGAAATAGGAGTGTGCTGGTTTGGTTGTGTATGCCACTGTTTTCCTTGCATGGGGAAGTGGTACAATTTGGAAATGATGCGAAACCACGAGGAATGGGAGTGCTGCTATGGTCTTATGGACTATAGAGATGAATGAGAATTTGCTAGTAAGTGGTCTATTAGGCACCTTGCCTAGATGCAGGGGATTCCTTTGCGCTGTCACAAAGAGGCAAAGGAGCCGTAGTCGTAAAGCAGAATAAAACATTCCATACTCCTCCCAAAGCTTGTCTTGATGCTATTTGGGCAGTGGAAGTCGAAGCTGTGAATTATTAAGATAGATCCAGTAACCAAAACGGCGGCTTCTCATGAGACATCTGTCTGCGATTCGTAAATGTCCATTTCTTCCCATGGCTCTCAGCAGCGGAGCCAGCGTTGTCGTGCCAGAACTTTCAAAACAAAGCCCTTCCGCGAAACTCCTTATCATGCAAGTTTCCCCAGACGCCAAATTCTCCAGTGAACTTTTATGCGGAGCACTCAGCCTCTCTTCGCTTTTCCATCACCAACTCCAGCCACATGTGCCGTCATCATAAGGTAACCGCACTGAAGCTTTAACGGCTCATCTTCATATCTGCAGTTTCCTTCAGTGCAGCGACAAGGACCCTGTGGGAACCCAAAGCAGCTTGTACAGCATTATCTGCCAGCTCCTCATAAGACGAGTCGTGTCCCACTGGGCACTGTGACTGGTCTCGGGAGCCAATCTCACCTCTGACCCATAGGTCTGTGATCTCGTCCCGACCAGGCAGGTATGCCACAATACAAGCAGCGAGTATCTCGCGATGCTCAGATGGGACCGGATCCAGTACAAGTGTCGTAAAAGTCTGGCCCTTGTTTGTTAGTTCTCGTACTATTGCCGCAACACCACCAGACACCACATCCACACAATCTATCCCTGCATCTGCAATAGCTGCTGATGCAACAGTGATACATCCACTAAGGACACTCATCATGCCCCATTCCCCAGCACTTATTGATCCTCGCCCTCTGTCGTCTCCCCACCACTGGTCTTCTTCGCCTTCCAAAATTGTGATGATGATTTCCACACCACTCTTTGGCCATCGATCTCCGATTATAACGCCCCGCAAGGCAGTCTCTAGATGCACTCCAAGATCCCTCTCAGTCGCGTCTCGGACATAGCCTCGTCGTTTCCGGGTTGCAAATGGAGCGTATTTAACATGAGTTGATAGAATGATATGAGGAGAGAACGGTGAAGATTTTGGCAGTGGTCGAGGTCCATGGACAGTGCAGGTAAGCTTCAGTCCTGAGGTGGAGAGAGATGCAAGACCTCGGGTGCTTGTAAGGGATTGCTGGGATGCCTCGAGTTCTAAATATGCAGACCCCGAGGCTGAAGGAGTTATCCCAGTTTTCAAGACTTATAGAGTCAGCTAATGATGCGAATTATTCCCACTGCAGTCTCTGCCTTGTACTCACACATCTTCCTCGGGACGTTTGCCGGTCTCGACCTTGAGGGCCTGTCTGGATCTGCATCTTTGGCCAGGTACTTCGAGAACACGGGAGCCGTCGTTCCCCCCGAAGGCCCATTGATCCTCCTTCTATCGGCCATGCTGGCTGATGATTGTGATTGTTGTTGTGGTTGTGGTTGTGATTGCGAAATGCGATTGCGATTGCCACTGGCGAAGAGAAGCTGAGGAGAAACAAGGGCCGAACTGTCAGCCTCGCAACTTTTTCCCAGCCGCGCTGCACTAGATGCGAATACGGATACGGAGTACGCCTAGCGCGCGCTAACATATGGCCCAAGCTTTTCGCGCTAACTGGTGAAGCGCAATATTTAAAAAATTGCAGCAAAGCTCGAAAGGTCCTTCACCAACTTCACCTCACACCAACAACTCCCACCCTCAACCACCACTTTTCGGCCTCGATAGTGCCCACAATGCAGTCTCCAAGACCGCACCTTGCTACCACCACTTACTTGCTAGCATATCTGCCTCCACTGCGCTCCCATAATAACTCCGTATGTACCACCATATAATCTGGCCCCGCATTCCTGCTCCTGATGATATCTTTACACTTTGTTTCCGGCGATCACCTGAGCCATTAAAACAACATGCACTACCATCTGAAGCACCTTCTCCAGCACCCTCCGGTCCTTTACATCTGGGCCGCGCAGATACTAATGGCAGTCTCAGATAGTACCCGAATCCTAAAGAGTTCTCGCTCGGAGCTCACTCTCGACGCTTGGATGCTAGAGGAAGCGCTGCACTTGGAATAACTCTTGCCATACCCCTTTCATGGAACCAGTTGGTATGTCACTTCCTCTCTTGAACGCGCCGTCGTCCATTCCCCAAACTATCATGATGAAAAACATTTTCAAACAGTTCTGCTTCTGAACACCTTGATGATAACCCATATACCAAAAACTTTTCTGAACCTCCAACTATGTCAATCTTCAGCTTCTGCCTGCGCTTGCAAAAACAGTTAGCTAACCGTTCTCAAGACAGATCTCCTCTGGAAAGCGTCCCGTGCCAGCATAGCTCTTAAGCAAGGTACGATGCTTCCCATGCTTTTCGCCTCCTGTTTCTCCAATACGCCTACGCCCTGATGACAACAGCTTATCCATTCCACTACTGCGTGTCGGCCGAGCCCCCCTCCCGCACCGGACCAGTCTTCGGACTGGGATGATAGGTTGTGGAGTTACATCTCTACACCTTCGGCCTTGTGCTGGAGGTGCAATGTGTGTCATGCGGGCTTCAGAGCTTCGGATCGTCATGATGCGTCTTGTAACATGATGGTCTGCGGCCGGCTGAGGTGCCTGAGTAAACCGGCTTTTCTGAGCACCGATACAAACTACCCGATTTCTGTTAAGCACGGCTGGATCCAAATGCTAATGCTATCTCTATAGTTACTGCAAGTGCTACATCTTCGCCCACGGCATACTTAGTCTCAGGTAAGTCTTGCAGTGGGGATCAACAAGGGACTGTGGTTCGGTCCCAGTATGAGCTCCCGTTTCCATTTCTTATCGTCTTCCCCTTGGCTGTGATTAATTTCTTTTGCTGGCTTCGTCAGCTACTGCTCCAGTTGGTAGAGAGCCTCATATAGATAAAGTTAGATACAAAATACTCAAACCACATTGATTTTGACAATAATCTCAAGGCTCGATCGGGGCCAGGTAATGGGTGCTTCGAAGACGGGAATCCCAGTCAGTCATTGAAGCTTTACTACCAAACCCGTGCAGTATGAAATTGACATCCGGGCAAATTTCGCAGAGTGAACGGCAAAGGAAAGTGCAGCCGTGGCGCCGCCGCAGAGAGATCGACATGGAGTGACCCAAGACATATCAGTGCCGCCCTGTGGTGGCGCGTCTGTTTCACCTCGCGCGCAGACTCGCAACCTCCCCAAATCGATGGCCTGCCTGTAAGGAGCGATGCTCACCTCAAAATAATTGTGCCGCTGAGAAGCACAGTTTCCGAAAGTACGGACGCCGGTTGCTCATGAAAGTCAACATTTGTGTGCCATTGATCTTCTACCTTACACTACCACCCACTCTCCTTCTCTGCATCTGGTCAGCTCCTCGCGCTTTTCCCATCCATTCTGGTTTACGTCGTTTGGGCGAGGGCCCCAGAGGTTGTGAACTCGTACATCCTCTAATAAATCGCCAAACTGTCATATTCGAATTTCGCCTCAACCACATCTCCAACCATCTCTTGCACTCGATATCTGGAGCGCGAATTTCTTATGCCTTTGCGTCCCGTTCGAAGCCCCGAAGATGCTCCCACGGCATAATGCGACTGCCTATTCCAATGGATATCCAAGGAATAAAGGCGACACCTATTCGATATCTCCCCACAGGTAGAATATCCCTCAATTGCACTTCGCAGCTATGTGGTACGATGTCTGAATCGCCTGCTAATCGCTCCATCCGCGTAGATTCCAACCAAGAACAGCATCTCCCGCACTCCGACGAAGACGACAGCTTCTTTTGCGCTTAGGTGTTGCTTTAGTTTGCGCGTCACTTTTTGGGTTCTTCGTATGGCCAGGCGCCTCTTTAATACCAGTTTTGTCATTGGGATTGATTTCATCTGGGGATCACTCGGAGCTTGAGACGGTGCGCTACTACGATCTCTCGAACGTCCAAGGGACTGCGAGGGGGTGGGAAAGGGAGGAACGGATTCTACTCTGCGCCCCTCTTCGAGATGCCGAATCTCATTTGCGCATGTTCTTTGCGCATCTCCGCAACTTCACGTATCCTCACAATCTGATAGACCTTGCCTTCCTCGTTTCCGACTCCAAGGACAGAACACTGCCTTTACTCTCTGAACTTTTAGAAGAGCTTCAGGCAGATCAGGACCCGAAGCAGCCATACGGGGAGATATCAATCATTGAAAAGGATTTTGGACAGAAGGTCAACCAAGATGTGGAAAGTCGGCACGGTTTTGCAGCACAGGCAAGCCGAAGGAAGTTGATGGCCCAGGCTAGAAATTGGCTATTGAGTGCAGCACTCCGTCCATATCACAGCTGGGTCTATTGGAGAGATGTGGATGTGGAGACAGCTCCTTTCACCATTCTAGAGGATCTCATGCGTCACAATAAGGATGTCATTGTACCCAGTAAGTCCATGGAAAGTAGATCATCTTGCAACCCAAGCTAATTCTTCTTTTTTTAGATGTTTGGCGACCTCTGCCAGATTGGCTAGGCGGCGAGCAGCCTTACGATCTCAATTCGTGGCAAGAATCCGAAACAGCCTTAGCACTTGCCGACACCCTTGATGAGGATGCAGTTATTGTTGAGGGATATGCAGAATATGCTACATGGAGGCCACATCTTGCGTACCTTAGGGACCCTTATGGCGACCCTGACATGGAAATGGATATTGATGGTGTGGGTGGTGTCAGTATTTTGGCCAAGGCAAAAGTGTTCAGATCAGGCGTCCATTTCCCAGCTTTCAGTTTCCAGAAGCATGCTGAGACGGAAGGGTTTGGAAAGGTTAGAAACATGATGGCTTCTATAAGAGTATAACTGACTTTGATCAGATGGCAAAACGTATGCAGTTTTCTGTGGTCGGTC
Source organism: Pezicula carpinea (assembly GCA_026119845.1). Classification (NCBI taxonomy): domain Eukaryota; kingdom Fungi; phylum Ascomycota; class Leotiomycetes; order Helotiales; family Dermateaceae; genus Pezicula; species Pezicula carpinea. Next base: position 20,148 of record JALRMK010000036.1, on the reverse strand, counting down.
TACCACATTACACAATTTGGCATTTGTACGAGCCGAGTGTTGACGATATTCGGCACATGGAGGTAAGGCTCTGCCAATTCGGCAGGATTTTCTTTGGCTTACTGACGCCTTCTAGGAAATGGAGCAGGAGCGAGTTCAACGAGAAAATGAAGAAAAGGAGCGTGTTGAGCGGATGAAGAAAATCAAGGATCAATTCGCAGATCCAAACGGCCAATGGGAAAAAGACAAAACAGATATCCAGAATGAGGCTTTGAAGGAGAAGCAAAGGGAAGAGGCGGCAGCAGCTGCTGAAAAGGCCAAAGAGGTTGTTGCGAAGACAGAAAATGCCGCAGCTGACTCGAAAGCTGGCACAGATAAAGCCGCCTCTGAGAAAGCCCCTGAGATGGCCTCAGGCAATGTTCCTGAAAACCCGGCGGAAAAGTCATCAGAGAAGGCTCCTGGGAAGGTAGCTGAGAAAGCGGTAGAGCCAGTACAAGCTCAAGAGAAAACGACGGAGGATAGTGCACCAGCGAAGGGTGCAAACGTGCCTAAAGATGTTGCAGGGGTAAGAATCCCAAAGAAACAAGTTAATGCTTTCGTTGACCGACGGATATAGGTTTCCAAACAGACTTGAATTTTCTCTATAGGTGTACATGGTACTCTTGAGAAATTCGAAATTCGGCCTTTTCGGGGCTTGTATTATCTTACCATTAGGGGAGGTATGCCGCTTGTTGTAGGATTATGGCTACAGCAAACTTTACTTTCCTCGAGAATATGATTGACGAGGGTTAAAGGTGAATTGCACTTGTTGTGCAGGAGTTCACAGCGACATTCTTGTTGAAGCTAGAGAGGGCTTGCTTTGCTCAAGCCGCTACGGTACTGTAATTTGGGCGGATATCTTGATGTATAGAATATGAAATAGAGGAATAGGAGCCGGTGTTAGCACTGCTAGCAAATCTTGATCTACATTACTACCTTATAAATATCCGTGTTGGAAGCATTCCTGCTATACATTCTAGGAGCATGATCTGTGTTTTCCTGCTGGTTACTTACTATAATGCCACGTGATGTTTGCTTTCCAGCCGCGAGCGGCACTCGCAATGTATTTCGGTCTGCAATTTATAAACCACACCGTAGTAATTGTAACTCTCTAGGTTATTGAGATTCAAGGTTGCTCCGCAAGCAGTGCTTATAGCCACTTTGACTCGGATTATACCAGACTTAGACCCAAATATTGATGTCCAAGTATCATTTTGATTTTGATATTGAGTGCCGCTTTTGCTTTGTCGCGAGCCAAAAAGACGGGGACGTGTTCAATAATCGCCCGCGTGGGATGGTACCTGAACACCTGAACAAAGAGTTTATGCCAGATATTTGGTTGTTGTATCTCGCCCACCAATTGACGGCCTCCCCAACTTCCACGTCCCAGTTTCATCCTCAACTTCTTCGAGCCACCTGTTCATTCGGACATAGAGGTACAAAAGAGCTCGGTAGAGTACCACAGGAATCGCTTCTTCAAGCCGAAAGCTATGCGTAGGCAAAGTGCACAATGAGCAATGATGTCCCAGATGCAGAGCCTTCCCGAGCGCCTCGAACAGTAGACTCCTTCACATCTACAAGGATCCAGTCAAACCTCTCCTCGAATAGGCAATATCAACAGCAAAGCTCGGCCTTCCCCAAATCAAACGGCTTCAAGATGTCTTCGAGGACAACGGCTGTGTCCGTGGCGGTAGACCCAGTCGCTCTCATAACAACAGAATGTATTACTGTTACATCTGCCATGCGCAAGCATGCGCGCTGGGCTCACTCCTCAGTTTCGGCGATCCTTGGTGGCGGTTCAAGCCCAATCAATCCCAATCTCACAAACTCTCAGCCGTCAACACCTCGAACAGAATTCGGTGGGCGAAAGGGGCAAAAGACCAGGACATCTGCAGGTATTGGTGAGCTTGTGGATGATGGAGGACTTGCAAACAGGTGGGGATTACGGGGTGCGAAGGGCAAAAGCATGCAGGACAATCCACTGATGGCAGGATTCGGCCGACTCAGACGTGAGTTGGTAGGTTGTAAAGGTGCGATTACTGCTTGCTCCTGGCATACGGTTGCTGATATTGTGCTAGACATACATACTTTTGATACTCCATCATTACTGCACCCCTTCCTGCAGGTTATACAAGCCTCCGCAACATCAGCACCAATTACCTCTCTAGCCATACAGGCTGTAACAAAATTCTTCGATTACAACTTGATATGCCCGGATTCTCCGCGACTTTCTCTTGCTATGCAGTCTCTATCTACAGCCATAACACATTGTCGTTTTGAGGCCAGCGATTCAGCTGCAGACGAGATCGTTCTCCTCCGAATCCTGAAGCTTATGGAGGGGATGCTCTCTGGCCCAGGCGGAGACTTATTGAGTGATGAAAGTGTCTGTCATATGATGGAGACTGGGTTGAGCATGTGTTGCCAATCAAGATTATCCGAGCTACTTCGAAGGTCTGCAGAGATGTCCATGGTGGCCATGTGCCAAGTCATTTTTGAACGTTTGAAGCACTTAGAGGTTGAGGCGGGTGATGAACTTGAAGCACTAGATGAGAAGACCAAGGACGATATGGACAGTGTTAAAATGGACCCATCAGCAAACGGCAACGATGCCATCACATCTTCTTTAGCAGCACCTCCCACCAACAGTTCCCGGCCATCATCCTCAAGCTTTGATAAGTCCCGTAATGGACCGTCAAATACTTCAATGGAAATTGGTTCCGATGTTGATGTTGCCCCAGCGTCAGAAACCTCTGACGAGGAACCCATAAAGCCCTATTCTCTGCCCTCGATCAAAGAACTCTTCCGGGTTCTGGTAGACTTGCTCGATCCTCATAACAAACAAAACCAGGATCCCATGAGAGTCATGGCTCTACGTATCGTGGATGTAGCTCTTGAGGTTGCTGGACCTTCGATTGCAAAACACCCCACATTGGCTTCTCTTGCGAAGGACAGTCTTTGCCGGTACCTCTTTCAACTCGTCAGATCAGATAACATGACCATACTTCACGAATCGCTCATTGTTGCCGGTACCCTTCTGTCTACTTGTCGTGGCGTCCTGAAATTACAACAAGAACTCTTCCTTTCTTATCTAGTTGCTTGCCTACACCCGAGGGTAGAAATTCCACGTGAGCCAGGGATAGATCCATCTCTGTATGCCGGTGTACCGCAAGCTCCCAAACTTGTGAAGCCACCTCCATCACAAAGCAGCAGTGGGCGCTCAACTCCAGTCCCTGTGAAGGATCGGCAGAAGCTAGGCATGGAAGGTGGATCACGAAAACCCGATGCCCGTGAAGCTATGGTCGAGAGTGTTGGCGCTCTAGCTCGGATACCCAGCTTCATGGTGGAGCTTTATGTGAATTACGATTGCGACGTTGATCGGAATGATGTCTGTGAGGATATGGTTGGTCTTTTATCTCGGAATGCTATCCCAGATTCCGCGACATGGAGCACGACAAGTGTTCCGCCGCTCTGCCTGGATGCATTGCTCGGCTATATCCAGTTTATTGCCGAAAGACTTGATGATGAGCCTCGTGCAGATGGGTATCCGGATGTTGGAAGCTTGCGGGAACAGCGTAGGAGGAAAAAAATCATTATCAAGGGAGCATCGAAATTCAACGAGAATCCGAAGGCTGGATTGGCATATTTGAATTCACAGGGCATCATTGAGGATGCCAGTGATGCCGCTTCGGTTACCGCGTTCTTGATGGGAACTACACGAATATCGAAGAAAATGCTTGGAGAGTTCATATCGAAGAAGGGGAATGAGCCCATTCTTGAAGCCTTGATGAGCCAATATGACTTCAACGGCAAGCGAGTAGATGAGGCTCTACGAGAGCTTCTCCTGGCCTTTCGACTCCCTGGAGAGTCAGCCCTGATCGAGCGCATTATCACAGTATTCTCTGAGCATTACTGCGCCAGCACCACTCCCGAAGGCGTGGAGGATAAAGATGCTGTCTTCGTCTTGACATATGCCATCATTATGCTAAACACAGATCAGCACAATCCCAATTTGAAGTCAGCACAACGCATGGATTACACCGCTTTTGCGAGGAACTTGCGAGGCGTCAACGGTGGCAAGGATTTCGACCCGCAATACCTCCAGGATATCTACGATTCTATAAAATCGAACGAGATCATTCTCCCTGATGAACATGAGAACAAGAACGCGTTCGATTATGCTTGGAAAGAGCTCTTGCTCAAGACAGAAGCGGCTGGAGAACTCGTCATTTGCGACACGAACATATTCGACGCGGACATGTTTGCGGCCACCTGGAAACCTGTTGTCGCCACTTTGTCCTACGTCTTCATGTCTGCAACTGACGATACTGTTATTTCAAGAGTCATTACCGGATTCGATCAATGCGCTCGAATTGCAGCAACGCATGGACTAACGGAGGCATTTGATCACATCATCTACTGTCTTAGCTTTATGACTTCGTTAGCGACAGAGACCACTTCGAACACTGCACTCAACACAGAGATACAAGTCGGCGACAACAGTGTTATGGTCAGTGAACTTGCAGTCAAATTTGGCAGAGACTTCAAAACTCAGCTGGCCACTGTCGTTCTGTTCCGCATTATAACTGGCAATGAGGCCATCATCAAGAACAGCTGGAAATACGTAGGTCCACTTGAGAAACTTAATCCCTGTATGCTAATTAGAACCAGCTTGTCCGCATATGGCTCAACCTCTTCGTCAATTCCCTCATTCCTCCGAAATTCTTCACTGCTTCGCCAAATCAAATGGACATCCTCCCAATCCCGCTCCAAAACCCCTCCCAGGTCATTGACAGAGGCCCTAAATCTAATGAGACAGGCCTATTCTCCGCATTCACCTCTTACATCTCCAGCTATGCTGCAGATGATCCACCTGAACCATCTGACGAAGAATTGGAGAGCACACTCTGCACAGTAGACGCTGTAAACCAATGCCGCATGGGGGATGTTTTTGCAAATGTGGTGTAAGTCTTAGTTTGTTTGGTTATTGTTTGTCTTTTTTTATTCGGTTTAGAGCTGACTTCCACAGTGTTCTCCCTGTGGATGCCTTACGGCCTCTTATTCAAGCTCTGTTAGCACAACTACCAGATGACCCGTCATCCATCGTTATAAGTGTCAAGTCTGAGACTGATTCGCCTGCCATGAACGGTCAAAAGAGGTTATCCAATGGGCCAGTATATGATCCAGCAATCGTGTACATCCTAGAGCTATGTACGGTAATTGCTCTTCGAGATGGGGAGACCACTGATACACTGGGTGCCGATGTTGCAGAGGCACTTCAGAATGTCATGCGAAACGCATCAAGCTACCATCCCACGATGATATCGAGGACTATGTTCTACCTGCTCCATCTCCTCCATGCCAGCTATGTTAGTATCCAAACCCCAACAGGCAAGCAAACCTAATATTTGACAGGAACAATCATTCCTCCGCGTTCCCGTTGTCCTTCATGCCATCTCAAGCTTCAAGAAAGATCTCCTCGATAAGTCTGCACCACTTGTTCTTTCAGGATTAACACAGTGTATAAAAGAGCCGGGCCCGCTCAGGAATGAGATCATGACATCCCCCGATTTCTGGGTGATCCTGCGCAATCTTAGTATGAGTGCAGCATCAGCTCCTGCTGTCTTTGAAATCCTTGAAGGGGTCGCAATTGGTTCTCCGCCAACCATCATGGCAGATAACTACGAGTCGGCAGTCAAGCTACTCAACGACTTTGCATCCGCAGGCAGTGTGGGGGCAACCGTAGAACAAAAGCAAGACAAGCGAGTTCGGAGAGGTCAAGCAGCAAAACAAACGAAGTTACCGCAGTACGTCACCAGTGAAGCTATCGTGCAATATCATGGCACTACTAATTTATAACGCAGGGTCGAGGCTGCTGTAGCCCGAGGTGTGAAAGCAATCACAATGATATACTCTTTGACAACGCGTATACCCGTTTTAATGGAGCAGTCGCATCTTGAGAGTAAAGAAGGTATGCATTACACCAGTCTCCCTCCTCTTCAGAGACTAAAATATATAGCTTGGGCTGCTTACTGGTCGCCCATTTTCGGTGCTCTTACGACACAATGCACCAATCCTTGTCGAGAAATCCGCCATCAAGCATTCTCCTCTCTTCAGCGATCATTATTGTCACCTGAGTTGACATCCGGCAACCACGAAGAATGGACAGCAATCTTCGGCGAGGTCCTTTTCCCCTTGATTCATAGACTCCTGAAACCAGAGGTGTATTCATCCGACCCTGTCGGCATGAGTGAGACACGAGTTCAAGCGGCCACGCTATTGTGTAGAATCTTCCTACACTACCTAGTCCTTCTCTCGAAATGGGAAGGCATGCTTGATTTGTGGCTCAAGATTCTGGACATTATGGATAGGCTTATGAACAGTGGGCAAGGCGACAGCTTGGTATGTGCACGCGCCATGATATACAACATTGCAGCACTAACCCGCAGCCACAGGAGGAAGCCGTACCAGAAAGCTTGAAGAATATCCTGCTTGTTATGTCAAGCAGCGGCTATCTTGTCCCGCCGAGCCACGACCCTTCCCACGAGAGACTTTGGGTGGAGACCTGGAAGAGACTCGATAGGTTTCTTCCTGACTTACGGAAAGAACTCGAAATAGACGGACCCAAGGAGAAGCATGCGGCAATAGAACAGCGGCAGGACAAAGAGGAGAATGAGAAGACGCCGCTAGTGGCGTAGGTGTACTAATACTGTCTGTTCCAATGCGGTTGTAAAAATGGATGGTTTTCTTAGGGTTTGTTTTGGAATACAGGAGGCTTCATGATATAGCTCCTCCTAGTGCTTAGCGAGCGATGAATCATCTGCATGCATGCTGCTGTATTGCATAGTTGGCGGGATAAAAATGTAAAGGCATTTTGTATTTTCTGAACTACGATAGCTCTCCCTTCAGGTGTCAATTCAATTCTTTTGGTCTTGACTTTGGTCTATCATCAACGTTGCCTGCCCATTTTCCGCTCGTCTCCCTGGTTGTGGTTCTTTCCGGAAGCTAGGAGCATGAGCTCTAAACCTGGATCGTTTAAATGGTGTTGATAACTCAGATACACATGTTTAGCAATACTGCTATCATCAGACCATCAAGCAATTCATCAATCGCACTTCCCTGAAAGCCCGCCATAACGTTGGTTGTGCTTGCGCTCATGGCTCTCAACGCGACTTCCTTCCTTGGCGGCAGCACAGCGAGACGTACATTTTGGAGGCTGCTCCCTTCTACCTTTCTTTCCTTCCTCTTCATCGAAAACATCACACATCAACAAGAACATCTTTTTATTCTCAGTCCACAGCCACCACACGGCTGGATTATCTTGGGATTCCATTGTTTTCAACTGTTACCGCATTGCCTCCATAACAAATTAACTACCAGCTTTACAAGCATAATGCCCCCTGATATCTGTGTGTAGTGGATTCTCTGTGGCGTCTGCTGGGGAAATGTACTAACACAGTTGAGTCATTCGCCGCAAATTCAATTGCAAGAAATGTAAAAAAGGCTTCAAAGATCGAGACGCATACAAAAGGCATCAAGACGCAGGGTGTGAACATGTGGAAACCCCTCCGCCATTACCTACGAGTAGCAGGAAAAGGCCGCAAATGATTCGGCCGCCTGGGTCAAGAGGATCAATGTTTAGGTGCCTGTGTCGGGAGAAGTTCCCGGATAAGAGAGCCCTACTGAAGCATATACTCGAAAACGGAGACGGACATGGTGTAATGAAAAATGCGGGAACTGCCACGCGCAAATCTGAGAGTCAGCCTAGTGAGGGAGACATTGCCTCTGCCTCTGCCAAGACAGACAAAGAAAACCCAAAAGACCGCCATGTCAAATTGTCTTCCGGTGATGAGACCCGAGATGACCACAAGAAGCCAGAGGAAGACGAGTCTGCAAGTCCCCTATCGTCTTCTAGGTTCGTGTCTGACCAGAGCGGTGTCAACAACCGCGATAATGGCAAGATCAAAGGTTGGGTCATTCAGTATGCAGACGCCTAATGGCGAGATTTCCAAGACGTCAGTGCTGAAAATAGGGAGGAATAGATATATATATGAATAGTGTCAGAAGGAAGGTCGGGAAGATTCTTCAGTCTCGCATTCAAATGATTATTGCTTGAAATACTATGCCTGATTCATTAACGTGCTTGGATAAATGATAGTTCAACAGCAGTGGTCAGAAGCATAGCTAAGAGGGCAGGATTCCTAACACGTGAACTTGGTTGTATCTTTGATTGATGCTTTGTAGACGTTCTCTTTAATAGCTTTCCTTCTTCAATACCCAGAAGTGCTCGAGAGCGGTTTTTGAAAAATCCTTCATCTTGTACAGTATATAGCACCTATGAAGAATTGGAGTTGTCTGCACAGGAAAATGCAGATCCTGTAGAACATGTGTTAGACGGAGCTCCTTAAGGGCTTGAAAAACTCACCAATTGTTCCTGCGGCATACGCATCAATAATAAGCCGCACAGTAGCGTATGTGCCAGCGAATAACAGGAACGTTCCGAGTGCAACTATCAACCAGTGCAAGTAATACACAACCTGATGCAGTACCCTCCGCTCTCTCCAGATCTTGTGATCATGCAGCCAGAAGAGACCTGGTAGAATGAGTCCCAGTGGTGCGAAGCAAACAGATCCTGTAAGCGCGATTAGGTAGTTGAAGATTGGAATGGCTTCTGCTAGGATGAATGAGATTGTTGCTAGGCCGAATGTGCATCCGCTATTGTATACATTAGCACAACAAAATAGCAGGCAAGTGACGATGAGTTGAGAACTTACAGCCAAGTTGCCCAATGTACAGCGGTATTCGCCTGCAAATGCGGAGAATTTCGCAAAATTCGAACGAACATATACTTTGCAGCCACGTGGAGATAAATCACAGCACTAGCAATAAGACCGATCATTCCAATTCCGTAAGCTACCATCTTAACGGTTTGTCCTGCGCTCTAAGACATGTTTAGTTGGCATGTTACCAGAAATGTGCTTCGAGCGGTTACATACCCCCAGCGAGGGACTTGCTACCCATTTACCGCACCATCGATAAACGACGAGACTGAAACTTAAGTATGCACCATTTACTATTGCCCTGTTTAAAGTTATACACTGAATCTGGAATAGAGCAAGGAGGGGTGACCATCGAGGCCATTTATTTGTTACTCGCTTGAGCTAAAGGACCAAGATTGATGGTCAAAATGCATTGTATCTCAGTTGCTCGCATATTTCTTTACGATAACTAGTGCAAACTCCAAAATCTTCTAAGTAGGGGAGGATCGGGTCAAAGCTCACTTACATGCAAACGAATAATGCCTTCCTATAATCCTTGGGGTTTCTCATCTCTGCGATGACAGGTATGAATGCAGAGGATCCAGCTGAAGAGATGAAGATTGTAGCGGAAGCAGTCATGCCTGCAATGAAAGTTGGATGAGCGATGACATTGTAACCAAGGTCAAAATCTCCAGTTTGGGGGGCTGCTGCGGGACGATCGAGGGTAGTGACTGCAATGCTAAATACCGGGAAGAGTCAGCCCTAACAATAAACACTCATGCGTGGCGACATTTCTTACACAATAATCATTACAGAAGTAAAGATAGAGATGAATCCGGCCCAAGTGAGCCATCCGATAGTATGGAATTTTCGCACACTGCCACCTAGAGCAATGGCAAACGTAGCAATTACTGACCACCACACAGTACAGGCTGCATGATGTGAAAGCGCATTTATTCCAGTCGAAACTCCTAGGATGCCTGCTCCAGTACACAAAATATAACTGCAAGAAGTATTAGAGGCTGGACCTTGAAACTGGAGCATCGCCTTACGCAATAACGAAGAGCCCCCCACAGAGCTCTTTGAGCCAAGTCCCGCCCAAAACATAAGCCATATCTGCAATGGTGTGGCAGCCTGCATGCTTGTTTCTGAAGTCACCTTGGATTACAGCTGCATCTGAATCGAGAGAGCATTAGAGGCTGGTGAAAAGAAGGCCTTATATGACTGACAAGTGTTTAGAGCCCCCCATCCAACCACAGAAAGAGCACCACCAAGAGCGCCTATGATAATAGTCAGTTTGTCTTAAATATGAATAAATGAATGAGGAGGTATGCTTACCGAGCGAATACATGGAAGATGGAATGCTCAGAACACCTAACGCAAACTGGACTGGAGTGACAGCATTAGCAACATAATAAAAAGATTGGGTAGATGTAGATGTAGATGTCCAGTACCTTTCAAGAAAATTATAGAAGCTCGAGGCCACCCAACAGTGCGAAAGTCAATGCCATCTTTGGTCTTCTTGAAGACTTCGAATTCATTGTCTGCCGTGGTGAGTACCTCTTCGGTATACCCAGATTCTAGATTAGGCTCAGAGGTTATCACAGCCTTCTTCTCATCGAGCGAGCTGTGATTGAGCGACATCATATATCTTGGCGAGCGAGTAAGTAAAGCAATTCTCTAAGATATCATGTGTCTGAAGAAAAGAACGATAAGACAAAGGCTGGATCTCAGTTGCAGGCTAAATTAGTAGCTGGTGGGATCAAATTTGACTTATACAACTCAATCCTTCCATGGGATCTCGATGATCTCAAGATTGTTGCATCCCACTTTGGCTATCGCTGAGGCGAGGATGTCGAAGATAGTAGAGATAAGCAACAAGTCTCAAATCCATTCCTTTTCGCCGCGAGTACCTTTGTGGTAACGAGCTCGAATGAGATTTCGGAGTGTGCGGATAGACACTAGGGACAGTCCCGAAAGCCATTATGGTGCTCTGTGGTTCTGATCACCAGTTTCGCCTCCTTCAGAGCATGTTCCACATTGCATTTAGCGTGGGACTTGCGACATATGACTGTTGTTTGAATGTAAAACTAGACCTTTACTGCAAGAAAAAATTAGTACTTAAGGCTTCCGTCGGAGCTCCATCAAGCTTTGTTGCTTTGTTGTGATATATGATGATCTATATAGTTTCGTAAAGTTTCGTAAAGTTTCGTGCCAACGAGGTGCCTGTTCCTATTAGAGAAAGCCACTGGAATGATTTATCCCATACCTATTGAGAGGCTTTTCACTCGATGTCTGCTCTGTTGTGAATTCTGAATAGCTGCTGGTGGAGGATCTGAGAAGTTGGCTATTTAAGCGAGCCCCCCTGGATTGGCTGACTCTTGGAGCAGCTCAATGTTGATAAACCTTGGTTTTCGGGCTTCCGATACATGCTCCTAGATAGCACGGTTGCATACCAATTTTTGAAAACTGCCCATCTTTATCAAAGTATCGTTTTGGCTTCAACTGGGCGCATCCTATAAACTGACCAAACTTAAAAATGGCAAAGTTCTTGTCTGCGCAGCATCTTCTGTAGCTCATACCATCCTGTACGCCAAATTTGCCTTCCAAGCTCGCCTATAAGTCAATAGCTCAAAGACGAGATTTTGCGATGGAGCCGGTTGTGAAAACCGTGTCTCTGGACGACTTTCTCAAACTTGAATATCGGAATGCAATGCTATCCCCTGGTCTTTTGGGGTTGGTGGCCGTCCTCATAGCCTGGATGCTTTATGTATTGGATCCCCCCCAAAACACCAAATTATGAGTACTTCTAACATGCATACCCCAAGAAACAAGCCACGCAAACCCATGTGCCCAAGGTTTTGAATATACCCGAAGCTCCAGATGCTCTGCCGTTCGTAGGTAACCTTTTGTCGCTCGGCGGCCGTTTGAACCAGAATGACTCCACCATCTATTCGCGCTGGTCATCAAAGCTACATAGCGATCTCTTTCAAATGAGACTTGGTAACGAAAGAGCTATTGTAGCAAACACTTTTGCCACTATCAAAGATCTCTGGGTTGGACATTCCCAGGAGCTAATCGACAGGCCTTTTCAACATGGCTTTGCCGACAAGCTCGAGTACGACCTTTCAGGAGCTTCTATGACAGAGCCAATCAGACGTTGCAGGAAGGCAGCGACTCGTGCTCTAGGCAAGCCACTGTGGCCTACCTACTACCACTTGCTTGAGCCATACTCTGTAAACCTCTCCCGGCAGTTTCTAGAAAAGGGAGAGAATGGTAAAAGCCACTTGGAAATATATCCTTACCTTCGTCAAATTGTTTTTGATTTGGCTTTATCTCTCACTTATGGTACTCGGTCTACTGGCGTGGATGACGAATTTACCGATGGCCTCGTTGCTAGTATCAACAAAATCTCGGAGGTTCGAGCTTCAACTGTGAGGTTTAGGGACTATGTACCCCTCCTGCGCTTTCTTATCCCGGACTTTGCAAGCGGAAATGTCGTTGTGACAGCTGAGAAGAAACGTCAGAAGTATTTGGATATCGTCTATGCTTCCTTGCAGGAACGAATAGCAGCTGGAGAAAAGGTTGATTGTATCGTCAATGGACTGGTGAAAGACAACCTCTCGGAAGGTGAAATACATGGGACCTGCAAGGCGATTCTACAGGCAGCACCGGACTCTACCGCTTCGTCGGTATATGTTGCCATTGCATGGTTATCAACGCCTGGCGGTCAAGAATTCCAGACTGAAATGTACGACTCAATCTTGGCCGCTTATGATGGGGATCGGGACAAGGCATGGGAGAATGCTTTCCGTGAGGAGAAGGTAGAATTACTCGTATCGATGTACAAGGAAACTCTTCGCTTTTGGACCACAACTCCGTTCGCACTGCCACGTACTACTACTAAGGATTTTAGTTATTGGAACACGACTATTCCAAAAGGTACCACGATGATAATGAATGCGCAGCAGGCAAACCATGATTCAGCCTGGTATGGTGACGACGCCTTGGAGTTCAAGCCAACTCGGTATATTGGCAATTCGAGCTCGCTGCCCCATTTGACGTTTGGAGCAGGGTATGCAGTCTCGTTGGGATCTTTGTCAACGGATTTATGCTGATTCCAAGAACTTCCAGGTCACGTATCTGCCCAGCCGCAGCACTCAGCAATAGGATCATTTAGTAAGTTGACCACACTGACCTTTCCTGATATGTAATAATAACACATGTAGTGCCTTGCTGGCTCGACTTATCCTGGCCTTTCGAATTCATGAACCCAAAGACACCAATGCGCGAAAAGCAAGAGTCGACATGCTACACTTCTCTGATGTGTACAACAGTGTGGTTGCACTTCCAAGCAGCTTTGACTGCTCCTTTACCGCGCGCGATGAGATGTGGCTTCGAACAAAACTAATGGAGTGATGAATGCTGGTAATATTGTTAGGGGTTATATTGCTTGATGACTGGCTTGTTGCTGGTAGTGATAATATCCTCTGTGGACCCCAATCACATGCCTGGGTCGTCCCCTGCGTGTGGCCAGCTGCCAAAGGCATTGCCAAGAGAACGAGAAATAATTAAATACAAGACCTCAGATGTCAACAACGTCATCACATGAGGAGAGGGAACATGCAGCTGGTGACGGAGAATGACAGATGAGTCTGCGATGATAATATTGTCACGTTCAGTTATGCCAAAGCGCTTGTACTGTAACACGGCGTCCAATACATAGGTAATGAACCTCCTCGCAACAACATAATGGCAAGCCAATAAGGAATTAGGAGCACTCCATACCCCATACCCCGCACGGTTGAACATCTTCTTCACATTTCCCATATTTGAAAGATGCTTCATTAATTGTAGTATGTAGGTGGCAGGCACTGTCCATCAAAGGGGGGAATCTCCATTTGTAAGGAGGCTCTTTCTGCCATCTACATCATAAGCCCTCGTTACAAACCACAATTATGACTTCGATCCCGGCCCCACAGGATAAGCTGTTCGTCGATAGCAAAATTGAAATGTCAACTCCAGAAACCAAGCAGCCGTCTACATCTCGAATGATTGAAGACGTCGGGGGTTTTCCTCGAATAACCTCACCACCTAGCAATAACACACCGCAGCCTCCTTCTCCCGAAGCCGATAGAAAACACCAGCCGTTGGTGTCTCTACAGATTGAAGATATCGAGGGCTTCCCCCGAATTAAAACAAGAGCTCCAAGCCCGGCTGAAGAAACCAATCTCCGAGCAGTTGAAGAAGTAGACACAATTCACCGCAGGTCAGGCGAGGTACCTAATTCAAAAGATGGCGCAAAAGAGGCTTCGTCATCAAAGAAGCAGGGTCCGTATAAAGGAAAGAATAGTGGAGAGTGAGGGTTGGGTGAGTGACTGATGACTTGGAAATGTTGAAATGAGGCTGATTGAGTCGCCCAAAAGCAGAAAGGAGGCCATGGACCCGGGACTTCCACGTTGACCACAAACAAGATGATATATTCCGATGAGGAAGTGCCGTGAGAAGAACTGGCCATGATGCCGCCGATCAACCAAAATAAATGGACTCGTATCTTGCAGCAGAGTATTGCATTTTAAGATTTCGTCTGGCCATATATTTACAAACAGCGTGATTCTATGATTGACCACTTTCCGCGCCCAAACGCCCCCATATGCGTGAGATATTACAGATCCCTAAGAATGTCCAAACTCCGTTCAGATCCACCACTCAATCATCGTCCATGCCATCCACATCAATGGCATCAGGGTTCGCAGTAGCAAGTACCGCATCCTTGATGTTTCCACCTTGCGGACCTGTACTTGCAGCCACGAAACCCACCGGCGCTCTGGCTTCACGTTCAAGCGCAGCCATAGCATCAGCTCCATCGTCGTCCTTATCATCAGGCCTTTGTTGACTTCGGGCAAGAGCTTGCGAGGCGATGAAGTTGACATCGGTATTGTACTGTGCCTGAACACTTCGCTTGATCCGTAGCATCTCCTTGAAAGTATCCTCGTTGCCGTGCTGTACTTCGAAAGCTTCCCACTTCGTCCAAAAGGTTGGACTCGTTCGAGGATCGCAAAATTGGGATGCATGGCCGTAGATGGCCCTTGCACGGTCGATTTCTCCCAGTCGTTTCTCCATATCGGCAAATTTGAGGCACATGTCTCTGGCCTCGTTGTCTGGTAATGCTGCAATTGCTCGCTCATAGATAGGCCGTGTAGATGGTAGGCCAAAGTTAGAGGCAGACTTAGTAATGTAGAAGTTGAACATATCGGCACGATCCTCATCGGATACGGCTCGAGTTGCTCGTTCGTAGATTCGCATAGCGTGCCTTGCAAGTCCTCTTTCTTCCTCGAGGTTTCCATACATCAAATAAATAACCTTGGCAAACTTTGGTGGGCAGCCTTCCACCGATTGTTCGAACAAATCTCGCAGTCGCTCTATGCCAATCTTTCGATCGACGGCTTTTGTGAGATATAAGTTCCAAAGCTCGAAAGCGACCGGGTAGCTGAAAAGGTCCAGACCTCTTTCGTATATCTTGAAGGACTCCTCGAAGTATTTGTTTTCTTCTAGAAGATTGGCGTAATTGACAACGGTCTGAGGGGTTGCGATTCGAAGCTCGAATATTCTCTCGTACACCTTCTTAGTTTCTTCAAGGGTGCTCACACTCTCGACAAGATCCACATAGAAACTCCAAAGCTTCCAGCTCTTGTGCACTCGTTGTTGAGGGGAAAGAGACTCATCGAAATAGTCGACTGTTGATCGTTTAGGCGCTTGAACGGCTTTGGCCATGATCTTGACGGCTTCCTCGAAATTATCGTTTCTCAGCTCCATCTCAGCCCACTCAATCCACATGTCGGCCAACTCTGCCACCGACTTGAAGGGTACCTTTACGCCCTTTTCCATGATCACTCGAGCATTCCGTAAATCGCCTCCCTTCTCGTAGAATTTGGCATAATCTGCCCAGAGTCCATGGAAACTGCCCACAGCCTTTTTCGGCTGGACAGCAGCAATTGCGTCCGTATAAGCCTGGACAACTTCTTTTTTGTTATCTCCCCATAGCGCAATGCGCTTCGTCCATTCTACAACATTGTTCGGGTTTTGTCGAAGGAGGACATCGTTCACCAAGAAAGGTCGGCGGTCCATCAGTTGTTCGAATCGCATCATACGGATGTCCAGGTCAAAATCCGCATTCTCGTCCACAACTCCCTTATCCGATCGCGCTGCCGCCGCATCCATGAGCGCTCCAATGATTGACTCCTCGAATTCTGCGTACGAGTCAAAAACCAGGGTGAAGTCTCGAACTGTCATGACTGTTGTGACGCCTTCCTCAAAAACATCCCGCGCCCTCTCAAAACTGCCGCGTGTGATCCAGTACGTCGCCAGACCGGACCATAATTTCCCTCTCTGGTCAGCAAACCTATCAATCCCGCTGCGAATGATTCGTTCAACATCAATTCCAACTTCGTCTCCCGTTTCAACTTCCTTTGCATGTGCTACAAGTAGATCTACCATCTCGCTCCACAACTGGTAGTGTGATAGACCTTGCTTGCTGCGAAATTTGGGGTTGTCAAGAATATCCATATATTTCTTGACAGCTTCCGTGTAAAGACCCTCCTTAACTAGCAGCTCAATAAAATCCTCGGCATCCTCGGGGTGGATCTGCATGTACCGACGCCAGATTTTGACTGCTGTTTTCCCTGAAGCAGAGTTTGCAAAAGGACGGTAGAGCGCCCATATACGGTTGTGTTGGGTGATTGGTAAAGCTCGAAGCGCTCGGTCAAACGTCCGTCGCGTGAGGGTAACGAGCGGTTGGAGCAGCAGGAAAGACAGATACATTTCCCATATTCTAGGCATCTTATTGAGAAGGATGAGGGCTCGCTCGAATAGGGCGTTGACTTTCGCATATTCGGTCGCAAAAATAGCTGGATTGAGCTTACCCAAGTGCTTCATTCTAAGATCCAAATACTACGCAATGTCAACGAGAGCTGCAGGCTGAGATAAAAGAAAAACATACCATTTTCCAAAGCTTATACGACCGCGGAAGTTGCAAACAGGCCCGTTCGAGGACAAAAGCTTGCTCGTGAAGATTCCCATGCTTGAACTTGAACTCGACGTATGCTAACCAGGGTTTCGTGCTTCCAGGATCGCGAAGGATGTCCTGCTCGTAGATGGTATCCTCTTCAGACTTATTTTCAGTCAGCTTGGGCTCCCTTGGGAGCTATCTTTGCTTGCGAAGACTTACAATCAGGTACAAGTCTGGCTTTCCTTGGGATAGCTTCGACTTTGAGACGCTGGGAGCAGCCATTGTGAGTAGCAGCTCTCCAGGCATTCTCTGCCTGCCACAGGAATGGAAGAGGTTGAGAACAAAAACCAAAGAGAAGGCGGCGAAGGGGACAGGGGCAAGGAGGAATTGAACCACGCCGTCGCGTCCTGAGGAGATCGCGGATGTTTGAAAATCGTCTTACTTAGCGCCGTGCCTCATTCGCAAGGCTGCGATACGGGTATAGCTTTCCAATTTGACAGGGGAGGAGCAAGCGGGAGCTGCTGAGAGCTTCCGCTTCCACAGACGACTTCTAATACACCTACCGTACAATTAACACCGCCTCAACAACAGCTAATTAAACACGCTCTCGTCCTTTTTTCTTCCACAACCTGCTCCTCAGGTGCATCTTGCATGACTTATTGTAGAGCCCTGCGTACATTAAGCAAGCTTTCAATTACTCCGTCAAGATGTCGGGCGCGGGGGTGAGACCAAGAACACCAGGACACACTCTTCTGTGCTGACATCTTTATAGGATCGGGAGGCCGTCTTCCCAACTCGGCAGTCCTTGGGATTGATGAAGTCAAAGCTTAAGGGTGCCCAGACGGGTCACGATCTATTGAAGAGAAAAAGTGAAGCCCTTACCAAGTGGGTTACCTTGTTCTAATCGCCCATGTTCCTCCGCTAACAAAGCTTCTGCAGACGTTTCAGAGGTAATTAAACAATCACTTCTTGACTTGCACAAATGCTTATGCTCTCCAGAAATCACTAGACGAATTGACGAGGCGAAACGTAAGATGGGCAGAGTTATGCAGATTGCGGCATTCTCTCTGGCGGAGGTGACCTACGCAGTTGGCGGAGATATTGGCTACCAAGTTCAAGAATCAGCGAAGTCGGCTCGTTTCCGTGTGCGGACCAAGCAGGAGAACGTCTCTGGTGTTTTCCTCCCAGCCTTTGAGAGTTACACCACCGAAGGCAACAATGACTTCGGCTTGACTGGTTTAGGAAAGGGTGGTCAACAGGTGCAGAGATGCAGAGAGACATATGCAAGAGCAGTAGAGACATTGGTGGAGCTTGCCAGCTTACAGGTACAAAAACATATTTAGGGATGGTCACGAACCGAGCTAATAATATACGTATAGACGGCCTTCGTCATTCTAGATGAGGTCATCAAGGTTGTAAACAGGAGAGGTATGTTAAATTTTGTGGATCATCAGATTGTGCCTTGCTAACTCAAATTGTAGTTAATGCCATCGAACATGTCATCATTCCACGCACGGAAAATACCATCAAATGTATGCATCGCATAGGAAACTTTACAGCCCAGCAAGCTAACAGCGCTCGCAGACATCAACTCCGAGCTCGATGAGCTAGACAGAGAGGAGTTCTACCGTTTAAAGAAGGTTAGTTGGTATTTGCGTCGAAAGGCTTCGAGGCCTTAGCTAACGTACAAAACCAGGTTGCAAATAAGAAGCAAAGGGACACCGCTGCTCAAGATGCTGAGATGGCTGCCAAGAAAGTTGCGGCGAATAAGGCCGAAAGCGACAAGGAGAATACTGAAGAAAGCAGTGCCGATATTCTGGGCGAAGAGGGAGATGAAGATGTCATTTTCTAGTCGACAGGACGCGGGCGAATTTATTTTTGTTATGATGGTCACTTTGGAGGTTTTGGGGCCTCGATCATAGAGCCTGTAGAAGTAGCAGGCACATATCATGAAACTAAGTGTGTATGCAGTAAATGCTTTTGACTGTCTTTTCCCAACGCCGAATGCCAGTTGTCCTACACTACTACTAACAACAGCTCATTGTCTCTGGTATGTGACTTTAATAACCTGCCCTTCAGCGCCCAATGTCATGCCTGCAGTATTTTCTTTGGCGCTGATAGCTCCAGCCTCATTCTCATACTCGATGAAAGCAATTCCCCTGCGACCAGGTACCAGACGAACCTCTCTAAATCCTTCAAACCTGCCAAATATAGAGGTAAGCGCATCGATATCGTACTCGTCCGGAAGGTTCTGAACGAAGATAATCTTGTTTGGTGGTAGGTATTCGTCGGGAACAACAGCAGCAGCGCTGGGATTGGAAGACTTGAGTCCCGCGCCTCTCGAGGCCTTGACTGGCCCTGCAGCAAGGGCAGGACCTGCAGCCGCGGCGGCGATCTTCATTCTCTTCTGTTCCTCAGCTGCTTCAGCTGCCTTCTTCTTGTCTATCGTATCGCATTAGCACTCTCCTCGCAATATGCAAATATGGAAAAACGCACCTTTCTCTGCAAGTCTTCTACGCTTATGGCTCTCGAATTCATCATCGTCACCGGTCCTCTTGACCGTTGCATCACTCCTCGTCTTCGCAAACGCTAATCGCATGGGCTTCTCAAAGAGATCAAATCCCTGGACCTCATCGATGGCCTTCTGCGCACTCTCGACGCTGTCGAAAACGACAAATGCTTGCCCTTTTGCTTTCAGGTTCGTCTTTGCGACGATGTCTATGATTTCACCATATTCGGAGAAGAGCTCTACTAGCGCTTCTTTGAGCTGCTCGACTTTGATGCGCTCTTCGAGGTTTTGGACGTAGACGCTGTGTGGGTGTTAGCTTTACCATGCTTACTGTACGTGTCGGAGTGCAATGACACGTACGTAGCGCTTGGTGGTGGGCCAGACATTGCTCAGGCGTTGGGGGTGGAAGAGTTGAGGATGTTTGGTGGTCGCAATACAGAGGTTGGAAGAGTAGGTAAGTATTGTTAAACCCACTAATATTCCCTGCCTTCGGCAAGGGTGTTATACAGGGTGTATACCAGGTTTATAACTGGCTGATCGCTTACCGCCTTACTCACCGCATTGCCGCTCTACTGTAAGGTGTCCTCTTTATTCTAAATAGTCTTAACTCCTTAGTATATAATATACTATATTATACGTCTATATACTCTATAATAGAGACCTCTATAGTCTTTAACTAGTCTATAGAGAGACTTATAACCCTTAAATAGACTCTCTCTATAGTATAGAATCTTATATATAGAATAAGTTAAGATTAAAGACTATAAGTATATACTTTATAGACTATAGTAAGCTCTATTAGGGATTTCTCTTCCTTAGTAAGGATATTTACTAGCGTATAGTAGGCTTCTAGCTTT